>CM076584.1:448796395-449308948 GCA_034641835.2 Pinus albicaulis
TCACCAAAACTATTCATCTACATAGAAGAGATTGGGCAGAAAGGCTTCCTGAAGCCTTGTGGGCCTACAGAACTACATGGAGAAATACATCAGGACATTCTCCCTATGAACTTGTTTATGGGAAAGAATTATTGCTCCCCATTGAGTTCCAAGTCAAGACCTTCAAGATAGCAGTTCAGTTGGGGATGGACTTATCAGAAGCCCAAAAGCACAGAATGGAGCAATTGAATGAGCTAGATGAGATCAGACAAGAGGCAATTCTAAGAACTGATCTAGTTCAATATCAAAGAGCTAAATGGCATGACAAGTACATCAAAGAGAAGAAGTTTCAAGAAGGAGACTGGGCATTGTTATTTGATTCCAAGTTTAAAGATTTTCAAGGAAAATTTCAGACTCATTGGCTTGGGCCATATGAGATTGACAAGATCTTTAGCAATGGAGCGGTAAGTATCAAGACCATTGATGAGTTTCAAACTCCTCTTATTGTGAATGGCCATAGATTGAAAGTTTATCATAAGCCACTCTCAAAAGAGGATTTTTTCAAAGTGTTTCAAGAAAATTCTGCAATCAGGCTGGTACAGAAGAATTCTTCTTCTCCACCAGCCTAGCTTTTGTTCTTTTCAGTTAAAAAAATAAATAAATAAAAATAAAAAATTGTATAAGCCTGAAAACCAATCACTGATTGGCAGTCTTATACAGAAAATATTGGGTGAAAATCAGGAACACCTGACACCCTATATTTTCCAAAAAAAATCTCTCTCTTTCATTTCACAAGTCTTGTGACCACCCACTCCATTCCATTCCATTTCATTTCACTTCATTTCACTCCATTCCACTTCATTTTATCTATTTTATTCCATTTCATCAATAAAATTCTTTTTCATGACCATTTCCATCTAGTCATTTGTCATTTGTTCATCTCCATTCATCTAAATAATAGCTGTGTCAGTTTCCGCAGCTGACTCCAGTTTCCGCAGCCAGAAGCAGATTCCGCAGCTACCACTCTGTTTTCAAAATAATGTACAACCGGATGTTATTTCCATAATCATGAAATTAAATGCAGGTGAGAGGACCAAAAATAAAGACATGGAGCATTCAAGATATCAATGAAGAGCAACAAATTGAAGACCAAGGAAAAAGGCAAAGATTCCAAGGTATGAGTAAAATTCATTTCAAATAGCATTGAAAACACATTTTTATATAGTTCTAAACCATAAGCTCCATCCATTATGTGCAATTATTATATTGACAACTCCCGTAACCCTTTCACGATCTCCATATGATCCTCCCGCATTCATTCTCAAATGGTTCCATAATTAAACCCCGATCTTCACTCATACTCCAATATTCCACCGATGATAATGAGACGTAGTTGATTTGACCACGGACTCTTACAGCCACATAAATCCATAGCCGTTGTTTAAACGTGCTCACATTTATTGTGCAGCCACCAAATTTCAAAACACTGCCGGATGTGTTATACTCCTCCTATTGTTCTGTTAATCTCACAGCCGTGTCTCTGCCGTGCTCACAAAACCCCTCTCTGTTCTGTCTCACTCCATTTCGTTCTCTATTACACTACAACCTGTATATCCACTCTTTGATATCTACCTACAGTCATTGTGCTCATCTCCGTGCATTCAGCCGTTCTATTTCCATTAAACCCTCACGCAGGCAAATTTGTGAAGAGCAGAAAGAAGAATGGGTAAATTGCTAAGAGCAGAACCAGAAGGACCTAAGTTCATGGAGGGATATCCGCAAGTAAGGGATATATTGAAGAAATAAAAGTGGCTGTGGTTTATCCAAAAGTTCAGAGGTTATCATAAAGAAGTGACAAAAGCATTTGCAAGGTCGTTCAATGGCTTGGAAGTAGAGATTGGAGACCTTAAGTTTGCGGTGAACGAGGCATCTATAGCATCTGCCACGGAACTTCTTCAAGAGGGTGAGCGTTGGTTTAAGAATAAAAGAATTAGTGATGAAGCCTGGAGAATAATCTTACGAAACCAAGGTATGGACATAACTATTTTTAAAAGAGGAATTCATGTTCATGCATTGAAAGAGGAATGGGCTACTTTGCTGCTAGTTGTTCAAAAATTCATTACCTGTGAAGGCCATTTTGGGTCCATGTATATGTACCATACCAGGTTTCTGATGAATTTTCTAGATAATCAAACTCTCAATCTCCCATATTTTCTATTAAATAGTTTGAAGAAGATGTCTATGACTGTTCAGAAGCATTTAGGAGATGTAGAACCACATCTATATCACCACGGTCTTGTAAAAATTTTGATTGAAAAAGAGTTAAAGGAGAAGAAAGACACATGGGAACAATTTTTTATTAGAAATTTCTTTGAGGAACCCCAGGAAATTCCTGAAGGTAGCACATCAAGAAGGAGTAGGAGAAAAAGAACAAATGATGAAACCCAAAGTACTCCTACTCAAGAAATTCCTGAAGGTAGCATATCAAGAAGGAGTAGGAAAAAGAGAACAAATGATGAAATTCAAAATGCTCCTACTACGACAATTGAAAGAACTGATAGGGAAGAGAGACTGTCAAAGAGGAAGAAGAAAGATACTAAGGGTAAAAAACCAATAACACCAAAAGAGAGAAAAACTATTGAGGCTATACATCAAACTCCTTCTTCCGAAGAAGAAGATCATCAAGTGTTATCTAAAAGATTAGTGTATCTTCAAAAACAATCATCTATGGCCAAGAAGACAGATAAAGGGAAACAAAAGCAAAAGGACAGTGGTCCACAGCGTGTGAGAAGAAGTTCCAGACTTAAGGGGAAATTGAGGAAAATGCAAATGAAGGGTCCTCATTTCATTGATTTGGGAGAGGAAACATCTGAACAGTCCCCAGCTGACCATAGTCCATCTCACTCTTAGTCAGTTAGTGAACCTGGTTCATTTCATTCTCAGTCAGACATTGAACATAGTCCATCCCATTCTCAGCAAGATGTTGATGTGAGCCCTTCTCAGCCAGATTTTGAGGATAACTCTCCTTCACGGCATTTTGGGGACAGCCCAATAAAAATGACACCTGATATAGACCCCAAGCAGCAGGAAGTATATGATTATATAGAATCTTTGGAAAGAGCATCTACGGGCCCCAGTACTTCATCCATCCAGCCTCACACAGTACAAGATGATCTAGTCCAATCACTAAAACAGGAAGTCTTTGAGATAGAGCTTTTAAATAGACACATCAAAAATGAAAATGAGGCATTGAAGGAACAAGGCAAATTAGACAAAATCATTCATGATAATACCATGCTACATCTGGGAATATGGCAGAAGAAGAACAAGAAATTGAAAAGGAAATGCCAGAAGTTAAGCAAAGCACTGGTTAATATCAAATTTAGGTGCTTAATGAAGAATCCCAGGATGATGGAAGCACCAAGGAAAAAGAGGAGAGGTTTGGATGTACTGGCTGAAGTGTCAAGGCATATGAACTGAGGAAGGATTATCAAAATTTTGGTTGCATGAGGACATGCAACACCTTCACAGTGGGGGTATGTTGAGTCTCAAATCTGCATCTTTTCCATACACTTTTCTATACCTTTTTCATCCACCCGAACCTCCCAAGTTGTCAATATCATTATATATTAATTGCAAAAGAGCATCTAACATGGTTTTTAACTATATTTTTGTGTCTGATGTTTGATTTAGATTTTGTTCATCTAGCTGCGGAATCTTGCCACTTTCCGCAGCTGCTGCAACTTTCCGCAGCCATTTTGTGAAACTCTATGTTACAGGTGTCTACAGGAAAAACGAGCCACATGGGAAAGTCTGAAATGATGTGGACATGGATCGTGTCCTATTGGCTCGAGCAAATCCATCTAAAGAGGCTGCGGTCAAAGGTGTCCAAATGGAAGTCAACCGTAGAGTCCCACGGTGACAGGACTCTGTTTCGTGTCACGTGAAGATTCATATGGCCGTTTCTGAGTTGCGGGGGACAAATCAACATCTGTACACGGCTCCATAGCCAAATTCAAACATCCACTCCTCATAGATTTACTCTTCAATACGGCCATGATCCTAGATCTGTGGACGTAATGGTCTACGTGTTCTCCATCAGCATAAACTTTAGGAGTCAGTTATATTTCTTTTGTTATAAATAACGCGTTTGTATACGCATATTATATTAGTCTCGATTAGTCTGGAGATAGCTCTGTAATGTAATTACGTTGCCACTATGCCGTAATATCACCTTTCTGTTATGACTGCATTTTAATATAAGAAGACTGTTTCCAAACGTAATTCGTACTTGAAGATTGTTGCCAAGGCTGGTGTAGAGGGCCCCTGCACTTGCCAAGGTTTTGTGCATTATTGTATAGTTCTTGTTTTATTTCTTTAAATCTCATTGTGCCATAATCCATTCACATGTTTATACATTGCATCTTTCATGGTATATATGCTTCATTTCTGTTTATAATCTTTCATGCTTTCCATTTTACTTCTGTCTTTCATGTTTTATGTTATTGTTAAACTGATCAATGTTCTTGTTTCAGGTTATAAATAGGCAGCCCGGGCATTTGCATAACTTTTTGACTAATGACATGGAATTAACATTGTTCTGCTGCTAATTTGTTTTTCTTAGTTTTTGTTTAATTTCAGTACTGCTTTGTTTAATTCAGTTTTGCTCATTTGCTTCAGTAGTTAAATTTAGATATATTAAACTGCTCATAACATCTTCAGTTGCCTCCGAAAGCCATAGCTGGACTGATGGTGAGGGATTGTATTATGAAATGTGTAGTTTGGTATTAGTTTCCTTTCTGCAAGTTAGAAATATTAAATTGTGCATGACATCTTCAGTTACCTCCGAAAGCCACAGCTGGACTGATGGTGAGGGATTGAATTATGAATGTGTAGTTTGATATTAGTTTCCTTTCTGCAAGTTAGAAATATTAAATTGTGCATGACATATTCAGTTACCTCCGAAAGCCACAGCTGGACTGATGGTGAGGGATTGAATTATGAATGTGTGGTTTGATATTAGTTTACTTTCTGCAAGTTAGATATCAGTTACTCAAGCTGTTTATGGTTACTTCCGAAAATCATAGCTGGACTAATGATGAGGGATCAGAAGACAATTTGATGTAATCTGATTTAGATTTACTTTGTTGCAATTTTGGATTTCTTTAAGCATAGTTTCTTTTGTGTTTAGACAGCAGCAAGAATAGTTTGGTTTTCATGCTCAATAGTTCACTGTTTTGATTTATTAGACTAGCAGCACCTTTTCATTTCAGCAGTACATTTTCATTTCCTTTTAAGTTTTGTCATTATATGTTTCAAATTACTTTTTAAGTTTCAAGTTGGTAAATCATTATAGAGGATATCATTTCCTTGAACAAACATAACCATACTTGTTTTTATTTTAGAATCTCCATCTCACCTTAGAAAACCAAAAACGACAAAAAGTTAAGAAATAGGTTGTCTTGCACATATAGTGCGCCGCACTTCATCAGCTTACGAATCCCAGATTGATAAATTAATGTAGCAATTTAGGACACACTAAATTGACCAAACAGTTTCCACTCCTCCTACATCTATGAGTGGTGCAACCCGTTGTGAGACATCTCTCATCAATAACCAACACAGCCATGCCTATTGTTGTTGCATGTCATCAATGATATACATGGCATGGATCCTGGGAATGTGAGATGTTGCGTAGTATCCATACTCACCCAAAAGTAACCAGCACAACCATGCTTCTTGCTGCTCGGTATCATAGATTTTCAAGAAGGTAGGAGACCTCCTACTTCTCTTCTGTATCCCTCCATCCTGATGTGGATGATGAATCATGCCAATATCAAACTTGATATCCTCCCATTGTAGAATACCAACATCCTCCATGTGAATAGATTTGCACTCCATGAAATGTTGAAGTGCACCTCCATTGAGGTCTCTCCATGAGATCCTCTTCTCATCAATGGCCCTCCAAAACCAATAAGGTTTTGAATCTGCTGCAAGTAGAAGTTTCTCTTTGAGCTATGAGAGGTTCATTAAGAAAGAGTCATCTTGAAAGGGAAAAAGATTACCCATCTCAAGATGTATACCATCTATCATCATCTTCTCCATTGCTTCATGAACGAAGCTGCCATTTGATTACTCCCATAAGGAATGGGTCCTCTTCTTCTCACTGTTGATCATTAACAACGCTGTAGATATGCAAAGTGATGCATGTGTTTTATCAAATAAAGGCACAATGTTGAACTTATAGCCAGCCATTTTACATAGGATCATACGCATCCTACCTTTTGACGCTCTACATTTCAACTTGAAGGGTTGAAGTAGTTCATCAATGAAAAACTAGGATGGTTCTTCATCTCTTCCTTGATTAGATAAGGGTCCTCTGCTCAGTGATATGATGCTGCTCCAAATCAGCATGTTGTTCTAACCCTTGGTCATGAATTAGCCCTGATGGCATGTCCCCATAAGTTTCAATAAGAGGTACTGAAACAATATGAGATGAAAGTGGTTGCATACCTTGGATCAACTGATGTGTGGGAACCTCTTGCAAGATCACAAGAGTTCCTCCAACCGGGAAAATGGTGTCTCCAACTGCTGGTAAGAGTGATGGATGCTCTTCTATTAATGTACCATCGCTAGTATCTGCCTCCTCCTCATCATGCATCTCATGAGTAATGCATGGGGCTCCAAATTTTAAGAACTCAAGACCATCTTGCAAAGATGCAAGTGATCCTCCTCTTGATGTAAGTACATCTGCAGTTGGTGGTGGTATAGGCTCCTCCTTCTAAGTGATAATGTGGACATCTTCT
This sequence comes from Pinus albicaulis, assembly GCA_034641835.2. Taxonomy (NCBI): domain Eukaryota; kingdom Viridiplantae; phylum Streptophyta; class Pinopsida; order Pinales; family Pinaceae; genus Pinus; species Pinus albicaulis. The sequence goes on from CM076584.1 coordinate 448,803,181, forward strand.
TTTAGATATTCATGTACTATCTCCTTGATGATGGGAGATGTCACTATGTGAGATGTCTCTGGTTTCTTTCTACCATACCTCTTCTTCAGTTTTTGAATAAAATATGCATAAATAGATACTTTCATATGGGACAAGTGACTGAACCACCAATCTTTTGCTTCACCATCTAGGTGCAGTGCTGCAAACTCCACAACCTCTCTTTCTGATATAGGATATCTCAGAAAGAAGGTAGCCAATTCTTCCCTCGAAGCCCTCAATGTGCTTGTGGAAGATCCATCAAATGTAGGTAAGAAGAACCTGGATCTCCTCTCATCCTTGAGTTGAAGAAATTGTTGGAGAGAAAGATTCTCCTTCAATGCTCTAAGCCGTGACTTGTATTCAGACAGATATTCACTTAGGGTCTCATGCCCCAAGCCTTCATCATATTCAAACCAGTCCTCTTTCTCATCAAAGAAAGTGGATCTAGTGGAATAATGTGAAGCTCTTTGCTTCTCCAGTCTTCTTTGCTCTTGATAAGAAGTACTAGGACCTTCTTCTTTTTGAAACCTTTTTGGGGTTTCTCTTTGCCTCTGCTTTGCGATAAAATTCTGCCCCATCTCTTCTATTCTCCTCGATATCTCCTGCACATATTTTAGGAGGAGTTCCTTGAACTCCCTTCCTTAATCTTTCTCACCTACCATCAGTCCTTCCTCCTCTGCATCCACAACTAGAGTGCAGTCTCCCTCTCCAAAAGTGGTCTTAATCCTATGCTCTTGGTCCTTGTACTTCCTTCCTTGGGAAGTGATATATGGTTTTCCTGATGGTGTCATAAACAATATTCTCCACAGGATAAGCCAAGTCTATGAGCTCTGATACCACTGTAATATTCCTAATAGGAAATAGACAGTAATATAAAGCAACATATACAAATAACTACAACAAATAGAGAGACATCATAAAAAGACTACAAATATGGATAAACGCTGAGCCATTTTATTATAATATGAAGGATAACAATGGGTACAAAGATGATCAGAATGATGGCACCTTGGCTTGCTCTAGGCAAGTTGTAAATACTCTCAGAATCCATCAAGGAATGGCTGCTCTCTCTATGACTACGTAACCCCTGATGCCGGAGCTGCTACTACTACCGGAACTGCTACTGCTACTGGAATGGAGCTATTGTTTGGCGTTGTTCCCCTACTTAGAAAAATATGAAACTCCCAAGGAAAATCACGCATTCCAGGTGAGTACGCTGGCGCAAAACTCATAGACTGCAAATGGTGGCCTCTTCCAATTGCAAAATATGATTTGTGAAGGTTTGATCCCTTCACAACACTCCCAAGATGAAACCCCTGATCTTCCCTCTCTCCTGGTGCTGCCTCCTCCCAAGATTGTGTAATCCCTAAAGGTGACTGCGCTGCCTTAGCGACTGCATGCTCATGGTTGAAGGATGTTGTGAGTTCTACTATGGAAAACAATGGTGGATCTCCTCACCTGAGCGGGCACTTGAATTCCCCCGAGGCTGAGGTTGGGATCTCCGCTCGGAGACACCCGCGTGCTGAACAACACTTGCAGACTTCACTCAACACTGTAAGCGTGCTCAATGTCAGAAGACACAAATCAAAATATGCATAATCGAATTCCAGAATGAGGAGCCTCTTCCCCTTTTTATGCTTTGAGAGCCTTTCTCTCATCCGGGCCCCACCAAACAGTGTTGTCCCTCTTGGCCCACTCTATCCCTCTCTCACTGCGCTGTCATGGGCCCACGCTGCCACTTCACCCTCTTGGGCCCCACGCTGCCCACGCTGCCACTTCCCTCACGCTGCCACTTCACCCTCCTGGGCCCTATGCTATCAAGTAAATATGTGCTCAAGAGACTTTAGGAAAGTTATTCTAATCTAATGTTTTATTCATGGGTCCCCTCACCCCTTTATTTCCTGTCAAACTTAGGAAAAGAAAAAAATTATTGAAATTAATATCCCAATTTGCTAACTACTAATTTGGGGATATTACATCCTTTAAATTCCTTTTATTACTATGCTTCATAAATACTTATTTAGGACAATGGAACAATGAGAGTTTTCCATGTAACTTAATTTTACCTAGACTGAGTGGTATTCTTTGATTACCCATTGCATCTTCATCTTGGTTGTTGTTCCTTAGAATATGTTAAAAAGTTGTAGAAGAAAAAAATGGAATCATGCCTTTGATCTTCTTGATGAAATTATTCAACATTTTTTCATGAGGGAGGGAACCACCTCCTAAATAATGGATAATATGTGTTGAATCACCAATCATATTGAGGAAAGAGATTGAAAAAATGCATATGCTTCCACTAAATTACTGGAAAAGAATCCCATACCCCAATCATAAAAGAATTGTGTATCTCCACCTAGGTAATAAATCCCCTCCCCCTCTTCCTAGCATACAAATTTTAATCAACTAAAACAAAAAAAACACTTTCACCTTTTTAATTCCATATATATTTATCCTCATTAAAAATAAGAATTAAAAACATATATAAAAACTATTAAAATGACTTTCATTTTAATAATTTTAATGCCTTTTGCATCTCATCTCATCCATGGAAAATTTTAGGGGCTAATATTCGCAGGTGGGCTAATTTTCCATGGTTTTTCCAAAAAAAAGATTCGCCAATTTCCATTTTTTTATAAAAATGATTCGCCCAAATTTTACAATATAAAATTATTTTACGTTAAAAATCGCCAAAATTATATAGACAATATATCTAATATTATTATAAATTTGAATAATTTGACAAATACATCAATAAAATTTTTATACTTTGCATATTAGGGACTAGTGAGATTCGCCAATTTTTTAAACTTCAAGATAATTTTCCATCCTTAAAATTATCCCTGAGATTCTCATCTCATCTCATTCACTCTCTCTATCTCATATATATATATATATATTCAAATTTTTATATAAATTGCTCCCAATTAAACTTAATTATTCAGATTTTTTTTTTAAATAATCTCCATTTAACTTTCGTGCAGTTCTCTTAACACTTTGCATGGAAATATCTATTTTGAACACAATTTATTATACTTGTAGCGCAAATATATTGCATTAGGTTAGAAATTTATTTAACATTAATTACGCCGAAGGTGTTCCTACTATGAGCTTTGCTGGGATGAACAGTGCTCCCAGCCTATCTCTGTGCTCCACCTATCGCCCTTCCACCCTCTCAAATTTCGACACTTGGCGGTTGCTCCACCCTCCTGCTATCATCTCCGTCTTGCGCGCGTCAGGGCCTTCGCCTCTGTCTCCGTGCAACTTCGAAGGAGTGAATCTCGGTGAAATCACAGGGGTACATACGAAGAAACTAGGTGAGGCTGGTGCTGAATGCATTGGCGCCCAGATCCAGTAGAACCCGTCGCTGTATGTGATGGAGATCGATCGCCTTGGAAGGCAGAAGGCACGGCAGGATGTGCGTTCTGTCCTCCACGTCGTTGGCGAAGCGGAGGGCGAAACCTCTGCAGAAGTTGTTGCGATCGTCGAGCTTCTCAATGAGATGATCTTTCACAGGACAGGCCGCAGCCTCTCCTATCCACTTCATCTGCTGCCATGGATTAATCTCATCTTTATCTTCATCGTCATCCAAGAATGCCTCCCTCGTCCCGCACAACTCGCTCCTGTTTCTCTTCGCCTGCCCGGTGAAGCTTTGGCAGCTGCAAGCCGCAGGAACGCAAATCCCAATGCCAAGAAAGCCAACGTTGTGCATGTGATTCACATAAATATCAAGAAGAGCGTAAGTTAAAAGGATGAGAATCGATATATAGAGCAGCAGATTGTTGGGGTAGAGGCAGCGAGATTGGAAGGAATTGGTGGCGAGAGGCATCGCAAATGAAATGGCAATGGCAATGGAAAATCATCATCCAAGAATGCCTCCCTCGTCCCGCACAACTCACTCCTGTTTCTCTTCGCCTGCCCGGTGAAGCTTTGGCAGCTGCAAGCCGCAGGAACGCAAATCCCAATGCCAAGAAAGCCAACATTGTGCATGTGATTCACATAAATATCAAGAAGAGCGTAAGTTAAAAGGATGAGAATTGATATATAGAGCAGCAGATTGTTGGGGTAGAGGCAGCGAGATTGGAAGGAATTGGTGGCGGGAGGCATCACAAATGAAATGGCAATGGCAATGGCAATGGATGTGCATAAATTAGTTGTACATGATTAATGATAGTTATAGCTATCACGGCCCTACTTACCCCCCACTACCAAATGGGGTACTAACTTTTGTGAAGTGACATAACATTTTTAACTCATTCGCATTAAACTTTTCTGATTGTTGAAATTCCGCGATAGCTTAAAATGTAATTGGAAGATTGCATGCATCAGAAATATCTTCTTCTTGATCTCTCGGAAATATCTTCTTCTTCTCTGTGCTCCACCTATCGCCCTTCCACCCTCTTGCTGTCATCTCCATCCCGCGCGCGTCAGGGCCTTCGCCTCTGACTCCGTGTGACTTCGCCTCCGTCTCGCGTCAAGTCCTTCGGTGTTCCGGTGGGTCATTTAATAAAATGATCAAGTGCTAGTTTACTTATAATTTAAAAAAAATTATACTTTTCACATAGTTTAACTTTAGTCATGTTTATTATTTATTTATTTTTTTTATTTAAATTTATTTATCTGGTCTTTCATTGATTAATACTTTTAACTCATTGTAATTCACCCCTTTCATTTATTGAATAAAATAGATGGAAAGGAGACAAGGCATCAACTTTCTTTCTTTGTATGTGTGAGAGATTATGGAGTAATACGAATTTAATGTTTTATGATAAACCCATGTCACATTTCCCTACTCGGAGTTTATAGTTGCCGATGAAGGTGCCAACTGGAATTTTGAAGTAGTGTGGTCTATAAATGCTATCAGGAATTGATTGATTTGATATGATGCCATTCAAATAGTTTAAACCTATATTATGCAATAACATCGCTGGATTTCGGATCCATCTTTTATCGGATTCACATATTTTTAAGATATAGTTTGCGCTCTCAGTACACGCTAACCACAACTGGCTATGCTAGTCTAATTTTCTGTATATGTGTGCAGGTATATTGCATTATTCCATGACTTTTACATAATTTGATTTTTTTATTTTTTATTTTTATTTTTTACAGAGTGTGTAGTTACAAGGATCTCAATTTGGATTTCTTTATATTCAAATAGACTAAAATGAGATCAATTCGGAGTAATAAATTCTTAATTAATATAATATGAAAGGAGATATTTGTCTACATTTAAATATGGGTGAAGATAGAGACACCTCTATAATTAGAAATGTAATAGAAAAATAAAAACAACATATCTAAATAAACGAAAAAATTAAAATTTAACTTAAAGAAAAAGAATTTACCTAAATGTATTATAAAACAAATGTAACTATACTATATATAAAAAATATTAGAAATTGAAAAATATAATTAATGAAAAAATACATTTCTAATGAGTAGAATATCAAATCTATCCAATATCTAAAAAAATAAAATTAGTTAACTAAATTATATTATTAAATTTTAGAATATATAATGAATATATCAAATATATAACTATACAAAATATTAAACAATTTTAATTGTTATATATTATGTAATGTAATTATATTTATATAAAAAAACATTAGAAATTGAAAAATCTAATTAAAAAACACATTCCTAATGAGTTGAATATTAAAGCTATTCCATATCTAAAAATTCAAATTGGTTAACTAAATTACATTATTAAATTTTAGAATACACATTAAATATATAACTATACAAAATATTAAACAATTTTAATTGCTATATATCATGTCAAATAATTTTAAGTAAAAATAGCATGCAACTTTTTGAATAATAACAATAAATTCCTTTAATTATATATAAAACTTATATTTTTTTGTTATTATAAATTCTTATAATAATATTTTTTGTTTTATTATTATAAATTTTCATAAAATATCAAGTATTCATAAATTATATTTTGTAGACATATCTAACCAGAACAAATAACCATATATATATATATATATGTTTTAGGAAAATGTAAAAGCTTTTAGATGGTTTTCTCAACATGTGGTTGGGTGAAATTGGATTAACAAAATATTAATATAAATCTAAATTGATTAGATTCTAAACCTTAACACTCACATAAATTCTTAATTTTTACTTTAATTTAGCTATATTTAAACTAAACTAAGCGGCAACTTTATTACAAAGCAAATCTTCATAAACATGCTCAAACTCAAATTGCAACATTTCTATATTACATTAAAAAGCAGAAGTAGTAGGTAGTTTGTAGCCCTTATTTAACTTATTCCCACTTTCCCAACTCATTTGACATTTTATTTTATTAACGACATGTGCCACTAAATAAAATCATATTCAAAACTTTAATTATACACCATTATCTATACACAGTTATCTTTTATCATTTAAGCATTATCATAGTAATCCTTTTATAGAAAACTCAACTCTAACCAAACAATGAAGACGCAACTCAGAAGATTAAAATAAGAATAAAAAATTGATATTCTATTCATATATGACCACATATTACCTGCCAAACAATCAAGCCTCATAAGAAAAACTGCATGTTAAATTTTTGAAAATATAATATTAAATTTAATATTCAAAAATTGCAATTATCATGGTTGCGTCTAAAAAAATCTACAAACTTAATATTTAAAATTGCTCTATCATTATTAATTTCATAAATTCTAGCATCTTAATAGTGCCGAAAATTTTCCCGAATGCGGGTGCTCCGACAGATGTATGATTCGATGGGACAAAGGTGCGGCGAGGTGGATCGACACCTACCCACCCTGGACAATGAAGATCTCAGGTTGATATGTATCGTATTTGTGCATTTAAACCTCGCAGATACCAAAGGATTCGTTCCATCTGGTTTTGTACCTCACCTCACGCCCACCAGACTGGCCTCTGCTATCACTCGCTTCTGCTCGGATCACTTCAATGCTTCAGTGATTATGGGGGATTTCCAATACGCGGGCATGAAGGTTAAGAGGTGGAGTTACGATTAGCCCATGGTGCCAAGGTCTCAAACGCAATGCGTCCGCCTCCTTCTGCTCTCTGGTATCAACTCGGCTTTCAATTTGCATGGAGTCGTTTTAGTCAATCGAGTCGTCTCGAGCAGCCTGAAGGGGGTTCTACTCTTGAAGCACCGCTCCAGTTCGAATGAAGTGCTACCTCTTCTGAACACTCGGCGTTTGTCTCGGGTCACTGTACTCGTTTTGAGTTTTCATTCCCCTGCCACTGCGGCTGCTTGGATACATTTGGTTTCTGCAATGCCTCGACTGCGCCACAGGTTTCGGAGTCGACGAGGAGGCACCAGGGGCCGTCCTGCAAGAGACCACTCCAGCCCATCTTCAGTCTCGGCCTCTCTCTCCAGCGACATAATGCTCGGCCATTACCCGCGAACTTGCAGTGGAAGGGGGCGCTATCTAGACACCCATCATGGTTGGAGTTCCCCTGTTCCCCGCCCTCCTACTACCTCACCTCCTCCCACAACTGGCTCTGCGCGTTTTACCTTCTCCAGCTCCCTGATTTGCCCAAGAATCACTGCGCTCTTCACGGTGGTTTTTCATGAGGAGTCAAGCGCCCTTCCTGCTGGCCCTGAGATGGATCTTGCCCAGACTTCAAATTTTCAGATGGGGGTTGGCAGCGCGTCGTTGCAGGTGCCGGAGGTTCCAGCCAGCAGCGTTCCTGATGTGGCTATGGCTCCAGCTGATCCCGGTCCCTCTGAATCCAAGGAAGCTCTGGCCAAAGACCTGATGGCTTCAGGTTGGTGTCGAATTGTAGAAGAGCCTCCAAATGATTAGTATGCCTTCTGCTAGTCTTTCTTATTTTCCTACTGCCCATACTATTGGGCTTGTCTTTGTTCAAGCGGCTATAAGGTTTTTTAGCTTATTTTTGTATAATTTTGGTCCTATGCAAACTCAGGAAAATCACAATTGGCTCCCCTGCGTGGGTTTTGGCTATCTTTGTCTGACTGGTTTCCCTATCAAAGGGCAGTCTCCACAACTGGTTTTCATGACATTTCTGCCTCCTAGGCAGTAGTTTTTGACTGCGGTCACGTTGTATTTTTAACACTATGTTAATAGATTACTCTTATTTAGAAAAAAAAAATAGTGCCGAAAATTTATGTCTTAATCGAACCAATTCAATTTTATTTTATTTTTTCGTTTTCTAATATCGTTGGAAAACTCAATAGTGTTATCGTATGAGAAGTCATAGCTTCCAAACACACATACAACATGTTTTCTGAATTTGTGAATTTATATTATAAATGTCAAAGATTTTTAAATATGTTATTTTAATAAAAATAACCATATATATATATATATCAAGCACATGCATAATTATATCAATAAATGTAATTGATATAAATCAAATATATATTATATATTTTAATATTAAATTTATAATATATATATATATATATATATATATATATATATATATATATATATATATAGCACATGCATAATTATATCAATAAATGTAATTGATATAAATCAAATATATATTATATATTTTAATATTATAAATTTTTCAAGTATTAATTTTAATATATATGAACTTCTTTTTTCTTTTTTTTTGACAGAAACAGTTATGTGGTATTAATATTCATCTTGGCCTGAATGCCAGAAATTTGATTACATTGAGGATGTCTAAATCCTGATGCATCTCAATGCTAATATTGAAAATGCAGTCGAAGCTTGCAAATTTCTTCCATGACAGACTATCTAAAAATTCTATTTCATAGATTTTCCCTAACTTAAAGATACAAACAAATTTATTTAAGAGCCAATAGTAAAACATGACAATGGACAGCTTATGGGATAGGTTCCCAAGATTATTCTTCGTCTTTCAACTTGACCCCGGCAGAGAGGAGGGTAGCTTTATTGGCTTCAATGTCCGCCTGTTTATTATGAGTTCTCAGCACATGGTAGTAATTCAACTTCTGAAAAGCGTTTTCCATACTCTTAATTCTGGATATCAGCCTTGCTAGCTTGAGATCCGAGGCTGGGGAGTTGGAAACCATTGCGTTTATAATGATCTGGGAATCCCCTATGACATTTGCTTCACTTATATTTAAATCTTTGAGGATCTTGAGGCCTTGGTAGAGGGCCAAAGCTTCAGCTTGAACGCTGGATGAGAATCCAAGCCCCCAAGCAAAGGTATGAATTTTTTCCCCAATTGGACTTACAACAACACCTCTAGCACCAGCTTTGCCCGGATTGCCCTTTGCTGCCCCATCAAAAAAGAGAGAGTGCCTTGAATGTGAATTGAGCCAGTCTTGAAGGTCAGTTTCGGATTTCCTTATTTGCCAGTCTTTGAGAGGAGGGACGTTTCTAACTGCTGGTTGAAATTGCAAGTCAAGGGAAGATCCCCAAGCAATGTCCTGTTGGCTGAGATTGGAATCATCTTTTATATCAGTCAAGCACTCCTTTAGATGACATTTAATCTTGATTTCTAATACCTTGTGATTCTGTTTCATATTTCTGAAGATTCTTCTGTTTCGTTCTAGCCAGATCTGCCAACAAATAACCTTTGGAAGGACAGCCCATGCAGATTTAATAAGCTGATTTTTAGAAGGGGGGCCAGGATATCTGATTGCCCAATTGGAAAAAAGATCAGCAGTGGAACGAGGTAGCAAAAAGTTGGGATCCAAGTTGTGAATGAAGGAGGACCAGATCTGCTTAGAGAACTTGCATTCGAGGACTAGATGGGCAGCAGTCTCTGCATTTTCAGTGCACAGCGAGCAGATGGAGGGACCATAGAACCCTTTTCTCTGCAAGATGTCATACGTAAGGATCTTGCCGTGGCAGAGGAGCCAAGCAAAGAAGTCGACTTTGGGCCAAGAAGGGAAACGCCAGACCCCCTGCCAAGGTGCAGGGTCAGGGGGGACGTAAGGCCTCTCTTTCAGCTTGTCATATCCCATGGAGACAGTGTAACCTTTGGCATTCGGCCCCCAGCCTTTCACATCTTTTTTCCTCATGCGCGTGGGTGCTAAGCCATGGAGGAGGTCCAGCAGCGTGGACCATTCGAGTGTCAGGTGAGCCGGCACCTCAATTCGTTTCCACCCTGCCCAGGCAGAGTCTTTCCAAAGAGAAATATCCCACAACGAACACAGCCCCTCTCTATCCATCCAGCAACACAACGCTCTAATGGAGGCTCTGTCTTCAATTGGATCCTTATTCATAATTTTATCAGCCTAGATATTGATCTTTTTTCCATTTCCTGGAATCCAATAGGAGTGCGCATTGATTAAGGGAGCAACTTTAACATACATTTTGAGAAAAGACGAATAAGACAAATGGATTACATTGTCTAAACAGGAGGAACGAGGACCTCTGAAATACTTTTTCCAGAGAGCCAATTGGGCCTAGCCAGGCTTGGGCGCAATGATCCTCCAAATAATCTTGGCTGCCATAGCCACGTTTTGCTGACAGAGATTTTTGAAATTCAAACCACCCTCCCTCAGAGGCTTGGAGATGGTTTCCCAGCTGATAAGGGGAATCTTGTTTTCATTCTGTTTACCTCCCTTCCAAAAGAACCTCCGCATTAATTCTTCCATTTTTTTTAATATACCTGCCGGAGCGAGAAGCACAGTGAATTGAAATAGGGGAAGACTGGAGAGCACAGATTTAATAAGGACAGATTTGCCAGCAGTGTTGAGCCAGGAGAAGCCCCAGGCTTGGATCCTAGACTTGAATTTTTCCAGCTGAGGGAGCCAGTCTTTGCGTGTAGATTTCTTATGAAAAACAGGAAGGCCTAAATATTTAAAGGAGATCCAATTGGAGGAGGCAGCAAAATCCAAACATCTAGAAATAGCGGAGAGCAATCTGGGCGAGGTGTTCCAGCTGTAGATATGACATTTGTTCTTATTTACAAGGCTGCCAGAGACTTCACTGAAATCATCCAAAACTGCTTTAAATTTAGAGGCGGAGGAGAGAGAGGCAGCTCCCAAAAACAGAGTGTCGTCCGCAAATAGGGCGTGGTTTATATTTTTTACCCCTCTAGCAATACACAGTCCGTTGATATCTTGATCTTGCATCTTTTTGTCTAACAGGTAGCTGAGGACATAGGCTTGGATGACAAAAAGAAGAGGGGAAAGAGGACACCCCTGCCTTAGCCCTCGTGAAGCTTTGAAGAAATCAGTGGCTCTTCCATTTACAAGAGGAGCAATCCATGGCTCCGAGATGCATGCCCGGATCCATTTGATGAAATTTTCTCCAAAGCCAAATTTTCTCATTACTTTTAAAAGAAAACTATGATTTACACGATCAAAAGCATTTGCTAAATCAAGTTTAATCACCATACCTTGTTCTTTTCGAAGAAGACTTGAGTGGATTGCTTCTTGAACAAGGGTGAAATTGTCCACAATTTGCCTTCCTTGAATGAAGCCTCCTTGATTCTCCAGAATTATTTTGGGAAGAATGAGCTTCAGTCTATTTGCAATAACTTTAGTGATAATCTTGTACCCAATATTGAATAAGGAAATCGGGCGGAATCTGCTGAAATTGTTGGCACCTTTTTCCTTTGGTATTAGGGCTAGAAAAGCAGAGTTTGTGCTACCTCCTATTTTCTGAGCATTTTGAGACTTCTGAACCATTTTGAGCAGATCCTTTTCAACAATCGGCCAACAGACTTGAAGGAACCTGGCAGAGAAGCCATCCGGCCCGGGGGCCTTATCCGGATCCATATCAAAGAGGGCCTTTTTAACTTCGTCTTTGGTGACTTTGGCCTCAAGGATCTCATTCATACGAGGAGAAATTGCAGAAGGGATGATGTCAAGCAGATCTGAGTATTGGTTCGAGTCCTTATCCTCACTATACAAGTTTTGAAAGTGAGAGAAGGCTGATTTTTTAATGTCTTCAAAATCCTTGAAGATGACGTTATCCTCCTTTATCTCAGAAATAGTGTTGAAGATTTTCCTGACTTGGGTTTGTTTGTGGAAAAAGGCAGAGTTCCTGTCCCCTGCTTTGAGCCAGAGATTTCGAGATTTTAATCCCCAGTATTCTTCTTTAGCTAGACAGGCCTTATGATAGCGTTGTTGCAAATGAGCCTCTTGGTCTAAAATCTCCTCTATGACAATAGCGTGCTCCATATGAGATTGATGAGAGGCGAGAGAGACTTTGATGGCTTTTCTTTCTGTAGCCGGGTTGGACAGGGTTTTTGCCCATCGTTTTAGATCACCCTTTACCCTTCTGAGTTTTTCCTCCCAGATATAGAAGGGAGAGCCATTGACAGGCTGACTCCAACAATCTTTGACTATTTGCATGAAGTTTGATTCCTTGACCCAGAGAGGACTAAAACGGAATGGAATAGGACCCAGGTCTAGATGGGCCAGGAGTTCGAGCTTTATAGGCTTATGGTCTGAGACGCTGTTAGCAAGGATATGCATTCTGGGTTCTAAACCTAGTAACAGAAAAGAGCTTTGAATGAAAAATCTATCTAATCTGGCAGCGATATGACCAGGGCCCACTCTTTTGTTAGACCAAGAGAACTTACCGGAAGAGGGTTTGATATCTAGCAAGTCCCAGTCCTGCAGAAGATCTTCTGCCCATTCCCTTGCCGGATCACGAACAACGCTGCCACCTCTTTTTTCAGACGAGTGGAGCGTGAGATTAAGATCTCCAGCAATAATTATATTTTCCAGATTTGTCAGGTATGCTTGTTGCCTTATAGTATCCCAACATTCCTTTTTTTCCCCAACATTGACTGGATAATATACATTGAAGAGGCAAAGGGTTTCCTTGGTATCCAGATTTTGCATTTTCAGCAGCAACCAGTGAGTATTTCTAGCCTCAAAGGTGACTACAAATTTGTTAGGGTTCCATAGAGTGCCAATCCCTCCTGAAGCGCCCCGGGCAGAGATTGCTCTTGCTTCACTTTTGAACCAAAATTTCTTGCATGCTTGCAGGAAGACCGCGTCTTCCAACTTAGTCTCCTGGATGAGAAGTATGTCTGGAGTTTCTGTTCTTATTAAGCTTCTCATGGCTTCTTCCTTGACTTTACTCCCCATACCTCTACAATTCCAGGAGATGACCTTCATTATTTATGTTTTTGGTGGGCCCCCTTGGAGCCATGGGTCTGATTTTTCAACATCCTTGACTTTGAGGCAAGCAACTTTTCCAGAGTTGGTTGGCTGCCCTGTAATTTGTCCTTGTACGTTTCCTGCTCTCTTTTCTCCCGATCTATTTTGCGACCTCTTGTGGATCTCCTAACAGAGGCCTGAGAGTCGCCTATTTCTCCTTCCTCCTCCGAATCTTCCGACTCCTGGACCTCTTCCTCGTCTTCAACAGGTATTCCTTTTGAGCTTTCTGCAGCACTTGTGTCTTTGGAAGACATAGAGGGAGTCCCTTTGACCGGGGATGCTGTCTTTTGAACATCCACCTCCTGGGTGTCCTCTTGGTGCGAGCTTAGGAGTTCGAACTTGTTTTCAGAAGCGGACTTAGACGGGATCTGCTGAGAAGAGGCCTGTTGGGGACCTTTTCCACTACGGCCTCTCGGCTTTTGAGCCTTATGGGAGGTTTTGGAGTGCTTGACTTGATTCCATCCGTCCTTCTTCCCTTGCACAACCTCATTGTTGGATGGACAGCCTCTGGCGAAGTGGCCATAGACATGGCATTTCCGGCATTTGAAGGGCAACTGCTCATAGTCCAGTTTCTGCACATGCGTCCAGCTTTCGACTTTGATTTTGATGGCCTCTGGTAGCCCAACCTCCATATCTACTTCCACGCAGATCCTGGCGCAGTCATACTGGTCCTTGTTGTTTGATCGATCGATGAACTTCCCAAGGGCATTTCCAATATGCATCAGAGAATCCCAATTCCAGCAGTGAACTGGCAGATTTGGGATTCTAACCCACACCGGGACTGCTTTGGGCACATCCACAGCAGGATCGAAGTCTGGAGTCCACTTATTTAGGTACAAACCCTGGGGGCCCATGAAGTAGGGGTCGTTCTGGAAGATCAGATCTTTGTCATCTTTTGAAGTGAACTCGAAGAGAAAGTAACCTCTCCCCAAAAAATAAGAAGTAACGCTTTCTTTGATCAGAGGCGCCCAGTTTCTGTTGACCCAACTCTCAGTGGTTTTGGGGGATGGCCAAAGCCCTGTAAACTGGCCTATGAGGGCTCGTTCAGCCAGTGATAAAGCAACCTGAATCAGAGTCTCTGCTGGAAGAGAGATCTCAGGTATTTCATCAATTTTCTTAACAAATTTCGCAGCTTCAACATTCTTCTTCTTAGGAAGCCCTGCCAATAAGCGATCGAAAGCCTCAGCATAAGAGGGCGGGGGAGGGGGACGAGGCCCCTGGGGAGAGCCCAACCCCTCCATGGGCGCAAGCCCTAGCAAGAACGCGGCCCGGATCAAGAAGCGCAGGCAGCAACGCGTTCGTCAGTGCACAGCTCGAGGCTCATTGATTTCCGAGAGGGCAGAGCCCAGGCTCAGGCTGCGCAGAGCAGGTCGCAGCAGGAGGGTAGCAGCGCTCGAAAAAAGGTTCTTCAGAGGTGGAAACGGCCGAGAGGGCGGAGCCTAGTCTGAAGCTGCGCAGAGCAGGTCGCAGCAGGAGGCATCGCATTTATAATATATATGAACCTTAATATTATAAATCTTATATATTAAATTCTTTATATTATAAAATTTAATAGTTTAATGTTTCAAATAAACTTTAATATTTAATTCAAAATATTAGAGTTTGTGAATAAAGATTAGTAAAGTAGAATAATAATAATAAGGTTTATTATATAAGATGATCATAGTTATGGTCACTATGTTTTATTATAGTTGACTATAGTCAACTATTATAGTTTGTAGATAGTTATGGTCAATGTGGTCAACCATAGTTAACTATAATTTACTTCTTTTATTATGGTTGATAATAGTCAACTATGGTCAACTATCAACTTTAGTTAGCCATCACAAGCCATTGTTAACAATAGTCTATGGTCAATGATGATCAACCATGACCAACCATGGTAATCTTTGGTTGACCAAGTCAACCTTGGATAATGATAGTAAAACCATGCTCAACATGGAAAACCATGGTAGACCATGGTTAGAATGATCAAACATGTTCAATCTCAGTCAAAATGGTCAACATTAATGTTACATTGATAAGTAGATGTAACATTAATATGTTGTTACATTAATGGTTGACCATGGTCAAACACACTCAGCCTAGGTTAGCCATATTCAACATCTGCCAAACTTGTCAACTATGATCAAAGTCACCAACCTTTTTCAACCATTGTCAACCAATCCATCGAGGTTATCAACTAGCACAACCACATTAATAAATGTGGATGATATACTTCACTCAACCTCATTTTCCACCTTTTATATGTCAATCAATATATAAAATAACCTAGATGGACATATATCAACCACATTTACTAATGTGATTGTGTTAGTTTAATTATCAATTAAATTTTAAAAATATAAATTTTTTAATATATATATTTAAATTAAACATTAACATTAAATTAAAAGAGAAGATTAATATAAACAGTAACTAAATTGTCACAATTTTGCTTTTATAGAGATTAATATGATTTATTTATTAGGTGATGGGTGTATATATAAAAGAATGGAGTTTTCTAAAGACACTGAGGAATTGCTGGGACGGTCAAAAGTGGGTCGAATCTGGGAAAAAAAATTTAAGAAATCTTCCAGTAGCAATGTTTGAATCATGTTTTTAATGGTACTTGAATCAGTTAATTTGAAATTTAATAGTTATAACCTGGATTTATAAAAATCTCTGCTGGATTTTATTAAAATCTAGCTGAAATTTCTATGATTTTCAAAACAAAAAAACAAACTAATTAGATTTCAACTAAAAAAATTAAAAATAAACTTTCAAATTAAATAACTATACTGTTTTAAATAAAACTATATAGTTTTGAATGAATGAGTACTCAACTTAACAACCTAGACATTGACAACATTACCGTGATCCTGGAGCTTCTGCTGGCGGAGTAAACCCAGTGCTAGAGAAACATTTCTGAAATTATTGTAAGCCTGAAAATCTCTTATTTTAGTCCATTGAGTCACCTCCTGCTACCTTGCATTGATGGAAACAGTATTTTCTGTGGCTCGTTTCGTGAAAATTTGAATTCATTTTCACTCAAAACAGTGGAGTACAGCGAAGGATAAGGTAGCTTTGTCTCAGAGTAGGGTGTGAGCATTCTTGTAGGATACACTGAGTGAACCAGAGGTTTGCACATGGAAGGCTCAGGTTCGCGGTGACTCTTATCCTTTGGATGGACAGCCGCAGTGGAGGTGGAGGGTAAAGCATCATGAGGAGGAGCAGGGGGTGTGGATATGGATATGGGCGCAGCAAGTTCAATTTCTGGGTCCGCCATTGAAGAGTATATGTAAGGGATCAGAGGCTACAGGGGAAGATTCTAAGTGTTTTGGAGAGATATTTCTCTTTCTCTGAAGGGTATAAGTTCAGGTTTCATAAATGGCCCGTGAAACCTGCTTAGTTGTGGTATAGCCCCAGCTCAAACCGTGGTGAGCGGCGTTGAGGGAAATTGTGCTTTGAATCTTCAAGGGGGGGTGCTCAGAAGGCCATTGGGTATCCGCAAAGATTCAATCGCTCCTACCCATCCACTGGGGGATTCATGCTAGCTGGAATACAAAGGATATAGTTGCCATTGGAGAGGCTGAAGCTCAGACTCTTAGTTGAGTAGATAGAATATATCGGTGGTCTTCTCGTGGAACGAGAAGAGAAGTCTCTACAGGACTGGTGTGGCTGCAGGCAATGAAAGGAGGTGGTCTCTGTTTCTATCAATGAGCACAAGTCGGATGTTTAGTATTGAGGATTCCTGGCTATATAAACATCCATCATCTCTGGTATCATCTTCAGATACAAATGAATCTATAAATGGATGGTCAAGCTGATGGTATGCGTGGTGGTGTAAGTGTTTAGACTCCCTTATCATATACCGACCTTGGAAGTGCTGTGGAGTTCGACTAAGCAAATGGTGGTGGGCATTCCCAGGAGGCCATTGCTGCTGTTGCTGCCACCTTAAGGGATACAACGACATTCTGGTATGGTTTTTCCGGCGACCTTCCCGGTCGTTTTTTCGACCCTCTTTTTCAGGCTAATTTCAGATTTTGGGTGGTCTGACGTATGATTTGACCGGTCCTCCTTCAGCTTTTATTCTCTGGGCATCTATTTATGGAGGTTAGGTGTTGATATTTGGATCTCCATAGATGTCCGTTTATGGAGTAGGATTTTCTAATATTGTAGATGATATTGTTGTCAGCTTCTCATATTCTATAGCTTGCCGTGGATACTATCGCCGACTTTTTTTTTTTTTTTTTAAAGGGCCAGAGACGACTGCCATTAAAGGAAGGTCTGGTAATTGGGATCGGGTTTTGATCTGGAGTACAAACTTTCTACAGTCAGACTTCCTGTTATCATTATTATAGTTCTGATATAGACTGGATATAGTTTTTCTATGGAAATGGCGGCATTCCGATAGTATTACAATTAATCTCCTGACAGATCCTGTGTTTCGGGCTGATTTGGAGCCTGTACATGTGCTATGGGGGCCATTTCTAACGGAAACCAGACCATCCTGCTCGAAAATGTTTCGCATGCTCTGCGCATAAACAAAGGCCCAGAAGAGGTTTCTTCTGATCCTGCGATTGATGATTTGAATATAAGCAACGCTATTACCAGCAATTTGGGGGATAAGATAAACACTAAAGAAGATTGCAAAAAGAATGCTGCCACGAGGGATGCGGATCAATCACAACAAAAGGAATTCGAGCTGGACGCTTCAATTATTGCACAGTCCATCTTTGCGCCTCCTGATTTCCATGAGAATCGGCAGGTAAATCCTGGTGGGGGGAATTTGAATGGGCCCAAGGCTGGTTCGTCCTGCAGAGGCAGGCGCAGACAGGGAAAAAATCATCTTGCCCACTACAAGCCTGCTACGGATGTCAAAGAAGTGATGTTGGATCATGAGGATCTATGTGGGCGGGTCGTTAGTTTGTAGAAATGTGCATTAAGCGGTCGTTGGATGTTTGCCAATGGATAGGAGATAGATATGATAGAATGGGCGGAGAAAGTATGGAGCCCCATGGTGGGATATGCTCCGAAAGTCAGCTTGCTCCTTAATAATTGGTACAACATTCACCTTAAGAACGAAAAAGATGTGGCCTTGATTGTTGACAAGCCATGGGTACGTGGAAAGAGTTTCTTGCAACTTCTGCCATGGTACCTTGGTTTTAATCCAATTATGGAGGCCCCTAAGAATAGGACGGTGTGGGTAAAGCTCTCGGGCCTTCCGCTGGAGTTCTGGATAGATAAGGCAATAAGGGCCATTGGAAATTCCATAGGATGTACGAAATACATCGACTCTAGCATGCTTGATGCCAGCGACAAACGCATTGCCTGGTTATTAGTCGAATTGGTCTTCTCTGGGGGCTTGCCCGGGGATGTTGATCTCGTTTGGGGTCCGAGAAGACACAGGCAAAGGGTGGATTATTGGGGCATTCCTTTCCGCTGCTTGGTTTGTCACAACACTGGCCATCTGAAGGGCAACTGCCCCCGGCGGCATTGGGGGCCCTGTCGGGGCTATCAAAGGTCTGTTGCTGCTCAAAGGGAGCTGACTCCAAATGCACAACGAAATGTCTCCCTAACAGGTATTCCTCCCTTTCTGGCTTCTAGTTTTCATTCATCTGCTAAAGATAGTGCACATTGTGAGGAATTATCTCCTCCACACAAGGATTTTACCCCGCCTGATGAATCCGAACTACGTTCGGCGCCATTTGATGCTAAAGACATAAATTTTTTTACTTCCACGGTGAATACCAGTTCGCCCATTCATTTAGAAGTCGAAGCAAACCTTGGATCCACTATCATTATGGAGGATAAAATGCCTTATGTCCCTACTGTTTCTGCTGTCCACCATCAAACCCGCCCCAGCTCTGCACCATTATACACCTCTCCATCCATGCCGCCCCTTGAAAATGCATCCCCTTCCCCCTCCCCACATCAAATCGAGAATGTGGTCTTATCGGACTCACTTAATGTCACTACTTCTCTTGTCGAAAACCATCAAACCTGCCCCACACCTGATCCATTATATCCCTCCCCCGTCCATGCCTCCCCCCTCTCCTCCCTCTCCACATAACGAGAATGTGGACCTTTCAGACTCCCCAATAAATTCTGTTGGATGTGATATTGAATCCCTATTAAATAACCCAAACCTTGATTTGGCTGCCCTCACAATTTTTGATAACATCCCTAGGGACCCTGATATTGTCATCTCGCCAGCTTCGGGGTGCAATATTACAGTGAGGAAAAAATCAAAATCTGCATCCAGACACTTCAGAGGGAGGCCAAAAACAAAATCCCTTCTTGACCTCAGGGAGGTACCAATTTATTTTGCTGCTGATCTCAGGGTGCTTGGTGCTGGCGACCCGCCTGGGGCCTCCAAATGACATACATTCTCCCCTTCTATATAAGAGGTCCGTTTGCTGCTATGACAAATTTCGTGGGCCATCACGACCTGGATATCCTCCTCCTGCAAGCGGGCCAGATTTTATATTTGTTTTCTTTTCAGGTGCAAGCGTGCCAATTTTTGGATGAACATAATATGCAAGCGAGGCTGTTTCCCTCACGTACTCCCTTCCCTGGATGTATCCTTTGGATGGGGTATATGAGCCGGTTTTTCCACAGGTTTACTCTGGTTCCTAGAATTAAGTAGTGGCATTTTTATGGTGCCAAACTTTTTGATATAATTTGTGGACACATCATAATCTTTTTGCCTTCGTCGGTTTCTTTCTGCCGGTATATATGGGGCATCATATATTGTAACTGATTGCATTATCTATGCTCTATAATTTGTGCTATTCGTACAGTGCTGCTATGCACTGTATCATCATGTAATATGTACTGTTTTACATATCTTAATATATAAAACAACGTTTTTTTCTTTCTGGACAAAAAAAAAACATTACCGTCATCCAAAACTAACACATTGTTGGTAAGAGAGATCGAGCACTGTTTTTCTCACTCGTTGACATTTTGGGGTTGCCAAAAAAAATAAAATTCCTGAGCTTTCTTGGCACTGGCCCCTACCATCTCGCATTGATCTCCAGTGGGAGGTTTGACCCGAATGGATCAACTGTCGGCGTGGGTCCATTGAACGGTGTCAGGCCCGAGGAGAGATAACGCCGGCGTCGGGATATTCCTCCGACGAATAATTGAGGTGACGTCAGTGGTTCGAGGCCAACTGAGGTCTTGCTCATCGGTGTTTCAACCGAAACAACATATGGTTAGGCATTTTGAGTAAGGGTTATTCCAATAGATGCTGGTTATTTTTGGATGAATAACATAACTTCTACGTGAAGTAATGTTCAACGATATCTTTGAATGCTTTCGAGTCCAATTATTGATGGCATAATTTCCTGGAAAATGGCATAGGGATTTTAAGAATTTATCAAGTAATATATATATATATATGTATAGATATATATATTAAAATTTTAAATAAAATTATAATTAGTTAATTGTTATAATTATTTTTAATTTTGGTAAATTAAAATATATTTTTGATGTTCATTAATTTTTATTAGCTATTTAATTATTTAATTTATATAGTAGTATTAATTAATTACTAAACAAATATTAAGAATTATTAATTTTTTAAATATTTTTATAATAATAATAAAATTTAATTTTTTTTTTTAAATATAATATTCACAAATATAAAATTTAATTTAATTTTTATAATTATTATTATTTTATAATTTCCTTGAGAAAATTATTCTAAATTATAGATCACAAAAGTTTTAAATCTAACCAATAAAATTATTGCATTAAAAAAAAAATAGGTAAAGAAATTTTCTCTCTTTCCGCTCATGTTAGATATCCATACTTCAGATAGATCTATGCTGGTATATTTAAATTCACATGTTTATGTGAATCCAAAGGATGGAAAAGGCGTCTCCATCTTTCCATGCTCCTATGGGACTCCATACATTGGTGAAACTCTGTTAATAAATCAAAGGATTTGCGAACATGATGTTGCTCACATTAAGCATGGAAGATTTGCGAGGATGTTGCTGACATTAAGCATGGGATGTGGCTCCTCTACTTGACCATCACATCTGCATCAAAGACTTACTGCTAAGTTTGACCATTTTCATCACCGTAAATTAAGGGAAGCTTTAGAGATTGAAAAAAAAACATGTCAATCTCAATAGAGACTATGATTGGAATATTAACAAGAGTTGGATCCCTGCCCTATATTCCTAAATGCTGTTTTTTTATTCCTTTAATTATTTTTCAGCCTCCTTCCTCTTTCATTAATTTCCTTACTTCTTTTTTTTAATGATATATTTTAGACATTAATTATAATAAATGATTTAAATAGTATCCACGAGTCTTGGATAATAAAGATGTAGTCCTGCCAAACTTACAAACAAACAAAAAATGATTTAAATATTTTTTTCTTTTGGCCGTAAATTTTTATTTTCCCTCTATTTTATAAAAAAATAATTTTTAATCTAATATTAGAATAACAAAATCTTTTGAAATAAAAATGATAAAAATTAAAAAAATAGTAAAAACATATAATATATTAAAATTAATCATTAAAAATTATTAAAAACTTTAAATATAACACAATGAAATTTTAAATTTAAAAATTAAATAACAATAATTTGTTTATCATTAATTTTTCCTTCATAGTTAAACTAGTAGTTATTCTAATAACTACTTTGGTCCTTTTTTTTTCATCTATTTAAACTCAAAAACATATAATATATTGAAATTAATTATTAAAAATCATTAAATATCAATAATTTGTTATTTCAATGGTTAATTTGCTTTTCTCTAAAATCTATTTAAGCTCAATAAATGAATCTGATGAACCACACTTGTTATTTTCTTTTCCAAAAGCCGTGGACAAATCTCTAAATCTCTTTCTGATGTTGTTAGAAAGATATGAAAAAATATTTATTATACTTAATGTCTATAAACATTATAAACCATTGGTTGCAACACTTATAACATTCAATTTTGTTAAATTTCACATCCCTTATATAATTCACCATTCACAGTATAATCTTGCAGATTCCATGATTCCATAAAAGGAATATTGAAAGATAGTTCACAGTATAATCTCGCATGATTGTTAATAAAGCAAGCTAGAGTAAAAAACGTGTTGTTTATCTAAAATTTCGATTGCTCATTTCATTTCGGTAGAATAATGAATTTGTCCACCATGCTAACTATCTCGATGGTAGCGCGACTTTTGCATTGCTCAACTATATGATGTGTAATAACGCTGCTTTAAAAGTTTTAAAATCTCAATAATATCTGAAAGACAATATGAATCATGTTTGTATGCAAACATGTTCCTTACCATTGATCATAAAAATATGTAATATCGATGAATACTGCACATTTCGAAGAAATCCAAAAATGGCATCCCGCTAGAAAACGAATGGAATCAGAGAGCGAGAGAGGAATGTCATAAATAGATGTGCACCAGTGGAAGCTCGATGCCGGCCTCGCTTAGGAAAGGTATATTCGGTGACCTATCACCCAAATCACGATACAGTCGATACTCTGCTTCATAATCATGAAGCGTGAGCTCGCTCTTCTGATTTGTATGGTAATGGTGAGTTGCGTCGGCAGACTTACCGAAACCGAAGAGACTCACCTTCTCGCAAATCCCCAAAGCAAGCATCACCGCCTGCATTCCAGACGAGTAATGGAACATGGGGCCTTCGTGCGCCGCGCTCCATTCGTCCAGATTCTTTCCTGTGGTCTCGAAAAAATTCTTGAGAGAATAATACTTCACTAATCTGCTGCACAGGTTGTCGAATCGGGCATCCGTCACGAACAGAGGGGCCTTGTGGGACGCGTTGCAGCGAACGAAATCCATGAATTGGGCGGGCTGGCACATGTATAACATAATTGGGACATTATCCCCGTATGGATAGCAGAAACAGCCAACCCTCCTGGCGCAGCGATGCAGAATATTGCTGTTGATGAACGCCAGAGTGGTCTTCGAACCCACCTTTTCTTTGAAACCCCATGTGCCGGCGTTATTGAGCCGAATTACCATCTCGTGAGAATCGATGAGCGGTCCGTGGTTTTTCTGCAGCAGGATGCCGCTGTTACCCACCACGGCGCAACTCCGGTAGGGTTGTCCAGGTCGGATTTGCAGAGACCTGGTGACGTTATAGTGGCGATCCAGGGGTCTTTTCACGAGATCGCTGAGCTCCGCCATTACCCGCGGTTCGAATCGCTTGTTCTGAACCCAAGCCTGTAACACCTCCTTAAATTTGATTGAGTCAGCGTCGTTGCCAACGCTGTCGTTCAGCAGACCGCTGATCAGCTGGCGCTCCTCCGCCTCGCCTAACTCGATGGCGGCGTAGGATAACAACGTCGTCTGATTAAAGTCACTGTGGGCGGGGCCTGCCAGTAAGCGCTGGTCCCCGTATGGCCTCAGGAACGCTTGGTTCACAATAGTGTACATAGCCACTCGGTTTATCAGATCGTTGCTGAACACCAACAGCAGCAGTGCGCCCAGAATGGCGACGAGCAGGAATCGCAGGGATTTTGTCATTCGAATATTCATCTCTTTTGAGCTCTACCCCCAATCTTCTGTTCTAATCCACCATGCGGCTGCCGCCTCCTCGCCAGAGATTCGAACCTAGGCCTCCCAACCCTAAAAAATGCTGTAAAGTCGACGACGACGACGCCACCATAGTGGGTCCACCGATTTCTTGGACCCTGCCACCACATAAGCCTCATCAGTTTCCCAGATCGTGGAAAGTGACCGATTGTCACGCCCCATTTTATTTCGTCACGCCTCACCCACGCAGGCATCAGGGTCGGCGTATCTGCTTTACATCAAACATTTTCAACCCACAACCAAGCAACTTGAAATAACAGAATCAGTCATTCCCATTTCTTTTTACTGCTAGTATCAAACGGGAACTGAAGTATTGTCTATCATTATTTACAAATCGCTGCGCTGATCCTCCTTTGTTTTTCATCTTTTGATTTGCAGATTGGAGTACGATGTTCAATCAAGATTTCCATTGAAGTTGTTAAACTAGATTCCATCATGTTGTAATTCAATTGAAGGGTAAGGATCTCTTCTTGTAATTTTTACAGTTGTTCATGTTGTGAAGCAACCATTGTTCCAAAACCAAAATTCAACTTCATGATTGAGAAAGTGATACCAAAGAACCCCTAATCAATTCCTTTGCAAACTTATTTAAACAATTTCCAACACCACCCGAAAACAGATCCCCTCCAACAAACTAAAGATGTTGGAACCCATATAAACTTCAAATTGATAAAAAAAACTGTTGATATTGCAATTGGGTCACCTCCCCCAAATTCCTATTAACCCCAAGCAATTTGAAATAGCCTAACTTGAGACTTTAGTGCAATTTCCTACTATCATAAACCCATACAACAAGAGCATAAAAACAAATAAAATAGAACAAATAAAAATAGATCTAAGAAAGGTGCCACTGATAAAGACGCCCTAAAAACAGAGCAAGCCATGGATGAGGGATATTCCAAGCCTCCCAACAACCATTAAGAGAATAATTCCTTACAATTCATGGAATCCCAAGAGCAGCAAATGTAGTGTTGTACAATCCCAAAGGGAAAATCCAGATGATGCTCCCAAAGGAGAAAATAAAGATAGAAAAAAAAACACCCACTCATATTTATCATGGGAAAAGCCTCCTCAACTCACACCTTCCTAATTTGATTTCATAGTTTGTAGGCCTCCGTACCACAAAAAACACGACAAATAGAGACACACGCATATCCAATCTGACAATGCCCTACCACAAACATTGTTGAACAAATGTAATTTGTAGTAGAGTTTCCACATTGGACCTGAAGAGTTTCCATGGCCTCAAATCATGTTTCCATATATTTCAAGGGTATTTAAAGGCCTATATGTCTCCCCTTAAACTTATAAATGTGGCGTATGTTTAGGCTGAGAACCATGCAAGAGTTTTTAAAAGGCTCATTTTAGTTTGGGGTTTTATCATTCTTCCTTCACCCTTGTCATTGGTGCAATGCTTAGAAGTTATTGGGTAATTATGCACGTTAGCATGAGCTTAAGGTAAATCTCTAGCCAAATCATTCTCCATGCCAGGAATGGAATGCATTTGGAAACTTGGTTAACTCTAGAGTCAAGTCGTGGAAAGAAGAAGGACAATTTCCATTACTCATTACGTTTGTCAACCATAAATTTCTATGTGTTGGATTGCAATACATGTGTATTTTACTGATGTGGCTCGGATTGGGGTATTTATTTGGCTCACTTTGCATATCTTACTACGCTCCTTTTAATACCCTTGATTACTATGCTTCATAAAGACTTATCCATGACAAGAGAACAATAAGAGTTGCCCATCTAACTTAATTTTACCTAGCCTGTGTGGTATTCTTTGACTACCCATTGCATTCTTCAACCTGTTTTCATAGGGGAGGGAATCACGTACTAAATATTGGATAATAAGCTTTGAATCACCAATCATATTAAGGAAAGAGAGTGAAAAAATGCATATGTTTCCACAAAAATATTGAAAGGAATCTCGTACCCCAATCAGAAGACAATTATGTGTCTCCTCCTTATTAATAAATCCCCTCCCCTCCCCGGATGCGGGTGCTCACTAGCTGGTGGCTTTGGGTTTTGTGTGGGGTTGGCGCGTGACTTTACCACATGGCCACCCCTGCTCTCACGTCGACTGCATTTAATTCACTCACCCACTCTCGTCCTCCTGCATTAACTGACCTCGCCCACCAAGAACTGTTCGCCCTCCTCCATAAGATGGTGTCTGATGGCTTCGTCCCTATTTTGCATCCTTTGCACAGTCTTTGCCCTCCTGTCGCAGCAGAGCCATGCTCCCGCACTGTCACAGGGAGGCACTGTGTGATTGTTTGCTGCTTAGAGCTTGAACCCGACGTGCACTTCTCGCACAGCCCTCTGTGCTCTTTGCGCTTGAATTGGTTTGCTGTGGATTCTCCTACGCGCTCTTCTCCGCCCCTGTCTTCCACTTCTGTGACGCTGCTCACTGATTTAGTCCACCATTCTGTTGCGCTTCCTGACCCTGCAATTATGCCTCGCCTTCACCAGCGTATGCGCTATAGGAGAGGAAGTAGTCGGGGCAGAGCCAGGCGTCAAGTTTCCTCGTCTCCATCCAGCTCCTCCTCTCCATCGTCCAAATACTTCACTGGGCATTATCCTGCAACCCAAAGTGGTCGTGGCCATGGGCGTCATGGCACTCCTTTGTCTGACAGGGGCTTTGCTTTCTCCCCCGATACCTGTGCCACCTCTGCTAATCACTTGACTCCGGTGCAAACTGCCCATTTCCGCTTTCAGAGCTCCTTGAACTACCCTTGCATCACAGCCATTATCACTGTGGAATTCAAGGAAGAGCCCTTTGGCTCTGTTGTTCTTCCCCTCTTTTATTAGATGAACCAGGGCGACTCTCTGCGTGCCGGCATGAAGCGAATGGCTCCTTGCAGCGAAGGCGAGGATGTTGCGGTTGAAAAACATAGAAGCTTCAAGACCAACGATGATCATGAGACGGTGGAGGAAGATATGGACGCCTACAGGTGCCCAGTTGTTGAAGAATATCCTCCCTCTCCTCATGTTCCTTAGCATGCTCAACATTTGTAGGTTTTTGGGTTTTTGTTTTCCCAATGTTTGGATTACTCCTGAGTATAATGAACTGTTGATAATTTTGTTAATTTTGTTATATGGAACTACTGAAGAGCCGGTTTCCCCTGAGTGGGCGGCTAATTTTATGTATGTTTGGCAAACTGGTAGCCTTCAGGCTCTTAGATTGAGAATGCCCCATAGCTGGGCCACTCCTCCATGTAATTTTTGTGCCATTAATAGAATTAGTCTAAATTGAGAAGAAAAATAAATAAATCCCCTCCCCTCCATTTTCTAACATATAAATTTTAATCAACTAAAACAAAAGACACTTTCACCTTTTTAATTCCATAGTTATCTACCCTCACCTTATCCTGATGATGAATCACACTAACTAGTTCAAAACGGGTAGATAAAATTTACTTACATGTGATTTTTACCATAAAAATTTGTTACCAAATTCCTAATACTAAAAACACACATACAAATTATTAAAATATCTTTTATTTTAAACATTTTCATTATCTTTTTCATCTCATATTTAATTTAGAATATATATATATATATATATATATATATATATATATATATATATATATATATATATATTCAATTTTATATAAAATACTCCCCATTAAACTTAATTATTTACAATTTTTTTTAATACTCTCCATTTAACATTCGTGGAGCTCATTATCACTTTTCACGGGCTGAGCTATTTTGAACGCCAGTTATTTAACCCTTTACCAACTCGTATAACATTTTATTTTATTAATGTCATGTCCCACTGAATAAAATCATATTCAAAATTTTAATTATACACCGTTATCTTTCATCGTTTAAGCATTATCATAGTAATCCTTTTATAGAAAACTAAACTCTGACTAAACAATGAAAACGGAACATTCTCTCCATATTAAAATAAAAATAAAAATTTGATATTCTATTCATATCTGACCACATATTACGTGCGAAACAATCAAGCCTCATATGGAAATCTGCATGTTAAATTTTTGAAAAATATAATATTAAATTCAATATTCAAAAATTGCAATTATCATGCTTGACTCTAAAACTCAGCCATTCAAATTTTGTTTTATTTTTTCGTTTTCTAATATCCCCGGAAAACTCCATGGTGTTATCGTATGAAAAGTCATAGCTTCCGAACAGACCTACAAAGTTTATATTATATTATATTAGAAATGTTAAAGAATTTTAAATATGTTTTTCTAATTACCACAATTTATGTTTATAGATATATATTAAGAATATACATAATAAAAATAGTTGATATAAACTAAGTATATATTATAAAATTTATATTAAATTTAATATTATAAATCTCTTATATATATTAAATTCAATATTATAAATGCCTTATATAAAGTTTAATATATAAATCTTACTATTATAATCTTTATAAATTAAACCTTTTATATTATAAAGTTTAATAGTTTAATGTATCATCCATGGGTTTGTAAATAAAGCTTAATATTTAATAAAAAATATTAGAGTTTGTAAACAAGGTTTAATAAAGTTTCATAATAATAATAATAACAAGGTTTACTATATAAGGTGACTATAGCTATGGTCAGTTTATTTTATTATAATTGACCATAGTCAACTATTATAACTTGTAGATAATTATGGTCAAAATAGTCAACCATTGCCAACCATAATCTACTTTGTTCACAATGGTTGATAATAGTCAACCATGGTCAACCATCAACTTTATTTAGCCATCCTGAGTCATTGTTAACAATAATCTATGGTCAAAGATGATCAACCATAACCAACCATGGTAATTTTTGGTTGACCATAGCCAACCTTGGATAATGATAGTCAACTCATGCTCAACATAGACAACCATGGTAGACATGGTTAAAATGATCAAACATGTTCAATCTCACTCAAGATGGGTCAACATTAATGTCACATTGATAAATTGATGTAACATTAACCTGTTGTTACATTAATGGTTGACCATGGTCAAACACAGTGAGTCTCAGTCAACTATATTCAACATTGGCCAAACTTGTCAACTCACCAACCCTCTTCAACCATTATAAACTAATCCACTCCACGTCATCAACTAGCACAACCACATTAATAAATGTGTGTTATATAAATCTAACAATATCATTTTCTACCTTTTATATATTAATAAATATATAAAATAAAATAGATAAACATCTATCAACCAAATTTTTTAATATAATTATGCTAATTTAATTATTAATTAAATTTTAAAAATATATATTATTTAATATAACAGATGAACTAAATTATCATAATTTTAATTTCATAAAAATTAATACGATTCAACTTAGATTTTATTTTTCTTTAAATCAAATAATAAATAGTAACTTAACATTATTTTTATATATTTAATCATTAAATTTTGTTGATTTACTAACGAGGTGATGGGTGTATATATAAAAAAATTGAAAGTAAGCTTTCAAATTGAATTACTAAGATGTATTGAATAATGTTGTTATATAGATATATTAATCCTCATTATCCAGTTTTGAATGAATGAGTCGTAAAATTAACAACTGTCGTCCAAAACTCACTGGTAAGAGACATTGAGCCATAATTTTAGTTTTTTTTGTTATATTTTAGTTAAAAATTATGGAAATTTTAGTAAGATTTTAAGAAAATTTGGTAGTAATTTTTGTAAATTTAAATTATAGTTATCAAATTTTCATATTTTAGATATTTTAGAGATTTTTAATGGTGCTGAATTCATTTTCATTATCAAAAATATGATTCAAACACTGCTACTTCAAGATTTCTTAAAATTTTTTACCAAACTTCAACGACTTTTAATTATCCAAACAATTCCTCCAATTTCGCGACTCTATAGTCAACTTAAAAAAACTGAACTCTCTTTGCACTGGATGGGGCCGTCGATTAGCATCTCGCATTGCTCTCGTGTCGGAGGTTGGACCCAAATGGATTCAACCATCGGCGTGGGTCCATTGAAGCGGTGTCAGGTCCGAGGAGAGATGAGACAGGCGTCGGAATATTCCTCCGACGAATAATTGAAGTGACGTCACTGGTTCGGGGCCAACTCAGCTCTGGCTCATCGGTGTTTCAACCGAAAGAACATTTTGAGCAAGGGTTATTCCAATAGATGCTCGTCATTTTTGGATCAATAACATAACTTTTACCTGAACTAATGTTCAACAATACCTTTGGATGCTTTTGAGTCTAATTATTGATAGCATAATTTTTAAGAAACTACATCCTTTCCTATAAGGGATTTTAAGAATTTATCAAGTAATCTCCATCATATATATTATTTTTTAATTATTAATTATAATAATTTTAAATAAATTTATAATGAGTTAATTTTTATAATTATTTTTAATTTGATATTTATTAGTTTTTATTACTTATTTAATTTATAAAATAACACTGATTAATTATTAAATAGATGATAAAGATTATTAATTTTCTACCACTTATAACGTCTAATTTTGTTAAATTTCACATTTTTTATACAGTTTTATATTCACCACATAATTAGGTAGATTCCATGATTCCATACAACTAATATTGAAAGATAGTTCATAGTATAAGCCAGGATTGAGATCCATTAGTGATTGCCTGGATGACAACCATAAATTGACGGGATCGGGGTTTGATCACTTAAGGAACTCTATGTCAAGGTGACATATGATCAGGGTTGTACCTTGCATGGGTTGGTAGCTTCTATTTATGGCCTTTATTCCTTCAACAAATATTTCCTAGTTTTGATCCTTTTCGGTCCCTGCGAACATTATCTTATTGTCCAAATTTTACTTGTCACATATATTCTCTCAAGTCATCATCAGTGGGGTTGGTATCCCTCTTTATGTCACAGAGGGGTTTTTGCCTCTCTTTCCTTTATTATCCACCTTCCACATTTGTACCTCGTTGATTGTTCTCTCAATGACATCTTCTTGAGGAACATCTTCTTTGTCCTCGAACTCTCACTTTGTCTACATCTCTGACTCTCATTGTCTGGCTATCCTTACTTGGTGTTGGAGCCCCCACGGTGACTCAGCCTTTCCATTATATTTCCATATTGGCCGCTCTATCCTAGTTCTCCTTGAAGTTGTGGTCTCTTGTTCTGACTCATGACAGACGCCATCGACATCCTCTCTTCGGACACATCGACTCACGAGGCACTGATTGCTGCTACATTGCATGCTAAAAAGGACTGGATGGGTGCAAATGACCATGCCGCGTCGAGGGTGTTTTCTGAACATATTCCTGTTCGACCATCGGCACCAAACTTGAACGATGACCTGAGACAGAAGAGGCCTACATCTTCTTCTCGCGGCTATGAGTTGTGCTCTGAGGTTCATCTGGGATTGTCAAGGCAAAAGTCTCATACAACGGACCGGTGCTATAAGCCAGCTGCAAGTGTTAAACAAGTGATTTTAAAACACAATGACCTCTGGGACAGAGTTTCCAGCCTACAAAAACAGGCTCTGATCGGGAGAAGGCTATTTCCTGAAGACATAATTGTTGATATGACTAAGTGGGTCAAAACCTTCTGGTGCCCAATTCTTGGATACGTCCTGAAAGTTAGTAAAATAAAGAATTATTCAGGACAATGGAACAATGAGAGTTTTCCATATAACTTAATTTTACCCAGCCTGAGTGATATTCTTTGATTACCCATTGCATCTTCATCTTGGTTGTTGATCCTTAGAATATGTTAAAAATTTGCAGAAGAAAAAAATGGAACCATGCCTTTGATCTTCTTGATGACATTCTTCAACCTATTTTCACGAGGGAGGGAACCACCTACTAAATAATGGATAATAAGCATTGAATCACCAACCATATTAAGGAAAGAGATTGAAAAAATGCATATGCTTCCACTAAATTATTGGAAAAGAATCTCATACCTCAATCATAAAAAAATTGTGTGCCTCCACCTAGAGAATAAATCCCCTCCCCTCTTCCCAGCATACAAATTTTAATCAACTAAAACAAAAAAACACTTTCACCTTTTTAATTCCATATATATTTATCCTTATTTAAAATAAGAATTAAAAACATATATAAAAACTATTAAAATTTTTAATGCCTTTCTCATCTCATCTCATTTCATTCACTCTCTATCTCTCTCACACATATATATATATATATATATATATATATATATATATATTCAAGTTTTTATATAAAATGCTCCCAATTAAACTTAATTATTCAATTTTTTTTTTAAATACTCTCCATTTAACTTTCGTGCAGTTCTCTTAACACTTTGCATCGAAATATCTATTTCGAACATAATTTATTAAATTCTTTCCCACTTTCCCAACTCGTTTAGCATTTTATTTTATTAACGTCATGTGCCACTGAATAAAATCATATTCAAAACTTTAATTATACACCGTTATCTATCATCGTTTAAGCATTATCATAGTAATCCTTTTATAGAAAAGGAAACTCTCACCAAACAAAACTAAACTCTGACCAAAATATGAAGACGCAACAGACTCTCCATATTAAAATAAGAATAAAAAATTGATATTCTATTCATATATGACCACATATTACCTGCCAAACAATCAAGCCTCATAAGAAAATCTGCATGTTAAATTTTTGAAAAATATAATATTAAATTCAATATTATAAACTTTCTAGCTATAAATTTTAATATATATGAACCCTAATATTATAAACTTTAGATATTAATAGTTTAATATCTAAACTCTTTATATTATAAAGTTTAATAGTTTAATGTTTTATTAATTGGTTTGTGAAAATTTTTTAATATTTAATAAAAAATATTAGGGTTTGTGAATAAAGATTAGTAAAGTGGAATAATAATAATAAGATTTACTATATAAGGTGACCATAGTTATGGTCAATATGTTTTATCAGTCAAAATGATCAACATTAATGTTACATTGATAAATAGATGTAACATTAATATGTTGTTACATTAATGGTTCACCATGGTCAAACACACTGAGCCTAGGTTAGCCATATTCAACATCTGCCAAACTTGTCAACTATGATCAAAGTCACCAACCTTCTTCAACCATTGTCAATCAATCCACCGAGGTTATCAACTAGCACAACCACATTAATAAATGTGGATGATATACTTCACTCAACCTCATTTTCCACCTTTTATATGTCAATCAATATATAAAATAACTTAGATGGACATATATCAACCACATTTACTAATGTGATTGTGTTAGTTTAATTATCAATTAAATTTTTAAAATATAAATTTTTTAATATATATATTTAAATTAAACATTAACATTAAATTAAAAGAGAAGATTAATATAAACAGTAACGAAATTGTCACAATTTTGCTTTTATAGAGATTAATATGATTTATTTATTAGGTGATGGGTGTATATATAAAAGAATGGAGTTTTTTAAGGAGGCTAAGGAATTGCTCGGATGGTCAAAAGTGGGCCGAATCTGAGCAAAAAAGTTAAAAAATCTTGCAGTACCAGTGTTTGAATCATGTTTTTAATGGTGTTTGAATTAGTGAACTTGAAATTTAATAGTTATAACCTGGATTTATAAAAATCCCTGCTGGATTTTATTAAAATCTAACTAGAATTTCCATGATTTTCAAGAAAAAAAATAGAGTAATTAGACTACAACTAAAAAAATTAAAAATAAACTTTCAAATTAAATTACTAAAATATTTTAAATAAAACTATATAGTTTTAGTAAAATGTTTTAAATAAAACTATATAGTTTTGAATGAATGAGTACTAAAATTAACAACCTACACATTGACAACATTACCGTCATCCAAAACTAACACATTGGTAAGAGAGATCGAGCACTGTTTTTCTCACTCGTTGACATTTTGGTTTGCCCCGAATGGATCAACCATCGGCGTGGGTCCATTGAAGGGTGTCAGGCCCGAGGAGAGATGACATTGGCGTCGGGATATTCCTCCGACAAATAATTGAGGTGACGTCAGTGGTTCGGGGCCAACTGAGCTCTGGCTCATCGGTGTTTCAACCGAAACAACATATGGTTAGACATTTTGAGGAAGGGTTATTCCAATAGATGCTGGTTATTTTTGGATGAATAACATAACTTCTACGTGAAGTAATGTTCAACAATACCTTTGAATGCTTTTGGGTCCAATTATTGATGGCATAAGTTTTAGGAAAATGGCATAATTTTTAAGGAATTTTAAGAATTTATCAAGTAATAATTAATATATATATATATATATATAAATTTTTTTTAATTAATTAACTAAAATTTTAAATAAAATTGTAATAGTTGATTTGAGGCTTTTGCGATTTGTATTGTTGTTTGTAGATTTTTCTTGATTAATCGCATTCATTTTTTATGTAATCGACGTTTCTAACCAATCCTATGTGGTTCATCATCAGGGTAGATGAGTGGATTTTGTCAGATCTCATCATAAGGTATAAATGAAGGAGTGAGAGAAAATGAGCGAAATGGAAATTGGGAGGCCGACCTTGATTTATGGAGGAAAAATAAAATAAATTGAATTATTAGATATCTTTTTAAGACCCTAACATTTGTTTATAAATAAAGTGATAGTATTATTTGATATTTATCTTAATTTAAATAATTAAATACTATTGATTTAATAAATATCTATGTTTTTTTCCATTGATGATTTTTAATTTTTATTAATGAATAATATCTAATAATAGACCACATTTCAATTAAAGACCCTAAAGATGGATTTTTAATTGTAAAGATTAATTAATACATATTTTGATTTTTAATAGATATTTAATTATTTAAAAATAAAGTTATTTAAAATCACTATATGTGAATAACTATTATGATTAATGAAAAACTATGATTTTAATTATCACACAATGTCAAAAATAATATAATTTTAATACTAGATTAGAGATTAAAGGGGGTGAAGGTGAAAATAGAGAACTCTAAATCTTAATGGATTCGGAAAAAGGGGTAGATGATGTTTTTATAAATTAAGGATTACTAAAATTTTATTAGTTTAAGATGAAAGATTCTAAATGAGATAAATATATTAAAAGACATAGGGGAAGAATGAATGAAAAGGAAACGAGGGGGGAGGGGGAGAGGGGTTGAGAAGAAATAATCTTAAAATGGGGGGGGGGCGGTGAGGTGGTTTGGGGTTTGCGTGGAAGGGGGGGCAAGGTAGAGGACCAAGGCAGAGGTATAGAGAAATGAAAAGATTAGAGGAGGACAATACTAAAAAGAGGAGCAAGGGGAGTTAATTTAAGGCAGGTTTGGGGTGTAGAATAGGAATCCAATTGTCGCTTATTTTTTAGCCATCATCACGGTTGAGGTTGTTAGGGTGTTTTCCAATTTCAATGGCTTCCCTAAATCTCCTATGGTGATAATGGTTAATTTTAGCAACAACGTGAGAGTCCTCGACACAAATATGATGATTTGTTTTACTGGAGTGTTCAGCTAGAGTTGAAGTTCTGGAGCGGTTATGTTTTATGTCAGCAGCATGTTCTTGAATCCGAGTCATGATTGATCGACTAGTTTCACCAATGTAGGGTTTGCCACATGAACATGGAACTAAATAAACTCCTTTGTGGCATGTTCCAGATCTATGAGTGAGAAGAAGATGCAGCACTAAGGAGAAGATGCAGCACTATGGCATCATAGGCTCGGACATATGAGTGAGAAGGGGATGAAGATTCTTCACCCAAGAAATTTGTTGCCAGGTTTGAATAATGTTGATTTGGATTTCTGTGAGAATATCATTTATGGAAAACAAAAGAGAGTCAGATTTCTCAGAGTTGGGAAAGAAAAGAAGAGTGAAAAATTGGAGCTTGTGCATACAGATGTATGGGGACCTGCTCAGGTATTATCTCTCGGTGGCTCTCGCTATTATGTTATGTTTATTGATGATGCAATTAGAAAAACTTGGATTTATTGTATTCGAAATAAATCTGATGTATTTGATACTTTCAAGATATGGAAAGATTTTGTTGAGATTGAGACAGGAAAGAAGTTAAAGTGTCTCAGATCAGAAAATGGAGGTGAATATTGCAGCAAAGAGTTTGATAGGTAATGTTCAGAGCATGGAATTCGTAGAGAGAAGACAGTTCCAAGAACACCACACGAAAATGATGTGTCAGAAAGGATGTACAGAACAATCATGGAGCGTGCAAGGTGCATGAGATTGCATGTAGGATTGTCTTTACAATTTTGGGCAGATGCTGTAGATATGGTTGTTTATCTAATAAAAAGAGGGCCTTCAAGTTCCTTGGATGGTGGTATTCCAGAGGAAGCATGCACAGGTAAAAAGGTAAACTACTCTTTTTTAAAGCCATTTGGTTGTGAGGCCTTTGTCCATATTAATAAAGAAAATAGAACAAAGCTTGAGTCAAAATCAAAGAAATATACCTTTATTGGATATGGTGCTAATGATTTTGGTTATCGCTTATATGATTATGAAAATCACAAAATCATTAGGAGCAGAGATGTAATATTCAATGAAAAGGTCTTGTATAAGAATCAGTTGCAGGAAAAGAAACAGGAAAAAGAAAGCAAAGAATACACGGTTCTTGATGAGATAACTGAAAAAGTAAAGGTGCCTGAAAATAATCAACAACCACAGTAGCAGCAACCACCACAACAGCAACAGGCACCTCAAACACCTGAAAGTGGTGTTAGAAGATCTACCAGGATAAGTAGACCCCCTGAACGATACTCTCCTTCATTATATTATTTATTGTTGACTGATTCTGGTGAACCTGAATGTTATGAAGAAGTAATGCAGGTTGAAAGTAGGAAGAAGTGGGAGCTAGCCATGGAAGAAGAGATGGAATCCTTAATGCATAACCAGACTTGGGACTTAGTCAGGTTGCCTGCAGGTAAAACTACATTGCAAAATAAATGGGTTTACAGGCTGAAGGAAGAAGATGGAGGAAAACAGAGGTACAAAGCTAGACTTGTGGTGAAGGGATTTGCACAGAAGAAAGGTATTGATTTTGATGAAATATTTTCTCCTGTTGTTAAAATGAATTCAATCATAATTGTTTTAAGTCTTGTAGCAGCGGAAGATTTAAATCTTGAATAGTTAGATGTAAAGACAACATCTCTCCATGGAGATTTGGAGGAAGAGATATACATGCAGCAACCAGAAGGATATGAGGTAAAAGGGAAAGAAAAATTGGTGTGCAGGTTAAAGAAGAGCTTGTATGGCTTAAAACAGGCCCCAAGGCAGTGGTATCTAAAATTTGACAAGTTTATGTATGAACAAGGTTATACTAGATGTCACTCTGATCATTGTGTTTATCTGAAAAGGCAAAATGATGGCAGCTATATTATATTGTTATTGTATGTAGATGACATGCTTGTTGCAGGGTCTAACATGCAGGAAATAAATGTGCTCAAAAGAACATTGGAAAATTCATTTGCAATGAAGGATTTGGGAGCTGCAAAACAAATCCTTGGTATGAGGATAACTAGAGACGGGAAAAATCGCAAATTAACACTGTCTCAGAATGAGTACATAGAAAAGGTGTTGAAAATATTTAATATGCAGAATGCAAAACCAGTTAGTACACCTTTTGCTAGCCATTTCAAAATTAGTAAGGAGATGTGCCCAAAGACCCAAGAAGACATGGATTATATGTCTAAAGTTCCATATGCATCTGCAGTTGGAAGCTTAATGTATGCAATGGTCTGCACAAGGCCTGATATTGCACATGCAGTGGGAGTTGTAAGCAGGTACATGAATAATCTAGGAAAAGAACATTGGATGGCAATAAAATGGATTCTCAAATATTTGAGAGGTACCATAAATCAAGCATTATGCTTTGGTGGTTCAAACATTGCTCTACAGGGATATGTTGATGCAGATATGGCAGGTGACAGAGATAATAGGAGGAGCACTACGGGATATGTATTTACTGTAGGTGGAACAGCTGTCAGTTGGGTTTCAAAAATCCAAAGTGTTGTTGCACTTTCAACAACAGAAGCAGAGTATGTTGCTGCTACAGAGGCTAGTAAAGAAATTATTTGGTTACAAAGGCTTATGGGTGAATTGGGTAAGAAGCATGATATGGGCACGTTATACAGTGATAGCCAAAGTGCCATTCATCTTGCAAAGAACTCAGCATTTCATTCCAGGACTAAACACATACATCTCAAGTACCATTTCATACAGTTAGTATTGGAAGATGGAGAGTTGAAGCTGGAAAAGATACACACTAGCCAGAATCCTGTAGATATGATAACAAAAGTTGTAACCAAGGAGAAACTGAAAATGTGCTCAATTTCAATTGGTCTTCAAGGATGATGATGAAGATGAGGAATAGCCAAGTCCAAAGAGGAGTCATTTTCCAGCAAATGAAGTAGCGATGGAGTTGCTACAATTAGTCTCCAAGTGGGAGATTGTTGGGTGTGGAGCCTGATTTTCTTCCTGATTCAGAGATCCTTGTTTTAGCTGGATGCATACCCCAGGAAAATTGTACACCCTTGCATGCGGGGGGGTGCGGGGGGGACTTGTCCCCCCCGCGGGGTCCGGGGGGGCCTACCCCCCCAGCTGGGGGGTCTGGGGGCCAGCGGTCCCCCGGCGGGGGTTTTAGGGGCAGCGCCCCCGAAGCCAAAAATAGATGTAAAATTGCCTTGTAAAAGTATAGTAATTTCTAGTCAATCTCGGCTGTTCGTTAGGCGGATGATCTGATGGTAGAAGTTATGTTTAGTTTAGGGTTTTTGCCCTAGAAAACAACCCCTTGCTTTTATGAGGGTATTGTATTGCGGCTGTGTAATATATGTGTATTCTATGATTAGAAAACAGATTGGGAGATTGTGAGAGAGAACAGAGGATATTACAGCGGATCTGCTGTAGGTTTTGTCTCTTCATTTTGCTGGGTAATAGAAAGGAAGGACTGGCTGTTCGGGGTGGACGTAGCTCAAACTGGATGAACCACGTATATCTGTGTCTCTCTGGTTTTATGTGTTTTGTGTGCTTGTATTTTCGCATATTTTATGTGTTGCACTGCTCTGTAATATTTAATTTTCTAACAAATGATAGTATTATTTGATATTTATCTTAATTTAAATAATTAAATACTATTGATTTAATAAATATCTATGTTCTTTTCTATTGATGATTTTTAATTTTTATTAATGAATAATATCTAAAAGTAGGCCTAATTGTAATTAAAGACTC
This sequence comes from Pinus albicaulis, assembly GCA_034641835.2. Taxonomy (NCBI): domain Eukaryota; kingdom Viridiplantae; phylum Streptophyta; class Pinopsida; order Pinales; family Pinaceae; genus Pinus; species Pinus albicaulis. The sequence continues at coordinate 448,842,028 of CM076584.1, forward strand.
TAAAGATGGTTTTTTAATTGTAAATATTAATTAATACATATTTTAATTTTTAATAGATATTTAATTATTTAAAAATAAAGTTATTTAAAATCACCACATGTGAATAACTATTATGATTAATGAATAACTATGATTTTAATTATCACACAATGTCAAATAATAATATAATTTTAATACTAGATTAGAGATTAAAGGGGATGAAGGTGAATATAGAGAAATCTAAATCTTAATGGATTCGGAATAAGGGGTAGATGATGTTTTTATAAATTAAAGATTACTAAAATTTATTAGTTTAAGATGAAAGATTCTAAATGAGATTAATAGATTAGATGAGAGAGGGGAAGAATGAATGAAAATGAAAGTGGGAGGGGCGGGGGCGTTTAGAGGGGTTGAGAAGAAATAATCGAAAAAGGGGGCGGGGGGGTTGGGGGGGTGCAGGGAAAGGGGGGCAAGGTAGAGGACCAAGGCAGAGGTATAGAGAAATAAAAATGTTAGAGGAGGAAAATACTAAAAAGAGGAGCAAGGGGAGTTATTTTAAGGCAGGTTTGGGGTGTAGAATAAGAATCCAATTGTCGCTTATTTTCCAGCAATAATCACAGTTGAGGTTGTTAGGGTGTTTTCCAATTTCAATGGCTTCCCTAAATTTCCTATGGTGATAATGGTTAATTTTAGCCACAACCTGAGAGTCCTCGACACAAATATGATGATTTGTTTTACTGGAATGTTCAGCTAGAGCTAAAGTTTTGAAGTGGTTATGTTTTATGTCAGTAGCATATTCTTGAATCCGAGTCATGATTGATCGACCAGTTTCACCAATGTAGGGTTTGCCACATGAACATGGAATTAAATAAACTCCTTTGTGGCATCTCGGATCAATGGGATCTTTGACTGATTTGAGACATCTGCTGATAGTGTTCAAAGGTTTGAAGGTTGTTTTAATGTTATTCTTTCTCAGAATGTGAGAAATTTTGTCAGTGGTTCCCATTATATAGGGGAGGTGAACTTTACCGGTTATATCTTTCGAAGTTTGCTTCCTTTTAGGGCCATTTTCAGCATTATTGAAGGCTTTGATTCCTTGTATTCTTTTGTATCCATTCTTTATAAATGTCCCCAGGAGATGGTTTTTCTCTTGTTCAAAATGATCTACAAACAATGGATGCGATTAATCCGGAAGAATCTACAAGCAAAAATTATAATTAGTTAATTTTTATAAATATTTTTAATTTCGGTAATTTAAAATATATTTTTAATGTTTATTATTTTTTATTAGCTATTTAATTTATAAAGTAGTATTAATTAATTACTAAACAAATATTAAGAATTATTAATCTTTTAAATATTTTTATAATAATAATAAAATTTAAAATTATTTTAAAATTATTTATTTTTTTTATTTTTTTTAAATATAATATTCACAAATATAAAATTTTATTTTATTTTTATATTTATTATTATTTTATAATTTCCCTCAGAAGCTTATTCTAATCTCTCTTTCCGCTCATGTTAGATATCCATACTTAAGATGGATCTATTATGGTATATTTAAATTCGCATGTCTATGTGAACTCCAAGGATGGAAAATGCATCTCCATCTTTCCATGCTCCTGTGGGACTCCATACATTGGTGAAACTCCTCTGTTAATAAATCATCTGCATCGAAGAGTTATTGCTAAGATTGGCCATTTTCATCACAGTAAATTAATGGAAGCTTTAGAGATTGAAAAAAGACATGTCAATCTCAATAGAGACTATGATTGGAATATTAACAAGAGTTGGATCCTCGCCCTATATTCCTAAATGTAGTTTTTTTATTCTTTTAATTACTTTTCATCTTCCTTCCTCTTTCATTAATTTCCTTCTTTTTTTTAATGATATATTTTAGACATTAATTATAATAAATGATTTAAATAGTATCCACGGGTCTTGGATAATGAAGATGTAGTCCTGCCAAACTTACTTACAAACAAAAAATGATTTAAATATTTTTTTCTTTTGGTTTTAGAATTTTATTTTCCCTCTATTTTATAAAAGAAAATAATTTTTAATCTAATATTAGAATAACAAAATCCTTTGAAACAAAAATTATAAAAATTAAAAAAAATAGTAAAAAAACATAATATTAGGAATTTGACTTCTGTGATCCATAAATTATGTACCAAATCTTTCGGTGAAAATCACATTCGAGAAATTTGTGTTGACTTCTTTCTAACCAGCCAGTGTGGTTCATCATCAGGACAAGATGAGAAACCTGATCTAAGACTAAGCTTAAATAGATAATGAAGCTCCAACTAGCCAGCTAGTCGGAACTTCATTATCTATTTAAGCTTAGTCTTAGATCAGGTTTCTCATCTGTCCTCATGATGAATAAAAAAGCGTCTGACACAAATTTCTTGATTGTGATTTTCACCGAAAGTTTTGGTACATAACATATAATATATTGAAATTAATCATTAAAAATTATTAATAACTTTAACTATAACATAATGAAATTTTAAGTTTAAAAATTAAATAACAACAATTTGTTTATCATTAATTTTTCCTTAGTAGTTAAACTAGTTGTTATTCCAATGACTAGTTTGATTTTTTTTTCATCTATTTAAGCTCAAAAACATATAATATATTGAAATTAATTATTAAAAATAATTAAATATCAATAATTTGTTATTTTAATGGTTAATTTGCGTTTCTCTAAATCTATTTAAGCTCAATAAATGAATCTGATGAACCACCCTTGTTATTTTCTTTTCCAAAAGCCGTGGACAAATCTCTAAATCTCTTTCTAATGTTGTTATAAAGATATGAAAAAAATACTTATTATATTTAATGTCTATAAACATTATAAACCATTGGTTGCACCACTTATAACATTCAATTTTATTAAATTTCACACCCCTTATATAATTCACCATTCAGAGTATAATCTTGCAGATTCCATGATTCCATAAAAGGAATATTGAAAGATAGTTCACAGTATAATCTCGCATGATTGTTAATAGAGGAAGATAGAATAAAAAACGTGTTGTTTATCTAAAATTTCGATGGCTCATTTCGGTAGAATAATGAATTTGTCCACCATGCTAACTATCTCGATGGTAGCGCGACTTTTGCATTGCTCAACTATATGATGTGTAATAACTCTGCTTTAAAAGTTTTAAAATCTCAAAAATATCTGAAAGACAATATGAATACAAACATGTTCCTTAGCATTGATCATAAAAATATGTAATATCTATGAATACTGCACATTTCGAAGAAATCCAAAAATGGCATCCCGCTAGAAAACGAATGGAATCAGAGAGCGAGAGAGGAATGTCATAAATAGATGTGCACCAGTGGAAGCTCGATGCCGGCCTCGCTTAGGAAAGGTATATTCGGTGACCTATCACCCAAATCACGATACAGTCGATACTCTGCTTCATAATCATGAAGCGTGAGCTCTCTCTTCTGATTTGTATGGTAATGGTGATTTGCGTCGGCAGACTTACCGAAACCGAAGAGACTCACCTTCTCGCAAATCCCCAAAGCAAGCATCACCGCCTGCATTCCAGACGAGTAATGGAACATGGGGCCTTCGTGCGCCTCGCTCCATTCGTCCAGATGTTTCCCGGTGGTCTCCACAAAAATTTTGAGGGAATAATACTTCACTAATCTGCTGCACAGGTTGTCGAATCGGGCATCCGTGACGAACAGAGGAGCCTTGTGGGACGCGTTGCAGCGAACGAAATCCATGAATTGGGCGGGCTGGCACATGTATAACATAATTGGGACATTATCCCCGTATGGATAGCAGAAACAGCCAACCCTCCTGGCGCAGCGATGCAGAATATTGCTGTTGATGAACGCCAGAGTGGTCTTCGAACCCACCTTTTCTTTGAAACCCCATGTGCCGGCGTTATTGAGCCGGATTACCATCTCGTGAGAATCGATGAGCGGTCCGTGGTTTTTCTGCAGCAGGATGCCGCTGTTACCCACTACGGCGCAACTCCGGTAGGGTTGTCCGGGTCGGATTTGCAGAGACCTGGTGACGTTATAGTGGCGATCCAGGGGTCTTTTCACGAGATCGCCGAGCTCCGCCATTACCCGCGGTTCGAATCGCTTGTTCTGAACCCAAGCCTGTAACACCTCCTGAAATTTGACTGAGTGAGCGTCGTTGCCAACGCTGTCGTTCAGCAGACCGCTGATCAGCTGGCGCTCCTCCGCCTCGCCTAACTCGATGGTGGCGTAGGATAACAACGTCGTCTGATTAAAGTCACTGTGAGCGGGGCCTGCCAGTAAGCGCTGGTCCCCGTATGGCCTCAGGAACGCTTGGTTCACAATAGTGTACATAGCCACTCGGTTTATCAGATCGTTGCTGAACACCAACAGCAGCAGTGCGCCCAGAATGGCGACGAGCAGGAATCGCAGGGATTTTGTCATTCGAATATTCATCTCTTTTGAGCTCTACCCCCGATCTTCTGTTCTAATCCACCATGCGGCTGCCGCCTCCTCGCCAGAGATTCGAACCCAGGCCTCCCAACCCTAAAAAATGCTGTAAAGTCGACGACGACGACGCCACCATAGTGGGTCCACCACATAAGCCTCATCAGTTTCCCAGATCGTGGAAAGTGACACCGATTGTCACGCCCCATTTTATTTCGTGACGCCTCACCCACGCAGGCATCAGGGTCGGCGTATCTGCTTTACATCAAACATTTTCAACCCACAACCAAGCAACTTGAAATAACAGAATCAGTCATTCCCATTTCTTTTTACTGCTAGTATCAAACGGGAACTGAAGTATTGTCTATCATTATTTACAAATCGCTGCGCGGAAATATTTAATATATGTGGTCTCGCATTTACCGTTACGTTAGGGAATCCCAATCATAATCATCACGATATGTCATAATCACGATCACGATATGGATGGAAAAAAAAAATTGGTAATCTTGGTAGTATCATCATGTCTAATATATTATTTAGATATCCAAGAGTTTTTTATTCATGATCACCATCTATTCAATATCTTTATTCAAGATCCTTAAATAATATACATGGAAATTTAAATAAAACAGTTTCAAAAAATAATTGTAATTTCTCTCATGTATCAAAAGAGCTTTTCTAAAAATTCAAATATTGTTTCTATCCATCAATGTCTATTTATTAATGCAAACACTGATATATTGAAATCTATCAATTATATCAAGTAAAAATTCCAAAGTATTCATGAATAACCAAGTAAAAATTCCAAAGTATTCTTTAAATTTAATACACATGAATAACTATTATGAATAAAATAATATAGTCAATTTTCTAAATAAATTTAATATTTATAATTTACAAAATAGAATGAAATTTCTCTATTACAAAAATATAAATATGTTAAAACTGGTTTCCATTTAAAATTCACTAGTTTGTTTAAATGGGGTTTAGTTTTTGAATTGTTTTTAATAAAAAAATTTGGAAATTTTTCAAGTGGATTTTTCAATTTCTATTAATCAAAAATTTGATGAGTAACCTCTGTACAATCAAAGTGCCCTAAAATTTTTTCAGGATGCTGAATCTATATATACAATAAAAAACCTTAAATAACACAAATCAAAATTTCACCTCAAAAAATCCCACTAAAAACAACTCCTTTAATTTTTACCAAATTTTAAATTCAAATTTCTTAAAAAAAAAAATTAAAAATAAAAATAATGAAATAATTAAAATATCTTAAAATTTATCTAACTTCTATTCAAAATAATTCTTGTAATAACATCTTACTCATTTTACATATTTCATCCCACCCACTAAAATCCAGATAATTTTTCTATCAGCTTAAATAAAATCCTTATAATAACATCCACATCCACTTGTCCACTCCTGAATAAATTGTTTTTCTATCCAATAAACCTAAGTTATCAATGCATCACAATTATTTAATTCCCTCAAGACTACACTATATTACGCTTTAGATGCTTCGTATTTAACCGCGCAACAAAACTTCACAGCAAATTTTCATTAATTAATTAGTGCCACTGTGCGAGTTTCGAAGGACCAGGTAACCTTCACTTGTTCAATGGCTTCTTCAAATGTGGAGAGGTGAGAAGTGAGAACAAAACCATATGGTCAATAAGAGAGCAGGATTCACACTCGTTCCTTAAATGGTCAATAAGAGAGCAGGATTCACCGGGCAGATATAATTAATTATTTGGATAAATGGTGAAGGATTGAGTTCTTTTTCTATTTTAATTAGAATTTGGTAATATATTTTTAAGTTATTTTTTTAAGTGTTTTGATTTCGAGTTGAATATTTTAGTTTGGAGATTAGTCTTGATATCTTTTTTAGATGGCGGTAGTGTCTTTATATTAAGTGATTCTGTTCGATAATTGTTATGGTTTACTTGTTTTTGTCTTGTAACATTAATAGTATGTTTTGTGTTATTATGTGGATATATGTGTATATCTAACTTATTTTTATAAATTTATATTTGCAAGATGTTTTCTAGTTAAATTAGATTTTAACAACTTCAAGGTTTTGAATTAATGTCACTAGTTTGGTTTCCTTTCACACAAATTAATAGCTAAATTTTTTTTGATCAATGTAATCTCTATTTGACATAATACAAAATGTCTAATTCTAAAAATTAAATTTAAAAAAAAATGTTTTGTACATCAAAAGATACTTTCTAGCCCAATAAGATAAAAATGTTGAAATATAATATATTATTATTTAAATTGTATTTAAAAATAAAAATAATAATTATTATTATTATTATTTAAATAAAAAAATCATTTCATTTAAATTATTATAATTTTAAAAATATAACCACTTTTAATCTAAAATCCAAAACAATTTCACTTCTACTTCCATATATCAATCATAACACTTACTAAAATAAAATAAAATAAAATATATATATCTGAAAATGTTTTGTATTTTAATCACTTCAAGTCCAGTGCTCATCACATATTTAATTTTAACAAATATAACTCAAATTAAATATTCAATTTTTTCCTTTTTAAATACTCCCCAATACACTTAATAATTCAAATAAATATTCTAAATACTCTCCATTTAACTTTCGTGCCGCTAATTAACACTGGTATAGAAATATATTTTTCTAACAACATTTATTTAAACTATTTCCAACTGAATTAGTATTTTATTTTATTCACATTTGTCCCACTCAATCAATATTTTATTTAGATTTTTTTTTAATATGTATATACTATTATCTTTGATGTTTATGCTTTATCCTACAAAACTGAACTCTGACCAAACAATGAACTCTGGTCAGATGTTTATGCTTTATCTTAGATTTTTTTTGGTCCTACAAAACTGAACTCTAACCAAACAATGAAGCCGCAACAGTGTCTTTATATTAAAATAATATTATATTCATACATGATCAAATATTACCTACCACACAATCAAACCTCACGAGGAAATCTGTATATTTAAATTTTGAAAAACATAATATCAGTTCAATATTCAAAAATTGGAATTATCATTGTTACGTCTAAAAACGCCTTCACGAAACAATAAACCTAATAACGCAATTAATATTTAAAATTTACTACTTCCTCATTAATATCATAATTCTTACGTCTCAATTGTGCCTAAACTTTGTGGCCTAATGCGCCCCCACATAATCTCTCCCTGAATTTTCTTCATTTGGTTTTTTCACTCATATCCTTGGAAACTTCAGTGTTTTGCTATGAGAAGCTTCCCACGCATAACACATGTTTGTTTAATTTATACTACAGATATTAAAGATTCTCAAGTATGTTTACTTACCTTAAAAATATTAAAGATTCTCCAATATATTTATTTAGTTTATTCAAAAATAGTGAAGATATCTTAAATACTTTCAAATGTGTTTATTTAGTTTATTCAAAATAATAAAAATTACCAAATATGATTGTGGCAATGACGGTTATTATAGCTGGCACCATGTAAGGATAGGAAAAAAAAAACATACAATTTCCAAACCCATGGAAAGATTATAAAAAATATATAGTTAAAATAATAATTTTAAAAAACTTATGGCTTTTCTTTTCTTGAATATTGCAGATTATAAAAAATATATACTAAAAATAATCATTAAAAAAATTTATATGGTAAGACTAAGTATATTAAAACATAATTGTATATATATTTATTATATTTATTATTAGGGTGACGTAAAATTGTTTTTTTTTTTTAATTGATGTAAAGAAATAAGTTAAGTGCATAAAATCTAGAAGTATTTGGTAGGAGCTAAAGTCTACTTCCAATAAAATATTAGCGGGTGGGTTGTATTTCCTTTAATAATAGTCATTAATATTAGTAATAGTGTATTTGTAGATAGTAACCAATGATAATTGTCCTCACTCCTAGTTTGACCACTAAATTATGATTAGTCTTTCCATTATTTTAAAAATATACATATGAGTTCAACATAAACTAATGGATCTTCCTAATTTTAAGTCTCAATTCTTAACTTTCAATAACAGGTTAAAGAGTTAATGAATTACAAATTTTCTTTCATCATTTCCAAGATTAAGTTTTAAAGACTTTTCACTATCTAAAGCTTCAATATTATATATGGGGAAATTATCATTCTATTAGGTGAGAGGAGGCCACCAACTATGGCATCTCCCTCTCTATTCCCTAACAATTACACAAACATCCTAGGGTAAAGGCCTTCCCTTGCAACAATGGGGTTATTTATATTAGATTAAATGTGTAAGAGAGACACTTTATGAATTCCTAATGGTAAAAGTGGTGCCCCCCTAAAATTTAAGAAGTTATCTTAAGTAAGCAAGATCCAATGCAGTGTTTTGAACTTGGACAATAACATGCATCCATGTATTTGCATGACTTAGTCAATTATCATACTAGGAAAACTATTAGTCATATCATAATAATTCAACATAACATGATCATTCCACTTCTTCCATAGGAAAAATGAAATTTCTACTCTAATTAACTGTCACCATTCTCAAAGCCCTCGACCCAAGGGAGTATGTCATCCAAGATATGATTTCTAGGTAATGGAAGTGGGAAGGAACTAACCACAAAATTTAGAAACACCTATTAGACTTAGAAAAGGAATAGAACTAAAAAAAGAGTTCCAAATTTACCACACATAGGAAATTTAGGTTAAGGAAGACGTAGGTGAGGTAAAACATTTCCAATAGCTAAACACCCTCAAGATAAGAGACTAGGAAAATAATTATTTCTTGGACTCCATCAAGACGCTCACATGCTACAAATTTGAAAAACTCAAACTTGTTGTTTTAATTTAAGACTAGTCTCCACGACTTAGTCAAACAATCATCTAAAATGGTTATATGGGAAAAAAATTATATCCATTAGCATGTTCATATTTAGGGAAAGCCTTTATTTTGTGATCTAAATCTGAATGTTAGTTTCGTTCTGCTAATTTCATCTTTAGAATTATAAACAATTTGCTAATCTCTTGTTTCATGTGCATAGGTTTCTTGAGGTGTTTGTGAGTGTTAAAATAGGTAAATGTATCAAGTTTTATGTTAAATTCACGAGAAATTTAAACATTAAAAAATAATGCTGAACAACAAAAATAAAATGTACAACAAGCCATCAAATGATCCATTAACACAATGTTTTGATGAAGGAGTTCACCCCTCCTGGGCTACATCTCCTTGGTCCAGCTCTCATGGCTTGTGCCTCTGCATTAGATCAAATGGGCAAAAAGTTTTGTTTACAATCATCTGCTGTTCCTGAAACCTGCTTCAATGTGTTCAGAATGTCCAACTCATCCAAAATAGACTTCTTCCACCCCAATTTGGTCAAATTTTGTAAAATCTATGGCAAAAACAATTTGGCCTAGGAAAACTCCACTAAATATAGAGATCACTTGAGATAGGGGCACTAAATTTTGGGGCTGCGCCGAAATTGGGGGCTCCACCATTTTCTTTGCCGAATTAAACTCAAGTTTAATTAATTTAAGTGAAGATTAATTAGGGATAAACCTTGATTTAGCTCTAAACATGCTTCTTAACCAAATCTAAATTTAAATGAAGGATTATCACTTAAAATTAGATTATGGATTTAAATAAAACTGCCTTATCTTTAATCCCTCGCCATGGTCTTAGCACTGTGGTTCCATGGTGAGGGGGTTGGCCCCCACCTGACCCCCACATGTCTATTCATATGGAAACAAATATAAGTCGCAAGCATAGATGGTTAAGCCATATGTTATGGCCTATTGGTAACTTGGTGCGCTCACTTGGGGGAGATCATGGGGTCGAGCCCCGACCTCCGCCCTTCCGTCTATACAATATTTTTTCTCCAAAAAAATTATATGCCCGACATTTGTAATTATAAAATTCAGACTATGGTATAAAATCTCGACCATTGATAATATGAAAATCTGTCTTCGACCTTGGTCCATAAGAGGGGGCACATGGCGACCCCCTAGCTGCACCACGTGTCTGCCTCTGGTTGGACTATCCAACCATATAATAAAATCTCATTCGAACATTAAAATATGAAATTATAGCTTAGGAGATAATAAAAAATTTCCACCTTAACCCAACTTTCCAGCAAATCCTGCAGTGACACTTGTCACAATGTGATTGGGCGAAAATGACAGAATATTCCAAGAATATCCTTTTCTTTGCTGACTAGACTGTCATGTCAGCATTTTTTCATTTCTGCAATTTTTTTAGTTGTTTAGGAAAACAAACAACAAGCTCTATCTTCCTCATCCGGAGTCAGTTTTCGATGAAACAAATTGCATTGGATTCCTGGGGATGAGCTCTTTGTTGTCGTTCAGTTTCCAATTCTGAATAGTTCCATTTTTTAGCTTAACACTAAGCACCTGATCATTCCTCCCAACTAGAAGCCTTTTGGACCCCAAAATCTCTTTGATTACTGAACATATGGATGAGGGTACAGTTCCCTCACCCTTCCATTCTCAATCCACTGAAATTTTCCCATTTTCATCAACTTGAACTTTTCACAAAAACTATGTTTTTTCCTTGACACTTGCGACCCTCTCTTGCTGTTGTCGACACCGTCATGCTACAAATTCCCTGAATTTGCAGAGCAGAAATTTTTTCTTGCAGAAACAAACTTGTTCCCACCTCAGTCATCAATCAAAGGAAACTTAAAAATTGTCTCACCTCGCACACTGTTGTCATGGCGATTCTTAGTTGATTTTTCTTTGTACATGCGTTGACTTTTGACCAAGTATTTCGCCATTTCCATGTACCCTTTGGAAACCAAAAATAAGCACGTGTGGAACCTATGCATTTTTGTCAAATTACATTGGCATTTTCTCTTTGACCTTTGCACTCTCTTGCACCGACATCTTGTTTCCAACACTGCTTAACACTAATGTTGACTGCTACAAATATTTCAAATCTTGTTTACCTCCTTTCAAAGGAAACATGTTAGAGTCCTGAAACATCTCATTACAAGCATAAAAAACTTTAATGAAATCAACTTTTTCATTCGATACATATTTTTGAAAGGCCTCATTCCATTTCAGCCTAAAAGTGGCCTCCTACGGAAAATCAATAAAATAATAGTAAAAATAATAAAATAAGAGTTATGAATTTTAGATGGAAAAGAAGAAAACAACTTTTTTTAATTATATTTTCGGCTTATCTCTTTATAGGTTTACTCAAATTTCACGTTTAGACACTCATTAGATGCATAATTAAATTCCACATTGATAAAATTTGCAAATACATTAAAAAATGTGTTGAAACACACTTTTTTAATGTATCTTCAATTTTTATCAAGGTGGGATCATTTCTCAAAAGTATGCATAATGGGTATTCTTCGGATGTGGAATTTAATTTTGCATCCAATGAGTGTCTACACTTGAAATTTGAGTAAACCTATAAGGATATATAAGTCAAAAATGCAATTAAAAAAGTAGTTTTTCTTCTTTTCCCTCCAAAATATTTGCATGTACCTCTTTTTAAATTTAAATAATTTTGATTGGTTTACATATTATGACATGAAAATCACATGAAAATTTCATGGGCACTTTTAGGCTGAAATTTCCTCTAATGAAAACATCTCTATGTTTGATCATTAGCAAAGTCAAATTTTGACTTGCATTCATTATTCTCTTCATTTCTCCTGCATGTATAAGAGACAAACTTGTCTTCTTCTTATGCACTCTAACTATGTACTCAATTACATATTTAAACAAGTGATACTTATTCTCACGGATAAAATACTGCTTTCCTATCATAAAGATAAGGACTTCCCAAAACAATACTTGAAATCTCCAGCGGCACCACATCAAGTTTAACTTCATCAAGAAAGTTTGAATTGATGGAAAACCTTAGTATGCACTTCCTTGTTAACTGCAAATTTGCATTCTTGCATATCCACCCTAAAGGATAAGGTATTGGATGTATAATAGTTTCAAGGTTTTGCTTCTTAACTAAGTCCTCATAAAACAAATTAGCTTGAGAACCACTATCAAACAATGTTTCTATCTTGGAATGTTTAGAAACGACTCTAATATGAAAGAGTTGAATCCTTGAATCTTCATCTTGAGTTACATTGGAACAACTTCAAGAACTAGTGCTTGCTATGTGCTTACCTTTCAAACCCATTGTTGTAATATTGGTTTCATCTCCTTGTAGAAATTATACAACATGCATGTATATCTTGGATTCACTTGATCTAGCAATGTACTAAAGTTAAATATTGAATCAGTTCGACAAATATTTTGTGGAATTAAAAACACAATCCCTAATCACATGAACATGAAGAAAGATCAATCACACACAACACAGATAATTTCCCAGGGAAAGCTTACAGCTAAAAACCCCACTATCTTATATTGTATATTAAGCATGGATCATGAAACAATTACATAAAAAACTCTTCTCACAATAGCCCTCTAGTACATCACCTAATTGCCTCACACTGTCATATGCAAAACTGACCAACACATAGCCAATTCTCAGCCTCGGGACAACATGCCTTGCTTGCGCAATCCCTGATGGTAAAGATCCCTAAAGGATAGGAATTCTTGCCTGCCTTCACTTCGCAAGTATCATGGGCACTCCATTGGGTGTTTGTCTGCATGTGTGCAAACATATAATCCTACAAATGATAGTCAACCTCCCTTTCACCTAGAACTCAACTGGGTGTTCCTCTATGAGCTTTGCTGGGATGAACAGTGCTCCCAGCCAATCTCAATGTTCCACCTATCGCCCTTCTGCCCTGTCCAAATTTGACACTTGGCAGCCATCCATCGCACTTGCTGTCCAATTGCTCCCACCCTCCTGCTCCTCCTTCAGGCGCACGTCAGTCCGTGCTGCTGTCCTGTCGTCTTTTTTATCCATCCTGCCAGATCTCAACAGTGCAGGGTCCAGCCTATCTTTATGGTTCGTTGTGAACACAATAATTCGTTCCTCTCCGTAGCACGACCACAGCCCGTCCGTGAAGTTCAGAAGACCAGAAAGAGTAACTCGGCTTCCGCTTCTCTCTTCATTATCGTCATCCATTACCACTGCATTTCTGTTTACATCATCTAGCTTCAAAGGCTTGGAAACCCTGTTGGTCAAGTCCAGCGAACAGTCAATATCCTCGATAACAATAATCGATTTGTTGGTTGTTTTTATGAGCAGAGTGCGAAGTTCAGAGTTGTATTTAACCTTTGTGAGCTCTAGGTCATAGACGTCGTACTTCATATAATTAGCCATGGCGGCAACCAGACTGGATTTTCCGATTCCAGGAGGACCGTAAAGAAGGTACCCTCGTTTTCAAGAACGGCTGACTCTGCTGTGAAACTCTTTTCCTTGCCTGAACTGGTCAAGATCCCTTATGATATTCTCCTTCATTGCGGGAACCAGAGCCAGAGAATCGAAAGAGGAAGGATGCTTGAACAAAACCCCTTTCCATCCCGATCCACTGCCACTCTTATTGGTATAGAGGGTTTTGGTGCTCTTCAATCTCTTCAATTCAGCTGCTTTATTTGCAATGTGATCAAAATATGCTGATAAACAAGATTTGCTTTGTTTGGCTACTTTTAGGGTAAACCTCTGCTTCTCTGTCAGTACGTTCTTGCCAGCATATTGAATGTGGTAAGACCACCAAACAGTGGCTCCCTGGAAGGAATCTACCACCACCTCACCAGAAGCGGGACTGAACTCCGCAGTGCTGGAGTTCTTGGAGTGAAATACAGTCATTTTTTGGGCGCTGTCAATGGCATCGAGCTCAGACAAGTAGAGCTTGAGGTCGTTAAAGACCTCATTGGAATTTCCTCCACCACTCCCCTTAAACTCTGGAATGTCGAGATAGCAATAGGGATCGAAACGATTCCCAATAAAGGACCACCATTGATTCAACCACTGATTCAGCCATTCTCGGAATTGTGGAGGGAGGATGTTGGCGAGGAGAGTGAAGAAGCCGACCAGCGACCATATTTTTCCAATTCCATTCTACATCGTTCTAAACCTTCACAAAGGAAGGGAGAAATGCACAAAAAGAAGGGTTACTTCCTGGAAGAGGAAGAGAAATGCACAGTGAACTTAAGCAAATTCTCCAGCAAAACGCTACATTCTTGGTCGGGGGCAGTCTTGAAATTGCTTATCTTAAAGCAAAATTAACAGCTGTCTCCACTTCAGTTGATGCTGGCAGGCGTGGTCACGCCTTACACATTCTGCACCTCCAGTCTACCTACTCTACTCCCAGTTCCATTACCCACCCATTGCCACTGAATCTTACTCAATCTTATATGTCGTAACAGGGTCTGTGTTTCTTGGGCAAATTTGGTGTGGAAATGGAGGGGTTACTGTCACAGAAATCTCTTGGAACTGAGTGAGCAAATTCAATTGCGAGACACAGAGAATTCGTGGTCAATCGTAGTATAATCATATGCAAGTGGAGAAGGCGGAATTGAATCCGCAATTACCAAGGAGCTGTCCAGGAACAATATATTTAGGAATTTGAAGCGCTGGAATTGTAAAAAGGCGGAACCATGAATAAGTGAGTAAGTGGAACAGTGAACGCGAAGGCGGTTTTGATGAATGAACCCGGCAGTGTCACGTGCAATCAAAGGAGGTAAATTGAATTTATAAAATGAATGCGATATCACAAGGTGAGCACCACGTGTCCCTGAGCGGATTTGAGAAACCACGAACGAGTTATTTTAATTCAAATCGAAGTCATAAAGGATGTGGCCAGCGTTAATGAGGTTATGAAGGTTTGATTTAATATATGTTGCATGGTTTGAATTACAAAACGGAATATTGTGTTATGTCGGGGTTTATTAAGCGATAGAGCATCTTTGTTATTTTATGTTGGTGGTTGATCCTCTATTCGAGGCGGAGTTATAGGAATTGCCATAGCCCGAATTTCATGCGTAGAAACGTTGGGTTTTGCATATGAGCGCGTATTATATGTGTTGCATTGCCAAGGGTTGAACCATAAATAAAGTTGGACCTTGGTTTATTGCTGTATGTAGGGTTGTTATAACTTTTGATAAGGGGTTCCCGCGTTAAAGATTGAATGTTGGGTTATATAAAAAGGACGCATTATAAGCCTTGGGAAATTTTCAACCTTTTCTGTAAAGGGGAAGTTTGACTATTGTTGAATCCATAGGTTGAGTAAGGGCGAGCACCGTTACGTTATTCGAATGTTAATTCAAATGGACTATGGGCCATAGTTGGGCTTTTGAAAAGTTTAACGTCTAAAAATTGAAGAAATTAGTACCGCCGAAATTAATACCGCAATTACAATAGGTTTCAAATTTCCTATGGTTCTCCATGGTACTTTCAACATATTTTAGAAATTAGTACCACTAAAATAAGTACCGCCGCTGGGTTATAATATAATATAATCTCTTCGTTTATGAGACATTGGACGTTTATAATTAGTGGGAGAGCCATAGGAGTAAGGCTCTAAAGAGATTCAGTTATAAGGCTGCGCCACTTGCTGAACATAATAACAACTTCAAAGGTAATTCACATACTCATCATCTTCTTTTTCTGTACATATGTGATTATGCTGTATTTAATTTATAATATATTTTTTTTATTAAATATTATTATAAATTTATCTTAAGCACCAATTTAATTTAACAAATAAATAAAATTATAAATAAAAATAAAATATATAAAAATAAATTAATTAAAAAAATAAAAATAAAATAAATAAATAAAAATAAGATCAAATAAATAAATAAATAAACAAATAAATAAATAAAATAAAAATAAAAATAAAATTAAATAAATTAAAATTGAATACTATTAAATTAATAATTAGCATTTTTATTAAAATAAATATAAATATTTAAAACTCAAATTATAAACTTTGATCATTTGGTTTACTCTTTTTAAAATAAAATAAAATGATTTCCCATGAATCAGAAAACTCCAAAATTTTCACTATATAAAAATATATAATGCCTAATTCAAAAAGAGAACAACCAAAAACATTTTACCCCAATTGTCAGAAAACAAAGGCCTCACCTTGTCAAAAAATGAAAGCGAACAACCAAAAATTGCATAAAGTATTCTATATGCAAAAATTTGGAGAAATTTCAGAGGGATCCTTCATCCTGTACCATGTCATTATGAATTGAAAAAAAAAAAAAATGAAATTTCCGTGTGGAAGCATCCAGGCCGCCTTTTGAAAGCGAGTCCGACACGTCGTTTAACTCCTTGTAAACATGCTCAAAAGAGATGACAGGAAATGTTTCTTTTAATTTCTCAATGTGAATCATCCAGTTTGCCAAGTTGGGAGAAGTAAGTTTTTCCTTTCTGGTGAACCAATCAATGACAACTTTAGTGTCACCGTAGACATAAATCGTTTCTAATTTTAGTCTACTGGCATCAAAGAGCAAGCCCCACAGAGTGATAACTTCAGCTGTAGTGGTTTGTATCATCACTACCTAACCAAAAAATGTTTACTGACCAAACATTTCCATTCCATAGATCAGTATTTGTTTGGACAATTTGAAGCCCAAGTATGTAAAATTGTCTTCCAGACTGATACATTTACCCTAACTACATCGTTTCTTTTAGAATACTGTATCAGGGAAGATTTATGATTATTAGAAAATAAACTGGTTGCATCCCCAAATCTGTACAACCAAATCTGTTTGGTTGTATGGTTTGGTGTATTTGGTTCGATAACCCAACCTACGCTCTCGGTGAAGCTGGGTGCTGCTACCACCAACGCAGCTAACGAGCTCTAGATATGGTTTCTTATTGAAGTGTAGGATGCAGGTTGCAGGTGGTTTGTTTCGAAGCTGGAAGCATTATACGTGGGAGACGCCGAAGAGTGATCTCTCACAAGGCTATGCAGATTGGTGGTGCTTTGTTTAACTACAAAGCAGTTTTGGTGGGGTTTTTGTGCGGTGCTGGTGTTACTTGTCTCCTCTTGCTTCCTGTTGGAACGTCTTTCAAAGGCCATCCCACTTTCTTTACATTTGATGTCAGTGTCAATGCACAGCTTGTGCCAATCAATCTCTGCTGGACATTTGAATTAAAAAATGAAATATTGTTTTAAAATTTTTTAATGTGAAATTGTTTAAAATAAATTAAAAAAATGAAATATTGTTTTAAATATTTTTAATGGGAAATTGTCTTAAAATGAATTACAAATTGAAATATTGCTTTAAATATTTTTAATGTGAAATTGTCTTAAATGGGTTAAAAATTTTAAGACTAAAATGTTAATAAGACATCTTCAAGATTTTTAATTCATTTTAAGATCAAAATGACCAAGTCCGTGCCGCTTTCGCGTAGTCCCCTTCGGCGTTCCGTCGAGTCATTTATTAAAATGACCAAGGGCTAATAGTTATCCTTTTATAAAAAAACTGAACTATACCCAACAATGAAGACGCAACAGACTCTCCTTATTATAATAAGAAAAAAAAATTGATATTCTATTCATATCTGATCACATATTACCTGCCAAACAATCAAGCCTCATAACAAAACCTGCATTTCAATTTTTTTAAAAATATTATATTAAATTCAATATTCAAAAATTGCAATTATCATGGTTGCGTCTAAGAAAATTCTACAAAATTAATATTTTATTTAATATTTAAAAATTGCTATATCATTATTAATTTCATAAATTCTTGTGTCTCAATTGTGCCGAAAATTTATGTCCTAAACGCACCCATTCAATTTTATTTTATTTATTCGTTTTCTAATATCTTTGGAAAAGACAATACTGTTATCGTATGAGAAGTCATAGCTTCCAAACACACATACAACATGTTCTCTTAGTTTATATTATAAATGTTAAAGATTTTTAAATATGTTTTTTTAATAAAATTAACATATATGTGGTTTAGTATATATTATAAATGTTAAAGATTTTTAAATATGTTTTTTAAATAAAATTAACATAATTATATGCTGTTAATATATGTCTATAGATAAATATTAAACACATGCAAAATCACATTAATACATGTAATTGATATAAATCAAACATATATTATAAATCTTAATATTAAATTCAATATTATAAATCTTTTAATTGTAAAGTTTAGTATATATAAATTTTAATATTATAAACTTTATATATTAAACTTTTTATATTATAAAGTCTAATAGTTTAATGTTTCATTAATTGATTTGTGAATAAACTTTAATATTTAATAAAAAATATTAGGGTTTGTGAATAAAGATTAGTAAAGTGGAATAATAATAATAAGGTTTATTATATAAGGTGACCATAGTTATCATCACTATGTTTTACTATAATTAACCATAGTCAACTATTATAACTTGTAGATATTATGGTCAATATGGTCAGCTATAGTTAATCATAATTTACTTTTTTTCAGTATGGTTGATAATAGTCAATTATGGTCAACCATCAACTTTAGTTAGCCATCATAAGTCATTGTTAACAATAGTCTATGGTCAATGATGATCAACCATGACCAACTATGGTAATCTTTGGTTGACCAAGTCAACCTTGGATAATGATAGTAAACCCATGCTCAACATGGAAAACCGTGGTAGACCATGGTTAGAATGATCAAACATGCTCAATCTTAGTCAAGAATGGTCAACATTAATGTTACATTGATAAATTGATGTAACATTAATATCTTGTTACATTAATGGTTGACCATGGTCAACCATATTCAACATCAGCCAAACTTGTTATCTATGATCAAAGTCACCAACCTTCTTCAACCATTGTCAACCAATCCACGGGAGGTTGTCAACTAGCACAACCACATTAATAAATGTGGTTGATATACATCACTCAACCTCATTTTCCACCTTTTATGTGTCAATCAATATATAAACTAACCTAGATAAACATATATCAACCACATTTACTAATGTGATTGTGTTAGTTTAATTATCAATTAAATTTTAAAATTATAAATTTTTTAATTTATATATATATTTAAATTAAACATTAACATTAAATTAAAAGAGAAGATTAATATAAACATTAACTAAATTGTCATAATTTTGCTTTTATAGAGATTAATATGATTCAACTTATTATATTTTGTTTTTCTTAAAATTAAATAATAAATAACATGTTATCTTAATTGGTAACATTAATTTTGTATATTTACTCATTAAATTTTGCTGATGATTTATTTATTAGGTGATGAGTGTATATATAAAAGAATGGAGTTGAATCATGTTTTTGATGGTGGAAATGGGTTCAGCATGATAAAAAAGCATCTAGAGCACCCAAAAACTTGAAGTTTGATAATTATAACCTAGATTTATAAAATCCTTGTTGAATTTTATTAAAATCTAGCTAGAATTTCCATCACAAAAAAACAAGCTAATTAGACTACAACTAAAAGAATTTAAAGTAAGCTTTCAAATTGAATTACTAAATTTTTTTGAATAAAACTATAAATTTATAGTTTTGAATGAATGAGTACTAAAATTAGGAGTTTTACCAACGCAACTGGGAGGGCGGTTTTTTACTAGAATCCTAAAAAAAAATCAAAAAATTAGGTAGTTGGAGTGTTTGAATTGCATTTTTGATGGTGGAAATAGATTCAGCACCATCAAAAACCCTTAAAGAACCCAAAACACTGAAATTTAACAACTGTAAACAAAATTTTCAAAAATCTTTATGAAAAGTTTTCATAATCTTACCTAAATTTATGTAGGTTTTTTTAAGACTACGGACTAAAATTAACAACCTACATAATGACCACATTACCATCGCCCAAAGCTAACACACATTGGTAAGAGAGATCGAGCATTGTTTTTTTCACTCGTTGACATTTTGGTGTTGCAAAAAAAAAAAAAAAAATCTGAGCTTTCTTCGCACTAGCCCCTACCCCATCTCGCATTGCTCTCCTGTCGAAGGTTGGGCCAAAATGGATCAACCATCGGCGTGGGTCCATTAAACGGTATCTGTAACATCCGACTTCTAAAATAATTACACTGGGAAAAAAAAAAATTGATTACCTCTTTATTTTCTGAAGTATTAAATAAATATCAATTATGATTTTCATTCGAATACAATGAACAGGGTCGTTGACCCTTATGCATATATTCTATGCCACACATATTACTTTGTTTTAACTTTAATATAACCATATGTATTAAACCAAATTCTACACATTGTCAAACATGATTCATATGATTTTTTTTGGTTGAAAGACTTAATATGTTTAATACTATTCGACATACCCATATAGTTAGAAATAATTAATTCCTACTTGTCTATGGTTGTAATTCTCCATTTGAGGAGTTTGTTCCTACATAATAGGAAGTAGCTAGAATATAGAATTTGATTAGAGTTTGCAGTGTGATATTTTATCTTGGTATCAGAGCTTGGGCCTCGGCCCCTCGTGGGCTGAGGGAAATAGGAAATAAGAGAGTTTTTGTTTTTAGTTGTTTGTTTGTCCATTGAGCTTGGTTTGATGCTGTAGCAATTTGGAAGAGCTATCATAGGATTGAAACAGATTGCTGGAATTCGTGACAAGATTTGGAGGTTGTGATCATTGGAGTTCTGTGTGGTTTAAAGATTGCCGTGCTGCGAAGGTTGTAAGCGTCAGACTCCTGTTCTGAAGAAGCGTGTCGAGGCCTGCGGCGTTGGGGAGGCTGTTGTTTTTTGTTTTACAGTGTTGCGTACTCCTCGGTAGCAATAGTCGAAGGGAGAAGATCTTCGTCAACGATAACGGAAGCGTAGTAAAATAAAACAAATGTTGCAGCAGTGGTTATATGCTGTCGCTTTAGACATTTGGAAGTGCCATGGCAGTCGTTTTCTGTTGCCGGTTTACAGAAGCAAACAGTTGGAAATCAGCGTCCGGGCTACTAATTCTGGTCCGATCTGTCGTGGTGTATGAGCAACGAGACTGTCGGGACATGCTGCAAAACTCTGCATTATTTTCTTTGCAGGAGGTCTTATAAGCTTGGTGATGGAAACCCTGTGTTATCAACAATTCTTTCCAGCTCCATATGATTTAGATGGTATGGGACCTTATGCGTATTTTCAATTTCTCACTGATAAAAAAATGTGAATGAGATGGAGAATATTGGCCAGGATGTGCAGCACATCACTTCTTAGGATGTGCATCCAGATTGCAGAACGCAGATTACTCGCATATTAGAGGTTTCAGGCTTTCTGTTTGCATAGGTGAAGGGCTGTACTCCTTAGCTTTTGAGCGAAAGGTCAAGGGTTCAAATCTTAGGAGTTGTGCCTTCTAGTGCTCAATTTTGTTCAGATCGAAGGGGCGTTATCATGGGTGTTGATTATTATAACATTCTGAATCTTGATGTATAAATAATACCCGATAAGAAGATGGGGCACTGCATGACTGTGAGTGTTCAGATAGTTTTCCCCTTGTAGCCAGACTCTTTAGCAAGACTCGTAGATTTGGAGCTCTGGGGTTTCAATCTGTCGTTTCTTATGTCTGCTGCAGTTACTTTTTCAGCTATTTGGGCTCTGTCACAGCAGAAATGGCTGGGATGCTTATTCCTGGGCATTCAGGGCTACTTCCAAAGTGGTCGATGTTATTCTTCACAACGCTGGTGTTGCAGAAGATCCAGCTTGTGGGCTAGTGCTGGACGCAGTGGTAATCAAGGAGTTGTTTCCCCCTCGGTTCACAAGATTTGATATGATAAAGAATGGTGATTTTGAGAAGGGGCCTTACATGTTTGCAAGCTCCAATAGAATCTCTGAAAGCTGTCAGGTACCTTGACAAGGCACATTTTGCAGTCCCGCAGGGCAGGAGGGCCATGGAGCTCGTGGTCAGCAAGAAAGCACGCCAATTGATTTGAAGAAGGCTTATAGAAAATTGGCCATGAAATGGCACCCCGACAAAAATCCCAACAATAAGAAGAAAGCCGAAGAAAAATTCAAACAGATATCCGAAGCTTATGATGTGTTGAGTGATAAAAAAAAACGCACAATTTATGATCAGTATTGTGAAGAGGGTTTGAAAGGGCAGGTTCCGCTGCCAGGTGCGGAAGGTTCTTCAACGTTTTCAAATGGATCAGAACAGTTCAGTTTTAATCCAAGGAATGCTGAGGACATATTTGTAGAGTTTTCCGGTCTCAAACTTCCCCTTTCTGGGAGGACATATATAATGGTAGTGAGATATTGTGTTTATACTTGCATGACGATGCTGGTAGTGGTTCCTTTTCAATGGGTTCCATAATAGTTGCATGACGATGCTAGGAATGCTAGTGATGTTGTATGCCTTGCTGAGCCGAGTGGGAGTTGAGCGAATGTGTTACTGTTTTGGAGATTGGACGGCCGGCAGTCCACTCTGCAGTAGATAGTGAAGGAAGATATTTGGCTGTGTCAAAGGCAGGGTAGCGATGGCAGTTACCTTGATGGCAGAGGAAGCTAGCTACAAATCTGGCATTTCGTAGAAAGAGCAGTGATCCGGACTCTAAATAGTTGCTGTTATGGTTGGGAAATAATCATCTTCGGGCAGAGACAAAGAAATTAATGTGAAGAGTTTATGTTTTTTATTTAGTTTCTTGGAATCATGTTTAAAGATTATTGAGCCTTATTGAGTCTAGCTAACTCAATGTAGGTAAAGTTATTTTGTTAGAATTAGCTACTCTAACAAATGACAGGTGAAACGTGGAGTTCCAAGAATTTACTTAATAACGACAAAGATGCCCAAGATGTGAACAATGAAAAGATGAGGTAAAGGAGCAACAACAACATTTCTGGTGGACAACAAAGTAGATGTTTGTTTGAGTTAGTGTGGTTTGTGGACTAGACTCCCTAGCATGTTATAAGCAAGTCTAGTTGGTTGTTGTAATGGTCATTATATGTACCCAGAAAATTCAAAATGTTGAAGTATGGAATGTAAGCCTTGTAAAGGCATTTGAAAGTTCGTGGTGATCTTAAAACCACTTTGTAATGGTTTGTGGTGAGCCAGAAACCACCTATAGAGCCTTTGTGGCTGGATCGCCTTCGTGGCTAAAAGTGCCTTTGTGGCCGCGTGTACATGAAGAGCTGTGTGCTCACAGAGCTTTGTGCTCAATTGAGCAGGTGGACTGCAATAACACCTGGCTCACGGTCTCAGATGATTAATTAATCTCTGAGCAGAAGGGGGTTGGCGCACTTTCTTAGCTGACAGTCGTGCTAAGAAGCGCAATTGGATCGACTGTTCAGTACATACTCGTGCCAACACGCCAAATCACGGGATTGGCGCAGAAGCGCAGATAAACCCGCATCAAGATTCTACCTTGAAAAGTTTTTGTTCTGGTTGCGGATTTTTTGTTCGGGAAGACGCCACCTCACCTTCAGTGGAAGATCCGCGGGAAGCCTCACCTTCGCTGGAAGATCTGCGAGAGGTGCAGATCTGAGAAGTTGCGGATCTGTCCGGGAGAGGCAGATTGTGTTTTTGGAGATTCTGCACATGCAATTCTCCCGATGGTGGTGGATTTGTAGGTACATATATGCAGTGATAATGGTCGACATAATCATGTATGTGAAGGACATCCTACAGGACTAGCGGTTGCAGCAGTTGGTACCCATGCATTCCAGTGGATGGTTGCTCTTTTGATATGGACGTCGACATATTATTTGTTATGTTTGACCACAACTAGACTTTGTGAATTAACATCATGACAAGTAGTCATTAAGGGGGGGAGTTAGAAATAATTAATTCCTACTTGTCTATGGTTGTAATTCTGCATTTGAGGAGTTTGTTCCTACATAATAGGAAGTAGCTAGAATATATATTTTGATTAGAGTTTTCAGTGTGATATTTTATCTCATATTAAAATCTTCAATTGGAATTTGGTATTAAGTTCTAGTTAGCTGGCATGTCAGTCATGTTTAATGCTATAGTACATGGCAATAACTATTTTCGACAGCTGCCAGATTGCCACGGATTCCTTCGCACTTTTCGAAGGTACCTCCTCGATCACGGCAGTCAATTTATGTGTTAATCTATGGTTGTGTTGCATTGGTGAGATATTGAACTAGACTTCACTAACCCTAAGATTTCTTGGGTTCTCCGTCCCAAAACTCATTTAGCTCGGCTCGCCCACTGTGTAGAGTTTGTCTGCAAATTTTTCTTCAAGGGTTCTGATGTCTCAATGGTAACCGTGTGAGGTTTAGCAGTATTCTCGTTACTTCCTCTGAAATGGTTGAAGGAGCTATACCGCTAAGTGAATCTCAATCTTTCTTTTGCCATGAGGATTTGTTTGTTTTCAACAGGAGCTCCTCCTCTCGTCACACGCTCTCCGGTGAGTACTTGGCCTGAATTCTTTTTCGAATTATTCATTGATTTTTCTCCCACTTCTAAGATACGAAGGGTTCGAATGCATTCTTAGGCTTATATATTTTAACTTACTATCCTTATTGCATAATTTCCGCATGGAGCTTCCTCCTATAGGTATTACTCCATTTCATACTTTTTCTTAACGATGTGATTTTAAGTTCCTTCTACTAGGTTTTTGTTTGGTTTGTTTTGGCAAAGGCATCTTACCCTTGTGCCTTTTTGCTCCCTATGTAGGTATGTATCTTCAACCCCAATCCCATGGTAGGGTGTTCATCCGTCTTGAGCCACTGTAACTCTTTGGCCCCGGCTGATACACCACTTCTCCTTTTCCTTTCCAGGTACCCTGGCCAACTGGAGCTACAGATCTTGACTCTGTTTTCTCGTCGAGTTTCTAGTATAGGAATTTTGCATTAAAGAAAAGTATTTGTAGAGGGCATAAACCCTATAGTCGAGTTCTTCAGTTTGTGACTGCAGATGGTCTTGAAGCACGATGTTAGCTTGTTTAGTTTGGAATAACTTATGAAAGGAATCCTGTAACGATTATATTAGAAGTTTTATCGGGTGAGAAAGGGTTAAATAGACTTATTTTCTTCTAATTGTTATCTCTAGTTTGGTTCGACCGAATGCTACAACGTTTCTCCTTTGTTTTATGACTCACAGATGATATAATGATTTCTCCATTTCCGAAATTTAAAGAGTACTTTACTATGCATAATAAACATTTCTCTTATATGATTTTTCCACTTAAATGTTCCATCTGTAGAAGTTTATTGTTCTACAAGGGCGAAGTTATAAATTCGGTATTTGTTTTGCTAAGAAAAATACTGTTTCCTTTTCTGCAATTTGGTACGGAACTTCGTTAAATATTAGTTGATTGTTTTGTAAAAATTTCTTTCACAGTTTATATCAAAATGTCATATCAGTGTTTGTACCTGAATACCTTGTTTTTTGCATAGTAAATTTAGTAGTAGAATATTACACAGTTTTCCCTTTTGCTATGGATTTATGATTCTCATTTTCTTGATAATATGTTACCAAGTTTCTTTGGATAAATTTCTATAATATCCATGTTCTTTGTTCAACCTAGTTTCGGTGCTCGAACCACTGTTTTCTAAAAGTCTGTGTATAGCAATTCTCAATAAGTTGAACTGAATGTCTTGGGTAGGGTTTTGCCACAACCTGAGACCGCAAGTTCTAGTTTTTCGCCACCAATACTTAGAATGCATTTAAAGGAGTTGTAAGAAACAAAACCTCTATCATATTCGATATTTTAATAACTCACAGATTCTCTTTTAAATCTGTTACACTTGTAAAAGTAATATTATTTATGGATACATAACCTCTTAATCCGCAGATTCATATACTACTTGTGTTAAACAGTTTCACATAATACATGTTCATTTACTGTACATAGTTAAAATATGTTTATCTATGCATTCAAATGTACTTTCCTTTTTCACATGGTCATAATTACCAAATATTTACAGAACTAACTCTTTCCATAGTAACTGGATACAACACCTGTAATAGTTAACACTACAACATTCATACATACAAATAGAATGCAAGATAACTATTTAAACTTATCTGTAATATTCTGGTTTAAGCTATGGTCCTCCCAACCATCAAGTAAGGTGATTACGTCCTCTACTTGTCCCCTAGCTCCAAATTTGGAATGACACGGGTTAACAGTGGATCTCACTTTCTGCCGTGACCTCAAGATAGCCAATTTCAGAAAGTCTAGTTTTTTAGGTTTTTTTCTTTGAGTTATTTTCCACTGGTCACAACCAGCTCTGGAAAATCCTTAACTTTTTTCTTACTAGCACAGAACCCCTAATCCTCCTCTAGGATCCATTTTTATCATCAGAGAAGTAGGTAACTGTCTTCCAACTGTCCCCAACCACCTCCAATTCTTGGAAACCTTTAAACCATCAACGATATGTATATTTATATATTTTAAAGATTTTCCTTCCATTAATTAATTATTCCTAATTAATTAATTAGAAAAAAAAAACTTTTAAACAACAATAATTATTTGAGTCTTTCTTCCTGACAATAATAAACAAATTGCCTTTTAACTAGTTAACTCACTTTAATGAAACTGTCACAGTGTCAGCCCCGAAGAGTGATAACACCAGCATTAGACGAATAATTAAGGTCACGTCACTGGTTCGGGGCCATCGATGTTTCAACCGAAACATATCCTTACCCATTTTGAAGGGTTACTCCAATTAATGCTGGTGATTTTTCAATCAATAACGTAACTTTTATGTGAATTAATGTTCAACGATACCTTTGAATGCTTTTGAGTCCAATTACTGATTGCATGATTTTTAAGAAACTGTATTCCCTCCTAGAGGATTTTAAGAATTTATCAATAATCTCCATCATTATTTTTTAATTAATTTATTAATTATAATAATTTTAAATAAATTTATAATTGGTTAATTTTATAACTATTTTTAATTTTAATAATTTAAAATATTTTTAAATGTTTATTTATTTTTATTAATTATTTAATTTATATAATTATATTAATTAATATTAAATAAATATTAAAAATATTAATATTCTAAATACTTTTGTAATAATTAAAAATTAAAAATTATTTGAAAAATACTTTTGTCAATTTTATTTTTTAGAAAAATATGATATTCACAAATATAAAATTTTATTTTATTTTTATATTTATTATTATTTTATAATATTATGCTTATTATAAATTAATTTCTATAAACATTTAGTTGTACCACTTATAACATGCAATTTTCTTAAACTTCACATTCCTTATATAGTTCACCATTCACCACATAATCCGCCAGATTCCATGAATTCCATACAACTAATATTGAATGATAGTTCACAGTATAACTCGCATGACCCCGGCCAGGATTGTCAATAGAGCAACCTAGACTCAAAAATGTGTTGATTATCTAATAGTCACATTGCTCATTCCGGTAGAATCTGTCGACCGTGCTAGTACTTCCATGGTAGCGCGATTTTTGCATCGCTTAACCATGTCAAATTTTTGTATGTCTATCCTTTTTGTTGACAAGATAAAGAGAGGGTTCCAAATGTAAATCAATAGGATGAATCCAAAAACAAACTCATAAAACTATTAAGAGAAAAAAACAGAGATCATGTTTGTATGCAAACATATTCCTTACCATTGATCATAAAATTATGTAATATCGACGAATACTGCACACTTCGAAGAATTCCAAAAATGGCATCCATAAAATTGGAGAGCGAGAGAGGAATTAAATTTTAAATTTAAATATCTTTAAAAAAATAATTAAAAATAAAAATCATGAAATAATTAAAATATCTTAAAATTTAACTAAATTTTATTTAACTTTGATCTAAATTAAAATATCTAAATTTATCTATAATTAAAATTAATAAATTTATCTAACTATCTAATAAATTAATTAATAAAATTAATAAATTTATCTATAAATTAATAATTAAAATATCTTAATTTATCTAACTTTTATTTAAATCATAACCCTATCCCCTAAATAGAATCCTTATAATAACATCCTACTCATGAATAAATTGATTTTCTATTCCAATAAACCAAAGTTATCAATGCATCACAATTATTTAATTCCCTCAGACTATATGATGACCCTTTAGATGCTTCGTATTTAACCACGCAACAAAACTTCACAACAAAATCTCTTGGTATCATCAATTTGCATTAATTAATTAGTGCGACTGTGCGAGTTTCGAAGGACCACGTAACCTCCACTTGTTCAATAGCTTCTTCAAATCTGGAGAACAAAATCCTAACGACATGTCATAACTCTTTAAATTGTCAATAAGAGAGCAGGATTAATAATAAAAAAATAATATTATATTCACACATGACCAAATATCACCTACCACACAATCAAGCCTCATGAGGAAATCTGTATATTTAAACTTTTAAAAACATAATATCGGGTCAATATTCAAAAATTGGAATTATCATTGTTACGTCTAAAAACGCCTTCACGAAACAATAAACCTAATAACGCAATTAATATTTATTTAATATTTAAAATTTGCTCCTTCCTCATTAATATCATAATTCTTACGTCTCAATTGTGCCTAAACTTTATGGCCTAATGTCGCCCCCACATAATGTCGCCCTGGATTTTCTTCATTTGGTTTTTTCAATAATATCCTTGGAAAACTTCAGTGTTTTGCTGTGAGAAGCTTCCCACGCATAACACATGTTTGTTTAATTTATACTACAGATATTAAAGATTCTCAAGTATGTTTACTTACCTTAAAAATATTAAAGATTCTCCAATATATTTATTTAGTTTATTCAAAAATAGTGAAGATATCTTAAATACTTTCAAATGTGTTTATTTAGTTTATTCAAAATATTAAAGATTAACAAACATGATTGTGGCAATGACGGTTATTATAGCTGGCACCATGTAAGGATAGGAAAAAAAAAACATACAATTCCCAAACACATGAAAGATTATAAAAAATATAATTTATGGCTTTTCTTCAATAATGCAGACTATAAAAAATATATATTAAAAATAATCATTAAAAAAAATATTATATTGTAAGAATAAGTATATTAAAACATAATTGTATATATATTCATTATTAGGGTGATGTAAGATTGTTTTTTTTATTGATGTAAAGAAATAAGTTAAGTGCATAAGATTTAGAAGTATTTGGTTGGAGCTAAAGTCTACTTCTCATAAAACATTAGCAAGTTATTTTAGGTGGCTTGCATTTCCTTTAATAATAGTCATTAGTATTAGTAATAGTGCATTTGTAGATAGTAACCAATGATAATTGTTTTCACTCCTAGTTTGACCATTAAATTATGATTAGTTTTCCCATTATTTTAAAAATATACATATGAGTTCAACGTAAAGTAATGAATCATCCTAATTTTAAGTGTCAATTCTTAACTTTCAATAACAGATTAAAGCGTTAATGAATTACAAATTTTCTTTCATCATTTCCAAGATTAAGTTTTAAAGGCTTTTCACTATCTAAAGCTTCAATATTATGTATGAGGAAATTATCATTCTATTAGGTGACTGGAGGGCACCAACTATGGCATCTCCCTCTCTATTTCCTAACAATTACACAAACATCCTAGGGTAAAGGACTTCCCTTGCAACAATGGGGTTGTTTATATTAGATTAAATGTGTAAGAGAGACACTTTATGAATTCCTAATGGTAAAAGTGGTGCCCCCCTAAAATTTAAGAAGTTATCTTAAGTAAGCAAGATCCAATGCAGTGTTTTGAACTTGGACAATAATATGCATCCATGTATTTGCATGACTTCTAGTCAATAATCATACTAGGAGAACTATTAGTTGTCACCATTCTACTCTAATTAATTGTCACCATTCTCAAAGCCCTCAGCCCAAGGGAGTATGTCACCCAAGATATGATTTCTAGGTAATGGAAGTGGGAAGGAAATAACCACGAAATTTAGAAACACCTATTAGACTTAGACAAGTAATACAAATAAAAAAAGAGTTCCAATTTTACCACACATAGGAAATTTAGGTTAGGGAAGTAGGTGAGGTAAAATATTTCCAATAGCTAAACACCCTCAAGATAAGAGACTAGGAAAATAATTATTTCTTGGACCCCATCAACACA
The DNA here is from genome assembly GCA_034641835.2 of Pinus albicaulis. Taxonomy (NCBI): domain Eukaryota; kingdom Viridiplantae; phylum Streptophyta; class Pinopsida; order Pinales; family Pinaceae; genus Pinus; species Pinus albicaulis. Next base: position 448,872,346 of record CM076584.1, read on the forward strand.
CTCACATGCTACAAATTTGAAAAACTCAAACTTGTTGTTTTGATTGAAGACTAGTCTCCACGACTTAGTCAAACAATCATCTAAAATGGCCATATGGGAAACAAATTATATCCATTAGCATGTTCATATTTAGGGAAAGCCTTTATATTGTGATCTAAATATGAATTTGGTTTCGTTGTGCTAATTTCATCTTCAGAATTATAAACAATTTGCCAATATCTTGTTTCATGTGCATAGGTTTCTTGAGGTGTTTGTGAGTGTTAAAACAGGTAAATGTATCAAGTTCTATGTTAAATTCATGAGAAATTTAAACTTTAAAACATAATGTTGAACAACAACAATGAAATGTACAACAAACCATTAAATGATCCATTGACACAATGTTTTGATGAAGGAGTTACCCCTCTTGGGCTACATCTCCTTGGTCCAACTCTCATGGCTTGTGCCTCTGTATTAGATCAAATGTGAAAAAAGTGTTGTTTATAATCATCTACTTCTCCTGAAGCCTACTACAATGTGTTCAAAATGCCCAAATCATCCAGAATAGATTTCTTCCACCCAATTTGGTCGAATTTTGAAAAAGTTATGGCAAAAAAAATTTGGCCTAGGAAAACTCCACTAAATTTGGAGATCACTTGAGATAGGGGCACTAAATTATGGAGCAGTGCCAAATTTGGGGGCTCCACCATTTTCTCTGCTGAATTAAACTCAAGTTTAATTAATTTAAGTGCGAGATTAATTAGGGATAAACCTTGATTTGGTGCTAAACACGCTCCTTAACCAAATCTAAATTTAAATGAAGGATTTTCGCTTAACATTGGATTATGGGTTTAAATAAACCCACATTATCTTTAATCTCGCGCCACGGTCTTAGCAACGTGGTTCCATGGTGAGGGGATTGGCCCCCTCCTAACCCCCACATGTTTATTCATATGGAAACAAATATAAGTCACCAACATAGATGGTTAAGTCATATGCTATGGGCTATTGGTAACTTGGTGCGCTCACTTGGGTGAGATCATGGGGTCAAGCCCCGACCTCCGCGCTTCTGCCTATACAATAGTTTTTCTCCAAAAGAATTATACGCCCGACCTTATATCATTCAGACTATGGTATAAAATCTCGACCATTGATAATATGAAAATCCGTCTTCGACCTAGGTCCATAAGAGGGGGCACATGATGACCCCCTGGCTGCACCATGTGTCTGCCTTTGGTTGGACTATCCGACCATATAATAAAATCTCATTTGAACATTAAAATATGAAATTTGAGCTTAGGAGATAATAAAAAATTTCCACCTTAACCCAACTTTCCAGCAAATCTTGCAGTGACACTTGTCATAGTGTGATTGGGTGAAAATGATGAAATATTCCAAGAATATCCTTTCCTTTGCTAACTAGGCTGCTATGTCAGCATTCTGTCAGTTATGCAAATTTTCTAGTTGTTTACGAAAAAAAACAACATGCTCTATCTTCCTCATCTGGAGTCGGTTTTCGATGAAACAAATTGCGTCAGATACCTGGGGACGAGCTCTTCACTGTCATTCATTTTCCAATCAATTCCGAACAGTTCCATTTTTTAGCTTAACACTGAGCACCTGATCATTCCTCCCAAATAGAATCCTTTTGGACCGCAAAATCTCTTTGATTACTGAAAATGTGGATGAGGGTAGAGTTCCCTCACCCTTCAATCTCAATCCATTGAAATTTTCCCATTTTCATCAACTTGAGCTTTGCACAAAAACTATGTTTTTTCCTTGACTCTTGCGACCCTCTCTTGTTGTCGTAGACATCGTTTATGCTACAATTTCCTGAATTTGCGGAGCAACAATTTTTTCTTACATAAACAAACTTGTTCCCACCTCGGTCATCAATCAAAAGGAAACCAAAAATTGTCTCACCTCACACATTAATTTGTCATAAATTAGTTGATATTTCTTTGTACTTGCGTCGAATTTTGACCAAGTATTTACATCAATGCATCATTGCCATGTACCCTTTGAAACCAAAAATAAGCATTTGTACCTCTTTTTAAATTTAAATAATTTTGATTGGTTTACATATTATGACATGAAAATCACATGAAAATTTCATGGGCACTTTTAGGCTGAAATTTCCTCTAATGAAAACATCTCTATGTTTGATCATTAGCAAAGTCAAATTTTGACTTGCATTCATTATTCTCTTCATTTCTCCTGCATGTATAAGAGACAAACTTGTCTTCTTCTTATGCACTCTAACTATGTACTCAATTACATATTTAAACAAGTGATACTTATTCTCACGGATAAAATACTGCTTTCCTATCATAAAGATAAGGACTTCCCAAAACAATACTTGAAATCTCCAGCGGCACCACATCAAGTTTAACTTCATCAAGAAAGTTTGAATTGATGGAAAACCTTAGTATGCACTTCCTTGTTAACTGCAAATTTGCATTCTTGCATATCCACCCTAAAGGATAAGGTATTGGATGTATAATAGTTTCAAGGTTTTGCTTCTTAACTAAGTCCTCATAAAACAAATTAGCTTGAGAACCACTATCAAACAATGTTTCTATCTTGGAATGTTTAGAAACGACTCTAATATGAAAGAGTTGAATCCTTGAATCTTCATCTTGAGTTACATTGGAACAACTTCAAGAACTAGTGCTTGCTATGTGCTTACCTTTCAAACCCATTGTTGTAATATTGGTTTCATCTCCTTGTAGAAATTATACAACATGCATGTATATCTTGGATTCACTTGATCTAGCAATGTACTAAAGTTAAATATTGAATCAGTTCGACAAATATTTTGTGGAATTAAAAACACAATCCCTAATCACATGAACATGAAGAAAGATCAATCACACACAACACAGATAATTTCCCAGGGAAAGCTTACAGCTAAAAACCCCACTATCTTATATTGTATATTAAGCATGGATCATGAAACAATTACATAAAAAACTCTTCTCACAATAGCCCTCTAGTACATCACCTAATTGCCTCACACTGTCATATGCAAAACTGACCAACACATAGCCAATTCTCAGCCTCGGGACAACATGCCTTGCTTGCGCAATCCCTGATGGTAAAGATCCCTAAAAGATAGGAATTATTGCCTGCCTTGACTGCGCAAGTATCATGGGCACTCCAATGGGTGTTTGCCTACATTTGTGCAAACATATAATCCTACAAATGATAGTCAACCTCCCTTTCACCTAGAACTCAACTGGGTCTCCACTGGATCTGACATGCATGCAGCTAGTAATAGTAAATCCTCAGTTGCATGTAAGATCGCGGATTTTGAATTAATTAATATTTAATTCACTAGATCTCTCACTAGTGTATCTTCAGTTACAACTAACACAACTGAGTTTAACTCACTTAACTCATTTAAATTGTTTACAACTTGCACCAATTCATGCACCACTGCACTTCGAACTCTGTTACAACTAGAATTACTCTACATGTCCCACCAACAAACCTCTAACTCGAAATCCACTAGCTAACTAGATTTATCACTTTTAGTTAACTCATTCAAGTCCACATTGAGAATAGATTACAGTTTAATGTCCATCTTAATTAATGGATAATAAAACTAAATATGTACCCAAAAATAAAATTGTGGGCCCCACCCGAGCCTGGGTGCTTAATGCAACCAGGTGATTAATGCACTAGGTGTGGGATTGAATCTTTATGTTGAATCTCAACACTCCCTCTCAACAAGAAAGGGATTATCCTTCACCCCAATCCTGTCTCTATGTTATTTGAATTTTCTCCTCGTGAGCGCCTTCATCAGAATATATGCATCTTGATCTTCCGTGGGAATGTAATGAAGCAACATGATCCTCCTCTGCACACAATCTCTAAGATGATGGTACTGGATATCTATATGCTTGGACCTATCATGAAACACAGGATTAATCAATAGTTTAATGAAACTTTGATTATCACAATGAATCACTATTGGATCCATATAAGAACCAAACAAACCAACCAAGATGTTTCTCATCCAGATAGCCTCACATTCAGCTTGACTTGCTGCCATGTATTCTATTTCCACTGAACTGAGTGCCAAAGATCGTTTTTTCCTGTTGTATCAGGAAAATGCTGTCAATTCAATGCTAAAGATCCCCCCTGATGTGCTCTTTCTATCCGATGGACTTCCATCCCAATCTGCATCCATAAAGTCATGCAACTTCACTCCATCCATCCGTATGTACCATAGACTAGACTCTGACATGCCCCTTAGGTATATCAGGACATGCTTCCCCACCTTCCGAAAGAGCTTGGTAGGCTTAACCATAGCTTGACTCAGCCGATTAACTGTGTAGCAAATATCTGGTCTCGTGTTCACTAGATACATTAGCGAACCCACTAACTATCGATAAACAATAGCATCCACCACCTCTCCAGATGTAGCATCCTATTTCCTCCAATTTCCTGGAAGAGGAATATCCATGGGTTTGCAACTCTCCATGTTAAGAGGAGTATCCATGGGTTTGCAACTCTCCATGTTAAAATTACCCATCACGCTGCCATATTTACAATCCAAGGAAATAATGGGGTCACATGTCCTTCATTTCGAACTCCCTTTCAAGATCCTCCTTGCATGAGTGTATCGACTGCTCATCACCAGTCAAAATTAGATCATCAACATAAATAAAAATGATCAATAGCTTACCCTCAACCACAATCTGGTACAAGTTTGCATCTGCTTCAATTTTGGTGAAGCCCAGCCCGGTGAAATAACTGTCTATCCGAGTGTACCAAGCACGGGGTGCTTGTTTCAGTCCATATAACACTCTTTTGAGTCTGCACACATGTGACTCAATGTTTAAGATCTTGAAACCTTCAGGATTATCTATGTACACCTCTTCCTAATGATCCCATTGAGAAATGCAGTTTTCAAATCCATCTGATGAATGCGCCAGCCCATCTACGTTGAGAGTGCAAGGATGGATCTTATGGAAGAGTACATTATGATAGGTGCAAAAGACTCATCATAATCTATCCCCTCGATCTATGAAAAACCCTGGGCCACAAATATGGCCTTGTATTTCTCCACACTCCCATCAGTAGCTTGCTTTACCTTTTAGATCCATATCGATCCAACCACTGATTTTTTGACCAGTCTTGGGACTATCTCCCATGCACTGCTCTTAATATGGAGTCATACTCCTCCACCATTGCATCAACCCAAGTAGGTTGCTGCACTGCTTCGCGAAAGGAAGATGGTTCAGTCAAACTAAATTTTCTCATAAGAGAAATGTATCCAGTAAATTGGTCAAGAGACTGTCTTTGTCTGCGCTGTGAAGTAGGGGCTCCTACATTATGTCTAACATCAAGTCTAAGCCTATCAGATTTTGTGGTGTGCCTTCTTCCATTTATGATGGATGGATTTGCATGAGTGATTTCCTCCACTCCATGAACCTCCTCATGTGGTTGATCCACATCTTGAGACTCATCTTTGGGAACTAGCAGTTCCTCCTCTGCATCCAAGTCTAATTCCCTCTCAAGGGACAACCACATGCCTTTCCCCTCATCAAATTTGATATCCCGTCGCACAACAGTCATTCTGTTGTTTGGAAAATACACACGATAATTATGGGGTGTTTCAGTGTACCCCACAAAAATCCCAAGCTCAATTGTTGATTCCAGCTTCTTCCTGGCGTCCTTGGTCACATGCACATAAACAGATGAGCCAAAAATCTTAAAGTGTGAAACATCAGGTTTCTTACCAGTGAAAGCCTCTTCGGGTGTACTCATGCCAAGTACTCTATGAGGACAACGATTTTGCACATGTACCACTGTATTGCATGCTTCCGCCCACAGATGCATCGGTAGGCCTTGATCATGCAACATCACTCTTGCTGCACCCATGATCGTTATGTTATTTCTTTCCACGACCCCAATCTGTTGTGGGTTATGAGGCGCTATCAGTTCTCTTCGAATTCCTTCTTTGCTGAAGAAGTTCTTGAATTTGTTAAAGATGTATTCTCCACCATTATCAATCCTAAGAGCCGTCACTTTCTTCCCCAACTCTTTCTCCACCAGTGCCTTAAAGTCATAGAAATTAGAGAATGTTTGATCTTTCTTCTGCATGAAGAAGATCCAGCACTTATGAGAAAATTCATCAACAAAGACTACATAGTACTTATGTTTTTTTGTTGAAGCAACCGAGAAAGGACCACACACGTCTTTGTGAACTCTCGCAAGGATCCCCGAAGCTCCGTTTTCCTTCTCATGAAAGGTGGAATTTACATATTTTCCCGTAGTACATCCCTTGCATTTATTTGACTGCGCAAGTGTACCCATGGGAAGACTGGTAGAAATATGATGCATGACTTTCAAGGCTCCATGGTGAAGATGGCCTAATCTCCTATGCCATAATTCGCCCTCATCCCAGCTCACCACTTGATCTGCCTTGCCCATCATTGCTGCACATCCATCTACCTCCAGCTTGTAGAGATTATTAACTCAAATCCCTATCCTCTTGGCTTGATCCGTTGTTTTATGTCGCAGGAAAGCTTTTCCATCACTAAAAACATTTTCATAGCCTCTATCCTCCAACATTGCAACTGAGACCAAATTTTTCTTCAGACCTGGTACATGCATCACATATTTAAATTGAAATGGTTTACCTGACTCCCTCTGAAACGTAATGGTACAAATCCCAGTAGCATTGTACCATCCGTCGTCACCCATTTCAATATGCATCTGGTGATCTTTCTCCTCCAAGTCACTGAAAAGTTCTTTATCTCCCGTCATGTGAAAGGAAGTGCCACTATCCAAATACCACATAGATCCCAATGCAATAGAAACCATGCATGCAATAAATGAGAATTAAATCTCAAATTGTGAGGCAAGGGCCTCACCAGCTGCAGATCCAACATCCTTTTTTTCTTCTTCTTTTGTGGACAATTAGTAGCAAAATGCCCATGCTCGTGACGGTAACCTTAGACATGTCCTGCTTCTTGCCATTCTTGGAATCATATTTTGAATGGAATTTCTTCCCCTTCCCTTTCCTCGCCTTGGCAGCCAATGAAAAATCCTCTTCATTCTCATCCTTAGATGAAGATCCATCTCTGATGTTCCGTTTGAACTCCTCCTATACCAAATCCGACCACAGTCGTTCCCAATCTTGCAATTTTTCCCTTCCCTTGATAGAGTCTTGATAAATGTGCCAACTCTTGGGAAGTCCTAGGAGATCTAAGCTCACCAAATCATCATTAGCAACCGTTATTCCAACGCTCCCCAATTCATCCCAACATTAGACAAAATTTGTTAGATATTTTGGAATGGTGTCGCCCTTTTCCATCTTGATCTTCCTGAGTTTATATTTGAGCGCCAATTTCCTATGGTCGCTGCTGCTTTGGAATAGATCCATCAATGCATTACAGATTGCATATGGTGTGGCTTTCCCATGGAGGATTGAGACAATGTGGTCCTGTACTCCCTCCAACATGATCCTCCTCGCCTTTTCCACTTCCTTTTGCCATGCATAAAAATTTGCAACATCTACATCATTAGGTTTAGGAACATATTTGTCAATGAATTCCTTTAACCCATTGTCTTCGAGTACTACCTCCATCCTGTCCTTCCAAGCAATGTAATTCGAGCTTCCCTCAAGTGCATACTCTAACCTTAAGTCATTGAAATCCATTTCGATCTTGAATCAGCCGTAGCACCAAAAAAGTCTTTCTGCAAATTCCAATTCTATCTAGTCACAAACTCAGTTCCTTCTTCACTTTTGCAATTTCTGTGCTCTGATACCATGTAGAAATTATACAACATGCATTTATATCTTCGATTAACCCGATCTAAAAATGTAATAAAGTTAAATATTGAATTGCTTCTACAAATATTTTGCAGAATTAAAAACACAGTCGCGAATCACATGAACATGAAGAAAGATCAATCACACACTACACAGATAATTTCTCGGGGAAAGCTTACAGCTAAAAACCCCACTATGTTCTAATTCATATTAAGCATGGATCACAAAACAATTACATACAAAACTCTTCTCACAAGATCCCTCTAGTACATCAGCTAATTTTCTCACACTGCCATATGCAAAATTGACCAACACATAGCCAATTCTCAACTTCTAGACAACATGCCTTGCTTGCGCAATCCTTGATGGTAAAGATCCCTAAAAGATAGGAATTGTTTCATGCCTTAACTGCACAAGTATCATGGGAACTCCAATGGGTGTTTTCCTGCATGTGTGCGAGTAGATAATCCTACAACTGATAGTCAACCTGCCTTTCACCTAGAACTCAACTGGGTCTCCACTAGATCTGACATACATGCAACTAATAATAGTACATCCTCAGTTGCATGTGAGATCATTTATTGTGAATTGATTAATATTTAATTCAATAGATATCTCACTAGTGTATCTTCAGTTACAACCAGCACAACTGATTTTAACTCACTTAACTGAGTTAAATTGTTTACAACTTGCACCAACTCATGCACCACTACACTTTGAACTCTATTACAACTAGAATTACTCTACATGTCCCACCAACGAACCTCTAACTCTAAATCCACTAGCTAACTGAATTTATCACTTTCAGTTAACTCATTCAAGTCCACATTGAGAATAGATTACAGTTTAATGTACATCTTAATTACGAGATAATAAAAATAGACATGCACCCAAAAATAACATTGTAGGCCCTACCCTAGTCTGGGTGCTTAATGCACTAGGCATGGGTGCTGAATCTTCTTGTTGAATCTCAACACTCCTGAATCTGAACCTAAGTCATGTTCAATTATTGCAACAATTTTCCCCTTTTTTTGGCTTTCAATTTGTTTGGCTTCAACTCTGGATGAAGTTGCCAACAATGGTCTTCATCATGGCCATTCTTTGAACAATGTTTACATGTGAGTTTATATTTCTCTCTTTTGATAGAGTTATTTCTCTTTCCTCTTCCATTAAACTTGCCCTTTCCTTTACCCTCATACTAAAAAAAACTATCACTTTTCTCATCTACACTCGGTTTCCCTCTTGCTTATAAATGTGTGGCTTGAACAAAAACCTCATCTAAGTTTGTGGGATTGAAAATGAGAATAGTGTGCCTAAAATAACTGTGAAAACCCCAAATATACTTTAAAATTTTTTCTTGAGAATACAAATTAATACCCAAAATAAGATCTCTTCTCCTAAATTCATGCGTATGATCTTGCACAATTTTCCCTTTCAATTGTCTAAAATTATGCCAATCCATAATGGATTTTTGCATGTAAGCTAGAGGATAAATTGCCTTTTAATGGAAGCAATAAAACTTGACCAAGACATTGATATCTTCTGTAGTTTTTAATCTCTTATTGAGTCCTTGCTTCCCATCATACAAGTGTTGATCCCTCCATCCTCAACGAAGCCAATTGAATCTTTATTTCATCTTCTTTAAGGTTCTAAATTCTGCAATAAACCTCTAATTGACGAATCCAATTATCCAACCTCTTTGCATTTACCTCACCATTATACATTGGAAGCTCAAATTTGACATCAAGTTTGAGTAAGGGAGTATTTCCTTTTGGAGTTTTTGAGTGAGTATGGGTAGTTTTGGCTGTGGAAGTGGAAGATGATGATGATGGTGATGGTGATGGTGATGATGATGATGAATATGGTGGAGATGGAGGAGGCTTTGTTCCACTGCCCTTTGAATCCCTCTCTTCATCCTTTTTTTCCCTCTCTTCAAAGAGGATCCTAACTCTTTCAGTTAGTTCATAGAAATCCTTCTTGTATGCTTCCTCTTCTAAAAGACCTTCAGTCTCTCCAAAACCTAACATGATGGCTATGGATTCAAGCTCAGTTTCTGGTGCAACTTGTACCTCTTAAATCTCAGCTAGAGATAAAACTTGAGGTGCTTCAAGTGGAGCTGTGACTGGAAATTTGGGTGGATATGGTGCCCTTGTGGCTCTCCTTCTTCTAGTCCTAACCTCTGGACTAAAAACCAACATTGTCCCTTCTCCTCTCTACAACTTCAACCTTGTAAGCATCACAATTTTTCAACCATTAAAACCCTACTTGCATAAAACTCAATAAAATCAAGAAAATAACCTTTCAACCTTTGATTTGATACCACCTTGATCTGAATCTAAATGTTATTTTTGTTTTTCTAATTTCATCTTTAAAGTTATAAACAATTTTATGATCTCTTATTTCATGTGCATAGGTTTCTTGAGGTGTTTTTGAGTGTTAAAATAGGTAAATGTATCAAGTTTTATGTTAAATTCAAGAGAAGTTTAAACATTAAAACATAATGATGAACAAAAGAAATAAAATGTACAACAAACCATCAAATGATCCATTAACACAGTGTTTTGATGAAGGATTTCACCTCTCCTGGAATACATCTCCTTGGTATACCTTCCATGGCTTAGGCGTCTGTATTAGCTCAAATGTGAAAAAAGTGATATTTACAATCATCTACTACTCCCGAAACCTGCTTCAATGTGTTCATAATGTCCAAATAATCCAAAATGGACTCTTCTTCCACCCAATTTGGTCGGACTTTTCAAACGATATGGAAAAAATAGTTTGGCCTAGGAAAACTCCACTAAATCTGAAGATAACTCCAGTTAGGGCCGCTAAATTTGGCGGCATCACCAAATTTGGGGGCTCCAACATTTTCTCCACCGAATTCAACTCAAGTTTAATTAATTTATGTGCAATATTAATTAGTGATAAACCTTGGTTTAGTGATAAATGTGATCCTTAAACCAAATATGAATTTAAATGAAGGATTAGCACTTAACATTAGATTATGGGTTTAAATAAACCCACATTAACATTAATCCTGAGTCGCGGTCTTAGCACTATGGTTCCATGGTGAGGGGTTGGCCCCCTCCTTACCCCTATCGGTCTGTTCATATGGAAACAAATATAAGTCACAAGCATATATGTTTAAGTCATATGTTGCGGGCTATTGGTAACTTGGTGCTCTCGCTTGGGGGAGGTCATGGGGTCGAGCCCCAACCTCTGCCCTTTCACCTTTATAATAATTTTTCTCCAAAAACATTATATGTCTAACCTTTGTAATTATAACATTCAGACTATGGTATAAAATCTCGACCATTGATAATATGAAAATCCGGCTTGACCTTGGTCCACCAGAGGGGGCACATGGTGGCCCCTGGATGCACCACATGTCCACCTCTGTTTGGACTATCCGAGCATATAATAAAATTTCATTTGACTATTAAAATATGAAATTCGACCTTAGGAGATTAAAAAAAAAAATCCACCTTAACCCAACTTTCTAGCAAATCCTGCAGTGAAACTTGTCATAGTGTGATTGGGAAAAAATGATAGAATATTCTAAGAATATCCTTTTCTTCGTTGACTAGGCTGCCATGTCAGCATTCTGTCCTTTCTGCAATTTTTTTAATTGTTTAGGAAAACGAACAACAGGCTCTATCTTCCTCATCTAGATTAAGTTTTCGATGAAATGAATTGCGCTAGATTCCTTGCGACGAGCTTTTCGTTGTCATTTAGTTTCAAATTGATTCTGATCACTTCCATTTTTGAGCTTAACACTGAGCACCAGATCATATTGTTCCAATTTCATTATTTCCACTTGGACTAGAAGTGTTGTAAGTACAACTTGATAAATAGAGGCTTTTGTATCAGGGCCTTAACCATATCCAAGCCTAAGGAGTTGGCTTGGCTATTCTATATCTTTCATTCATGTTTAGAAATGGCATCTAATCTTTCATTTGGGAGAAAAAATTGTCCCTATAAAAGTTATTTTTTTTAATTTTTTGAAGTATGAGAAACTTGTGTGCTTAGCTAGGAATTTCCCTTTTTCCAATAAGATAGAATGGAAAAATAGTGAGTGTTCCTTGACAGAGATCCCAAATTAGAGGGTACATCCTTTCAAATTAATAAAATGTTCTAAAACTTCTCATAATTTATAAATACTTCATGGAAAATGATTCCCTCATAGATCCTACTATATCTATACATATTCTATTAACATACATTGTATATAGATTATATGGTGTTGATATTGTGTACTAGAAATGCAAAAAATATTGTTAATTAATGCCATGGAATAGAAAAGGGCCCTAATTATCCACTAAGAGCAGAGTTCTTGTATTTATACAAGAATTATGCACATATATCAATCATATATTACGATCTCAATTGTTTGAATGGTTATTCTTAAGGACAAAAAAGTTGGTTAAGATCTATCAATTATGTAAAAACCTTGGTGGTACTGCAAAATTTTAGTGTGAAGAAAATTTTGCGGCACTCAACCATGACTACATAAGACTTTTTCTAAGGCTCTATTTTAATGTAACTAGCATGGAATTTTAGTTCATTTATTCTTGCAATAATCATAATATTGTATTGCCATTATTGCATGCATAATTCTATCATAGTTGTTGTGATCTTCCTTAGGGCTATAATGGAAGGTTGAAGGTCCCATTAAAATAGTAATAATGTATTTATGGTGACCATTCATGTAAGGTGGAATAGGTTAACTATGTTTATTACCAAATAATACCTACAACTTAGTTATCATGGAATCAATGTATTGTGACTTAATTAAAGAAAGTACACTGGGTAGATAGAATTGGGCTATCCTTAGGGTCTTCTAGTTAGCTATCAATAAGGATGGAGTCCTCCTTACGGGGCATGTATTGATTATATTGAATCTTAGTTCATTAAGAGGTTGTCTCCTAGAAGAGGCCAATGGATGAGAGTTGGTCCTTCCATAAAAGGATCATGTATGGTTTTTATTGTAAGTTTGAAACCTCATACAATAATGTAATGCATACACAAATTATTAAAAAAAATTCACCAACTTAATGATAACTATAACTTCAAAATGAGAACTCTATCCCAAAAATCTCACACTTTTCTATAAAAAAATATGAAAAAACAACCTAAAATTGAAAAGTGGTGATGTTGCATGACCCTTTTTTAAGGGTTGAAATTCCAACATTTTTCAACCAAGACATTGAAAACCAATATCATGATCATGGAAAACCTTAAAAGTCCAACAAATTTCGACAATGGTGTTAAAGATCAAATAGCGTGACTTTGAAAAACTTAAAATTCTAACATTTTTCAACTATGATATTAAAATAAAATATCACAAGTACAAAAAACCTTAAAATTTCAACAATTTTCAACCATGGAATTATAATCCAAATATCATGATTAATACAAGTCTAAAAATGAATGCTTATTCTATCCAATTTGTGGTCCAAGTCTCTCATATGGAAATGAAGGCACTCCAAAGAATGAAGGAAATCCTCTTGATGCTCTTGTCGATCCACCAACATGCCCCCCAATCAAAATTTCATCTGCCAATAAAGATCGATAGTTTGTATGTACTGGTTGAAATGGCCCCTAATGTGCCCTACAATAATACAGGATCCTGTTAGCACTCAAATCTACCTCGGTACAAATGAAGTAAACTCAAGGCTACATCGAACCACGCTCAGCCTCGTAGCTAGCCCTACGAGGACAGGAGAGGGCTCTCTCCGTCAATCTCGAGAAAATGAGCAATAGGATGCGAGATGACTTACAATAAGAACTGATCTTAGGCTAGTAAAGAGATAGGTATGTTTGATTTTTGGTTTTTTGGGTTTTCGCTGGAGTAATGGGAAAACAAGTTTTGGGTCCGGGGATAAGGTCAGACCTTTGCAGAGTTCAAGCTGGGGCGAGGTAGGTGAAGATCTTGATGCTTTGAATTGGATATATGGATAGATTAGACCGACGAGGAGCTGAAGAGGGCAAAGAAGAACTTGGATCCTCTCCAAACAGCTGAAAACATATAGAACTAACTGAATTCAAAGGCCAAGCACTGAAAACAATGGATTCAACCTTATTTCACTCATTCAACTTAGTTCAGAAGCATAATGAAAGGATGGCATACATTAAACATGAAGAAACTTACAGTAAACAAAGAAGAAACACCATCAAGAAGAGAACACCACAAGGATCCCAACAAGTGCCGCAAAACCCCTGATCTTTCCTTAGCCAAAATATGAAAAATATGTACAATGGTATCAAAAGTATCCCAAGAGTCCAACCTCTCCAACCTCTGAAAAGGATTGAGAAATTACAATATATAGAGCACTCTAACACCTTTCCCCACCTCTAGGGGTCGAATTCCCTCTTCAGGGATCAGTTTCAACCAATTCTAATCATAGAACTACAATCTAGGCAGCTAACCACTTGCCTCTAAAAGAGTGGAAACTGATCCATTACATGATTTTTACTCATTTGAGAGTGAATCTTCTAGAAGAGATAAAAACAAGCCAAAGTTACATGCCAAACATGAATTTACATCATAAAAACCCAAGAATTCTATCCATAGGCAAAACTGGTCCAAAATAGGCGAAATACTGAGCTGGCAGCTGAAAACTCAAAAAATTCTCTAGGTGGGTCGCTCTTGAACTGCGTGGGTCGCTCATGTTCCAGGCTGATTTTGAGGTAGCTCCCGACATCCAAATTGAGCTCATGATAGCTCGTTGGAAAGCCCTGGATGTCTACTTACCAACCCAAGTGGAATTACTGAATTTGGAGTTGATTTGACCCTCCAAAACCTCATTCTCCCAGAGGTACTTCCTGCTGGTGCAAAAGGTGGCAGCAAGGTGATTTCCATGGTGTTTTTGAGCTGTTTGACCATCCAGATTTTGTTGAAATGCTAAGTTGACTTCAGAGGATGCATATTTAACCATGAAAAATCCAAAAATGTAAAAATCTCCTCCAGCAAGTGTCTCAAAAAAAAGCGAGCGCATGAGCGCGCGACCCACGTAGCTGCAAAACCTGATTTTTAGACCAAAAATTTGAAAATGACAAAATTTTCTCCGAATTTGCCCAAATTCGGAGCGGAGGTCCTCCATCATGTGTCCTGCCCAGTCAATGAAGCCTCGGCCAAAATCCGGAGTGGATCAGGCCTTTTCCGCCATTTTAGTGCTCTCTTGGTGCATGCAGCTCCTGTGGTGAAAACACTGTCTCGGTTGTATGTGTTGGTCTCTATCATGATCCTGTGAATGTACCTGCGCTGATGAAGAAGGCGAGACCCCTTCCACGCCATGTGGAGATAGTACTCGCGTTGCTGATGAAGTCAACGAGACCCCTTCCACGCCATGTGGAGATAGTACTCGTCGTGATGCTGAAAACAAAGCTTTGTGGCCTCTCTGATATGCTACCACTACTGGCGCACTGCTATGCTCTATCTCAGTACATCAACCTCAACGATTGAGTCACTGTCCGACTCCTGCTCATACTCTGACTCTATCTCTGACATGGCTGCGAACAAGATATGTGCAATATGTATACTTGACTCTATCTCTGACATGGCTGCGAACAAGCTTTTGGCACTATGTATACTGATATGAAAGCAGTGCAAACAAGGTTATGATGGTGTGTTTCAAAACCCAACAAGTATCCCACCGTCACAACACCATAAGGAAACAAACCATGATAAAATATCAGTTTTAAATGGATTGGAAAAGGCACAATCTCTGTTTTGAATGCACATGAAATTTTGACCAAATAGGAGCAGGCAACCTTCAAAAGTTTGAACACATCTAGTCAAAGGAGAGCATGGCATTAATAGTAATATGTTTGTCTATGAGTAATGATCATAAAGGTTTCAATGGGCAATTTGAAACAAAGTTATGAGCATATTTTTACATTGGGCAGTGAGACTCATTACAAACACAGTCAACATGGCACAAAGGGTTTTATCATGGTATAATAATAGCAATGGTTGCAGTGGCATAATGGGCATGAGAGCAAATTGATATCATATGTAAAGCTGGATGTATCACTGCCATACGAAAGCAAACAAACTCTTTCAACCATTCATTTTCATCCTAAAACCCTGAAAAAAATAATGCTATGACTGTGGGGTTTTAAATCCTCCGTTTGAACATTTGAAACCACCAATGATGCCACAAGTGCGTTCAAAAACATCAAGCAATCGATAGAAACCTGTTTGAAGGCAAGTTGAGTCGATTCCAAGCAAAACTGGGCGCTCAAACTAAATTTCGAAACCCTGTGTTTGCGTGGGTCGCGTAGCCTCTGCGTGGGTCGCTCAGCCCAGGTGGGTCGCGCCCCTTGCAAACTTACACTGCTGAACTGACCTGCGTGGGTCGCTCTGCCCAGGTGGGTCGCTCGGGCCCCAGGTGGGTCGCGTTTCTCTTGCAGGAAGCTTTTGGAGGCCTTCCCGGTGTCCAAATCGGGCGTGTGATAGCTCGTTGGAAAGATATTGGAGTCTACTTTCCAACACAAGTGGAATTAGGCAATTTGGATTTCATTTACCCTGTCAAAAATCAAATCTCCCAACACTAGTCAAAATGATCAGAATGAGGCTGCCTCAAGGCAGAGTGCTGTTGCAGTCAACTTTTGAAGGTCTTCCTCAACTCCAAATTGAGCTCATGATAGCTCATTGGAAAGGTATTTCTGTCTAGTTATCATTTGACTCATCAAGCAAGTCATTTGGCCAAAAATTCTAGGAGAAAACTTGATTTTCCCAAGGTCACTTCAGAGGTGCATTCAATTCTCCTGAGGCAACGGAATTTTTGACATTTCTCTAAAACCATGATACCTGTGTAAAAAGTGAAGGAGGTTTTTCTTCCTTGGGATGTTGTGGACAAAAACCTCTCTCAGTTTTCAAAAATTCATCTTTTATGGCTCTGAAACATCTTTTGAGTGAAACTTACCCCGATGTGTGAAACAAGGAATTTTGTCGAAATGAAGCGAAATGAAGGGGATAAGGGGCTTCTAAATTCTTGGGGAAATTTTGGGAAGTAGGGAGGGATGTTAGGAAGCAGGGGAAAGTGGAATCACAGAGATTGAGTGAGGGGAAGGGGTCCAAAAGGGCGAAACACAGGCCTAGCCTAGAAAATTGCCAAGTTGTGGCTAGAAACTAGGGTTTGTGCAAAAATGAGGAATTTTAGGGATCTCAGTGATGGGAAATGTTTAATGAGGTATATTAAGGATAGGGGAAGGTGTGTGAACATCAGGATACAAGTTTTTCCGACGATTTGACCATCCAAGAGGAATTACCTCCAAAACCCTAGGAGAGGGAAATGGACCTTACCTAGGCACAACTGAAGCATGAACGAGATGTAAAATGACCCAGTGGAACTTGACATGATGATGGCAACCCCCTGAATGATGATACACTCAGCTGAATGGTGACATGGACTGACATTTGGACAACTTTGACAAGAGTAAAAGCAAACCCTAGACCTAATGCCTAGTGACCAAATTTTGCTTGAAGACTCATTGAAATGACAAAATTTGACTTTGACACTTTAAAATCACTTTGAAAGAGCATGTTTGATCACTGGAGGAAGGCTGCAAAGGCTGACTCTAACGAATCCAATGCACCCATTCTACCAATACCTATGAGAGAGGAGTTTTATGCATGGATTATTCTCCCTCATGTCAGGTAATTTCTTCCTAGATAGGGCCTAGCATCAAGTCCCACTATCACCCAACAAAGTCCTCCAAATGTTGATGCATATGAGTGCTCCCCCTTTGGGCTCATTCTTGATAATATGATGCCCCGCTCCAAACCCACACCCGCTGATGTGGTATTGAGGTGAGAGATAGTTGATTAATAGCCCAGATTAGAGATTGAACACAGAAGATGAAATCTAAACCACAGGGGATCTGCCAATGCCAAGTATACCTCATACAGATGACCTGATTTAGACAGGGGATGACTTAGGAATGCTTCCAGCCAATCCCACACAGTAGAGGGTAGTGCAATGAACACCTAACACAACTTCCTCCATATTATCATACACTTCCATAAACATCAGGAATTAAATGTAAACACCCAAGAGAGAAAAGGGGGTTAAGGACACAATTATACAACCAAGATTTGGGTTCTAAAACTGTATCGTAAAAACTAGGCTAGATGATAGAAATCTTATGTCCCCACACACTCAACAACCAAATAAGACCCAACACATCTTTCTTATTTCTACCACTGAAAACACATAACGATTTATTTGAGGTGGGGGATGACTCATGTAGGGATTCAAATAAGCCGACGCAACTAAGGATGGGACAGAAAAATCCAAACAACATTCCCACCAAATCATCCAAAGACACCCTAAAGTGAAGGTTTTAAACCTATACATAAATTACCTACAAAGAAATTCTTAAAAATAAAATAAAAAATATGCACAGAGATTTTTCTCCTAGAACCCAAAACCAGGAAAAGCAAATTGGTTTTTCATTATATTCCTTTCAATATTACAATACATTATATACATGTTGAAGCATTCAAAAACCCCAAATCCATTAACCTTGGATTAGAACATAACCATAATTCCCTTGATCGGATCTACAAAATATTATGGGAAAAACCATCATGCCTAAAACCATGGTCAAAACCATTGGAGTTGTTTTTAGTGAGATTTTTTTGGCCTAATTTCTCTAAAATCTGGTAGGAATTTATTGAAATCACAAGTTTGATGCGTAACCCTGCACAATAGAAGTGCCTTAGAGGTTTTTATGGGTGCTTAATCCATATATACAGTAAAAAAAACAGTTTAAATAACACAAATCAAGATTTCGCCTCAAAATTTTGAGCCAGATTCCAACATCTGAAAGTCCAAAAAATAACACTAAAAACAACTCCTTTAATTTTTGCAAGTTTTAAATTCAAATCTCTTAAAATAACAATTAAAAATCAAAATCATGAAATAATTAAAATATCCCAAAATTTATCTAACCTACATTCAACTTTACACATTTTTTATAATAATATCTCACCAACTAATATCTAGATATTTTTTTCATAATTAAAATATCCCAAAATTCTATTCAATTTTGCATAATTTTTATAATAACATCCCACCCACTAATATCCACTAATGTATATTTAATTTTTCTATCCAATAAATAGAATCCTTATAATAACATCCTACTCATGAATAAATTGTTTTTCTATCCAATAGACCGAAGTTATCAATGCATCACAATTATTTAATTCCCTCAAGACTATCTGACACTTTAGATGCTTCGTATTTAACCATGCAACAAAAATTCATAGCAAAATCTCTTGGTATCATCAATTTGCATTAATTAATTAGTGCGACTGTGTGAGTTTCGAAGGACCACGTAACCTCCATTTGTTCAATGGCTTCTTCAAATCTGGAGAGGTGAGAAGTGAGAACAAAACCCTAATGACATCGTCATAACTCTTTAAATTGTGAATAAGAGAGCAAGATTCACAGTCTCGTTATAACTCCTTAATGTAGAAATTATATAACATATGCATGTATATATCCAGATTCTCCTGATCTCACAATATTTATCTTCTTGCAAAATACAAAATCTTTCCATTGTTAATCTTTTGTGGAAATTTAAAAACTCAATGGCAAACACATGAAGCAATAAAAACAATCGCACATAACACAGTTGTTTAATGGGAAATCCTGAAGCTAAAAACCCCAACTATCATATATTATATATCATGGAGATCATGCAACAATCTCATACAAATCTTAGTACATCAAGCTCTCAGTACAATACAATCATCACACACTATCATGAAGAAATATGCAAATCCATGCACTGATTTCTTGCCATCTGAAAATGACTTGCCTCCTTCCTTCACAATCCCTGCTGAAGAAAAGCTCTAAATGAATTTTAATTACCCTTGCCTTGACTGCGCAATCCTCATTGGCAACTCCAATGTGCGTGTGGTGCAATCAATGCATCACTATAGTCACAACAAATAGTCCATCTTTCCCTTTCACCTATCTCCATTGGGTCTCCACTGGAACTGACATGCACTGTAGTTAACTTTGTATTGTTCAGTTGATTAATGAGTTATTATTTGTGAATTAATTAACCAATTAATTCACTCCACTCTCACTAGTGTATCATTCAGTTAGACTAGATACAACTAGCTCAACTGAGTTTAACTCCATTAACTGAGTTAAACTGAATAACAACTCCATGAAATACTCTTCCAACTCTGTCATAACTTTTCCACTTCAGTTCTAACTGAGTCCTCCATGCATGAACCACCAGTAAACCCTAGGAATTGCGTAATTCCTTCAGCCCACTGATTTTCCAAATCTGTATACTAAAATAAAGTGCTCCAAGAGAATAAGTTAATATTTAGAGTCTGATTACTATTAAGGGCTAATAATAATCGAAATGCATCTATTTTTAGATCAACGATATATAAATAGACTTCGCCCAATCTTCTAAAAATAGAATCTCATCTATTTTTCAACTTGACCAACCATCCACAAATAGCATCCTGCAACTTCTGAAATATGATCATCATGTCTAAAAATAGAGATAGTCTCAAAATAGACTTGCGCCAAAAATAGACTGTGGGCCCACTTAGTGAAGGCAACACTTTTCACTAACCTCATCATCTTGTTGAATCTCAACACTCCCTCTCAAAAAGATAGGGATTATCCTTCACCCTGATCCTGCCTCTATGGTATTCTAATTTGCTCCTGGTGAGTGCCTTCGTTCGATGTCACACTGTCTGAATCTACTGCCCCGGGAATGTACGGCTGTATGATCTTCAGAAACACCCTAGGGACGTGTGATGATACCGGATATCAATGTGTTCATATCTATCATGAAACATAGGATTAATCAAGAGTTTAATGCAACTCTGATTATCACAATGTATCATTGTAGGATCTAAATGTGAATCGAACAAATCGACCAGGATCTCCCTCATCCAGATAGCCTCACATGCAGCTTGACTTGTTGCCATGTATTTTGCTTCCGTTGAACTGAGTGCCATGGATCTTTGTTTCTGTTTGTACTAAGAAAATACGTAGTCCGTCTTGAAAGTATCTGATGTGCTCTTTAAATCCATTGGAGGCACTTTTGCCCAATATGCATAAGTGAAGCCATGCAACTTCACCTCATCCGTATGTCTGTACCATAAGCCATACTCAGATGTGCCCCTGAGATACCTCAAGACATGCTTGCTTGCCTTCCAAAATAGCTTGGTAGGCTTAACCATCGCTTGTGAAAGTTGGACCCTAGTTCACCGCATAGCATATGTACGGTCTTGTACTAACTAAATGAGTGAACCCACCAACTGTCAATAAACAGTAGCATCCACTACCTCTACCGATGTAGCAACCTCTTTCCTCCAATTTCCTGGAAGAGGAGTGTCGATACGCTTGAAGCCTTGCATGTGAAACTTCTTTAGTATCTCCCAGGCATACTTGCCTTGATACACAAACAATTCACCTTCTCGCTGCCATATTTCCAATCCAAGGAAATAATGAAGGAGGCCCAAATCCTTCATCTCGAACTCCTTTGCAAGGTCCTCCTTGCATGAGTGTATCAACTACTCATCACCCGTTAGTATTAAATCATCAACATAAGAACAGACGTAAAGATTACCTCACCATAATTTAGTGCACCGAGTTTGCATCTGCCTCACTCTTGGTGAAATAGCTGTCGATCCGAGTGTACCAAGCATGAGGTGCTTGTTTCAGCCCATACAACACTCTTTTGAGCCTGCACACATGCGACTCGCTGCTGAATATTTCGAATCATTCAGGTTGCTCAATGTAAACTTCTTCCTCAATGATCCCATTAAGGAACATAGTCTTCACATCCATCTGATGAATGTGACAACCCATCTACGCTGAGAGAGCAAGGATGGTCCTTTTGAAAGAATACCGTGCGACAGGTGCAAAGGTTTCTTCATAATCAATCCCCTCAATCTGTGAGAAGCCTCGGGCAACAAATCTTGCCTTATACTTCTCGACACTCCCATCAGCAACTTGCTTTACCTTGTAGATCCATTTCGAATCTACCACTGATTTTATCACCGGCCTTGGAACAATCTCCCAGGCACTGTTTTTGACAATGGATTCATAGTTCTCCACCATGGCATCTACCCATGTGGGCTCCTGCACTGCTTCTTCGAAAGAAGATGGATCTGTCACGACACACTTGCTCATAAGAGCCATGTATCCAGTAAACCGGTTAGGTGATTGTCTCTGTCTGCGTTGTGATGTAGGGACTCCTACATTCTGTGCCACATCAAGCTTTAGTCTCTCAGCTTCTATGGTATGCTTTCTACTATTTCTGAGGTTTGGTTCTTCATGAGTGGACTCCTCCACTCTATGAATCTCCTCCTGTGGCTGATCCATATCTAGAGGCTCATCTTTGGGAACAAGTAGCTCCTCCTTTGCATGCAAGTGTAGCTCCCTCTCAAGCGAAAACTTCATGGCTTTCACCTCATTGAATTTTATATCTCGTCGCACCACAGTCATTCGACTGTCTGGAAAATACACACAATAATTATGGGGCATTTTTTTGTACCCCACAAATATCCAAACTTCTGCAGTCGACTCCATCTTGTTCCTGGCATCCTTTGTCACATGAATGTAAACAAATGAGCCAAAAATCTTCAAATGAGAAATATCAGGCTTCTTACCAGTAAAAGCTTCTTCAGGTGTACTCATGCCAAGTACTCTATGAGGACAACAGTTTTTCACATAAACCGCAGTGTTGCATGCTTTCGCCCACAGGTGCATCGGTAGGCCCTGGTCATGCAACATAGCTCGTGCAACACCCACGATCATTTTGTTCTTCCTCTCCACGACCCCATTCTGCTGTGGGTTATGAGGCACTATGAGTTCTCTTCGAATTCCTTATTTTCTATAGAAGTCTTTGAATTCGCCCGAGATATATTCACCACCATTATCGCTCCGCAGAGCCTTCACTTGCTTCCTTGACTCCTCCACCAATGCTTTAAACTCATAGAACTTTGAGAATGTTTCTTTATTCTTCTGCATGAATAATATCCATCATCTACGAGAATAGTCATCAACAAATATAACATAATACCTGTGTTTTGTTGTTTAAGTAACCGAGAAACGTCCACACACGTCTGTGTGAATTCTCTTTAGGATCACCAAAGCATGTTTCTCCTACTCATGAAAGGTGGTCTTCAAAAACTTACCCATAGTACATCCCTTGCACTGATATGACTGCGTGAGAGTGCCCTGGGAAGTCTAGTAGAAATCTGCTGCAAAATCTTCAAGGCACCATGGTGAAGATGGCCCAATCTCCTGTGCCATAATTCACCCTCATCCTGGCTCACCCCTTCTTCTACTTTGCCCATCATTATAGCGCATCCATCTACCTCTAGCTTGAAGAGAATCTTAACTCGAATCCCTATCCTCTTGGTTTGACCCGTTGTTTTATGTCTCAGGAAAGATTTTCCATCACTGAAAACAACGTCATAACCTCTGTCTTCCAACATTGCGACGGAGACCAAGTTCTTCTTCAGACCTAGAACATGCATAAAATATTTCAACAGAATTGGTTTACCTGACTCCCTCTCAAAGGTAGTGGTCCTAATGCCGGTCGCACTATATCGACTGTTGTCACCCATATCTATATGCATTTGGAGATCTTTCTCCTCCAGATCACCAAAAAACTCCTTGTCTCTCGTCATATGGAAAGACGCACCACTATCAAGATACCACATCGATCCCATTGAGATTGAAACCAAGAATGTGATCAAAGAGAAATCAAGTTCAAATTTTGAGGCTAAGGCCTCGCCTGATGCATCTCCAGCAGCCTTTTTGTTCTTCTTCTTCTGTGGGAAATTAGTGGCAAAATTCCCATGTTCGTGATAGTGAAAACACTTCACCTTGGACAAATCCTGCTTCTTGCCTTTAGCCTTGGATTTTTGATGGGATTTCTTCCCCTTTCCTTTCCTTGCTTTGGTAGCCAAAGCACAATTCTCTTCATCATCATTCTTCGATGAAGAGCCATCCCTAGTACTTCCCGTTATCTCCTCCTACACAAGATCCAACCAAAGTCACTCCCAACCCAGCAATTTCTCCCATCCATTGATAGAGTCTTTATAGCTATTCCAACTCTTTGGAAGCCCAAGGAGAGCCAAGCTCACCAACTCATCATCATCAACATTAATCCCCAAACTTCCCAATTCATACCTACAGTGGACAAACTTCATGAGATATTTTGGAATATTGTCGCCCTTCTCCATTTTTATTTTTCTGAGCTTATCTTTCAGTGCCAACTTCCTCTGGTCACTGCTTCTTTGGAACAAATCTGTCAAAGCCTTCCACATTTCTATTGGAGTGGATTTCCCATGAAGGCTTGACACAATATGGTATTTCACACCTTCCAACAGAATTCTTCTTGTCTTAGCTACCTTCTTTTGCCATGTGTCAAGTAATGCAGCATCACTAGAACCCGGCTTAGGAACATCACTATCGATGAACTCCTTCAGTCCATTATCTTCCAGCACTGCCTCCATCCTATCCTTCCAGGATATGTAATTCGAGCTGCACTCAAGGGCATACTCCAATCACAACCCATTGAAAGACATTTCAATGTATACTCAACTATCGCACCAAGAAATTTTTGCAGCAAATTCGAATTGTCCACCAGCATAAACTCAAGAATTATTCACAATTGCAATCTTCAAGAATTAACACTGCTTTGATACCATGTAGAAATTATATAACATATTCATGTATATATCCATATTCTCTTGATATCAAAATATTTATCTTCCTGCAAAATACATAATCCTTCCACTGTTAATCTTTTGCGGAAATTTAAAAACTCAATTGCAAACACATGAAACAATAAAACAAATTGCACATAACACAGTTGTTTAACGATAAATCCTGAAGCTAAAAAACCCAACTATCATATATTATGTATCATGGAGATCATGTAACAATCGCATACAAATCTTAGTACATCAAGCTCTTAGTACAATACAATCGTCACACACTATCATGAAGAAATCTGCAAATCCATGCACTGATTTCTTGCCACCTGACAGCCTGCCTCCACTGCGCAATCCCTGCTGAAGAAGACCCCTGAATGAATTCGAATTGGCCTTGCCTTGACTGCGCAATCCTTATTGGAAACTCCAATGTGTGTGTGATGCAATCAATGCATCACTATAGTCACAATAGATAGTCCATCTCAACCTTTCACCTATCTCTCCACTGGAACTGACATGCACTGTAGTTAACTGCTGTATTTGTTCAGTTGATTAGTGAGTTATTATTTGTGAATTAATTAACTAATTAATTCACTCCACTCTCACTAGTGTATCATTCAGTTAGACTAGATACAACTAGCTCAACTGAGTTTAACTCCAATAACAGAGTTCAACTGAATAACAACTCCATGAACTACTCTTCCAACTCTATCATAACTTTGCCACTTCAGTTCTAACTGAGTTCTCCATGCATAAACCACCAGTAAACCCTAGGAATTACGTAATTCCTTCAACCCACTGATTTTCCAAATCTGTATACTAAAATAAAGTTCTCCGAGAGAATAAGTTTATATTTAGAGTTTGATTATTATTAAGGGCTAATAATAATCGACATGCATCTATTTTTAGATTGAAAATCTATAAATAGACTTTGCCCAATATTCTAAAAATATAATTTCATCTATTTTTCCAACTTGACCAACCATCCACAAATAGCATCCTCCAACTTCTCAAATATGGTCACCATGTCTAAAAATAGACATAGTCTAAAAACAAACTTACACCTAAAAATAGCCTGCGGGTCCACTTAGTGAAGGTGACTGATTTTCACTAAGCTTCATCATCTTGTTGAATCTCAACACTTAAATTGTTAATAAGAGAACAGGATTCATAGGGTAGATAGAATTAAATATTTGGATAAATGGTGAATGATTGAGTTTTTTCTATTTTTATTAGAATTTGGTAATATATTTTTACGCCGTAAGGCATTTTATTTGAAAACAACTTTGCTAATTGCCAGGGTGTGCAAATCTGCAACGTCCGATGAAATGTTAGACGATTCAATAGTTTTACACCGTCTGATCAACTGTTTCCTCTTAACCGATTCTTGATGTTTAACTGAATGACGGAGACTAAGAGCATTGCGGGTTAGATTTCAAAGCTGAATTGGCTGGTTTTTGCATGGAGCTTGACATCATTTGTTGTTAATCCATGGTGCCACGCTCTTCCTCAAGAAGCTCAAATCCTCCTGCAAATGAAGGAAAGCTTCAAGAATGATCCCCACAATGCATTGGACAACTGGATGATAGGCTCTGTCAATGTGCCTTGCAATTGGGATGAATCACCTGTGACAATTCTACAGGTATGGTTACTGAAATCACACTCGAAGACAAATCTCTCAATGACCCTCTTTATTCCAGCCTATGCAATCTGAAGAGCTCGGAAAAGCTTCATTTGGGTTTCAATAAACTTGCATGGGATTCTCCCACCGCCCCTCACGAATTGCAGCAACCTCCAATCCCTCAACCTCAACACAAATTCTTTGTCCGACACTTTTCCAGAACTCTCTGGACTAAAGTCTTTGAAGATACTCGACCTCTCGACCAACAGCTTCGCAGGGTAATTCCCTCCTCCTCTAGGAAATTTACTAGAGGTCACCTCCCTCCACCTTGCCAGAATCCCCTTGCTCCTGGCACAATTCCCCAAGAACTCATGAGTTTGAAGAAACTCAACACCTTCTACTTGGCCACCTGCAATTTGAGAGGAGAAATCTCCCTTTTCATTTTTTATTTCACAGACTCTTTGGGATATATTGATGGTTTGAATTCTTTGAATCTTTCAAATAACAAGCTCTTCGATTCCATTCCCAGCAGTCTCGGTGCATTGACCCTGAATTTTATTGATTTATCCAACAATCAATTAAACGACATCATTCCCAACTCGCTCATCATTGCCGGAAACAGAGAAAGCTTTTTGGGAAATCCAGTGCTTTGTGTTGAAAGCTACAGTAGAGATTATACTATTAGGGTTTGCTCGGCTTCTTCCCATTCTCACAAGAAAGACAGAAGAATAAAATTGGCAGAAGGTTTTATTGCAGGTGCAACCATGTTAATATTGGTTGTTGGACTGATACTTCTCCGGCGTTATGTTCGTCGACACGCGAATAATCTGGAGAAAGAGGAAAACTTATCATGGAAAATCATAGTTTTTCATAATTTGAGCTTCAATCTAGAAGAGCTTTCCGGGGTTTTATTACTAAAAAACGAAGATAATTTAATTGGAAGAGGGGCATCTGGCAATGTTTATCGCGCTGACCTACCCAGCAATGAAACTGTGGCAATGAAGCACTTGTGGAAAACCACCAAAATGGATATGGATGATATCGATATGGAAAAAGATAAGAAGAAGAAGTATAACAAAGATGACAAGGCTCATCGATTGGCCAAGGCAGAAGTTGAAACTATGGGAACCATTCGCCACAAAAACATAGTGAAGCTTTATTGTTATCTGTCCAACAGGCATTCAAATGTGTTGGTCTATGAATACATTCCTAATGGGAACCTGTCTGAATCTTTGCGGAGCAATAATGATTTGGATTGGCCAAGGCAATACAAGATTGCATTAGGGGCAGCTTAAGGATTATCATACCTTCATCATGATTTCTCTCCTGCAATCATTCATAGAGATGTCAATTCTACCAATACCTTGCTAGATCAATTTTATGAGGCCAAGATTGCTGACTTTGGTGTTGCAAAAGTTCTTCAAGCTGGAAACACAGGAAGGGATACTACAGCAGATTTTGTAGGTACTCATGGTTACATTTCTCCTGGTAAGTTTTTAGTATAACTTGATATTATAAATCTATACTATTAATATAAAAATACTATAGGTGGAATATTACATGTATCATAAAATGGATTCTTGGTTACTGATGGAGCTGTTCAGTTGGAATCTGAATAAGGAAAGCCAATATCACCCACCCTGACTAAATTGGCTAGTCAAAAGTGCATTTTTAAATATGGTACCTGCCATTAGAAAGTTTTCGTAAAGTTAGATGTTAGTTCGAAAAAGGTGAGCGGAGGTCAATTTCAAAACCAGAAAGGAATTTACATCCATAAAATTGAACCAGAAGATAGAACAAGACATCAATGGAAAAATAATGTGTTAAATTTTAGATTTTTATTAGAATACCTAGTATTTTTCTGTTTTTGTCCGTCAGATTTCAAAATATTTTTGAAATTTTTAAAAAATAAACCTCTTAATCCAAAGTTCAAAGTTAGTGTAATGCACAGGAAATACTGTCCCTCCCATATTTGCATCACCCATTTCAATAAAACAGAATTGACAACCAAGAGAGATGAAAGATGATTTGCAGAGGTCTAGGTACTGGGACTGACACGCTAAATCTAAGCTATGGCTGTTGGTAGATTTCTGAATTAGTAGCTTCTTGCTATGGCCGCTACAAACTGAGAAATAATTAGCAGAGGATGGTCGAGCATAAAGTGTGAGGATGAAGATTTTGATTTGACCAGATGAGACGAAGATTTTGACACAGTCCAAATGATCGTACCATTTTAACATAAATGGCAGTGCTGCTTTTCCACTTCTTATTGGGCATTTGCATCACGATTTCATTGAGATTATAAGTGGATGTTAGAAGGTTTATTTGGTTTCCGAATGTAGATTTTTGCAGTTTCTGTGTGAGTTTTCGAGTTTTTTCCTGGGGAACATCAAATATTTATTTTATTTAATTTTGAAAACAAGTATAATTTTAAAGAATTTAATTACATTTTTAATTGGAAACAGTTTCCTAAATTGATTTAATTATTAGAATTATATTTTTTATTAAAAAAATATTTATAATAAAACCTATTAAAGAACTTGGTTACAATTAAATTGATTACCAATCAAATACATTTTTATTGCTATTGTTTTTAAAATTAGGCGGGATCACCAAGGTGGCTTTGAATAGATATTCTATAATAAAGAATGTTTCAAGATTGAGCTCTTTCATTGTTAATGGGAACTTGTAAATAATTCAAATACATCAAAATTGGTAAACAATCCATTTTATCGGATTTGGAAAAGACCTTCTATAAAATAAAAATAAGAAATAATTATTATTATCTTTATCTTTTCACTTATTTTGACCACTTTTGAGTTATTTTATTATTATCTTTATCTTTTCACTTATTTTGACCACTTTTCAGTTATTTTAATAGTTATAGGAAACTTGAATCTTAGGCTCATAAAAACAACAAAAGACTTAAGTTCAAGTTAGGTTAAGTTATTAAACTGTGTTAAAATTATAATGAATTTAAATCTGATTCTATTAAGTGCTTAGAGGAATCAGATATTTTAAGCTGTAAATCTTTCTTTAAGTTTTGCATTGAAAAAAAAAAATTGCACTTTAAGAGATTTGATCTCTTTGAGGCTTGATAGATCCAAAGTTAAGATGGATATATTTAAATATTTACACTCATTTACAAGCACTATATTTAAATATTTACACTCATTTATAGACACTATAACATCTCCCCATAATAAACTGTATAAAGCATCCTACAATTAAAAAATTATACAAAATTAAATCCATGTAATTCTCTCTATACTAAATTTACATGATATTATACATTAATTTTTTTAATTAAAAATATAAAAACTAAAAAATAATCTCATTGAACCTCCTCCTTATTATTACCATTATTACGAAATATTTACGTCGTAAGGCGTCTTATTTGAAAACAACTTTGCTAAGTACCAGGGGGTACAAGTCTGCAACATCCAATGAAATGTTAGATGATTCAATAGTTTTACACCATCTGATAAAAAATTGTTTCATCTCAACCGATTCTTGATGTTTAATTGAATGACGGTTGAATTGATTTATGGGCGCCTTCACGACTTTTGTCAAATATGTGAGCTTGATGGTTTGTTTCTTGACCGCGTTCATGTCGCATGTACAGTGCATTCGTTATTACATCAGCAGGAACTTGCCTAGCAGTATGTATCAGCCAAATTGTATGGGGTCTAAATCACAGCGTCGAACCGAATTTTCAAACCAGAGTTTCCATTAATTTATGTACTTTAGAGGAGCAACTTGTTTTAG
Source organism: Pinus albicaulis (assembly GCA_034641835.2). Lineage (NCBI taxonomy): Eukaryota > Viridiplantae > Streptophyta > Pinopsida > Pinales > Pinaceae > Pinus > Pinus albicaulis. The sequence goes on from CM076584.1 coordinate 448,902,226, forward strand.
GCACAAGTTTTACAAATTGCTCCGCTTTTATTCACAAGTTTAACCTTCTCCAAGAGAGATCAAAATAGTTGCTTGTTTGCGAAGGTTTCTCTAGCGTGTGCTTCACATGTAATTGCAGTCACTGGAGAATCCAAGTTTGAGAGCAATGCACCACGGATTCTTCCATTTTAGTTGCAGTTATATAGACGTTTGCATTTTTAATTCTTTGAAAATAAAATACTTTATATGTATATGTTTGACTTGGCTCCTAAAATTGGTTGGATGCTGGATGCCATGGAAAATTTTAGGGGCTAATATTCACAGGTAAGCTAATTTTCCATATTTTTTCCAAAAAAAGATTCATCAATTTCCATTCTTTTATAAAAATGATTCGCCCAAATATTACAAAATAAAATTATTTTACCTTAAAAATCACCAAAATTATATAGACAATATATATAATACCATTATAAATTTGAATAATTTTACAAATACATCAATAAACATTTTAGAGTTTGCATATTAAGGATTAGTGAGATTCGCCAAATTTTTAAACTTCAAAATAATTTTCCATCCTTAAAATTTCCCTGCTGGATGTTGGATGCATGATAGTGAAGTTGATTTCACGTCTCTACTTTTCACCAAGTTTGAAAGTTGCAAGAATTAATGATCTCCAAAGCTCAATTTCCACTTAACGATCTCTTTGAAGATGGTTATTTGATTGGTTCTGAACTCAATGTCTCTTCTAATCCTTTCATACAATTCTATACATTTCTTTAGCAGCCACGGGAATGTGAATACTTTTTGAGTACCAGTTGTCTCACTGTTTATGAATTTTAATATTAGTTATTTAGTGTGTTTAGTTTTTCTATTGATAAAGCTGGGCAAAGCTTCAACATAGTTAGTATGTTGTGCATGCATGATTCCTTGAGGAGGATGACTGATTAATTGTTTTCTAATTTCTGCAGAGTATCATAGAAGAATATTGAAAGCCTTTTTTATTACATTATCATCATTCAGGCTAGCCTTCCATCTCTTTTAAATACTACTTTACAATTATTGTTATCAATTAGGAAACTTGCTCTGCTTAAGATTTTCTCATCTTAAACATGTTATCAATTCGTTTAATTCCAGAAGACATGGCATCCCCTATTTAAATAATGAATTATTAAAGGACGTTAACCGAAATCAATTCATAATTGGGATAACCCAAATCATTTTAATTTGTGGATGTCCAGCTGCTGAGTGATCTCCTTCTGAAAAGGAGGAGCCAGGAAATAGGATGAATCCAATAAATTTTGTGAAAAAATTCATTGCCCCTTAAATAACACAGCTATTAAATATCAAAACATTAAACAATGTCATACAGACCTATTGAGTGCCAAAAGATTACACTACAATTTTCTGTTCCTTTGTTTTTAATCACCTGGACGCCCCACCCAAACGCTATCTGAGCTCCGAGCTCCAAGCTTTGGTGTTGATGTATTTCTGCTGGCCTCCAAGGCTAGGGCAGGGGCCGTATTGGATATTGGTCGCGAAATCGAATCCAGCGCCAGGCTTAATCAATACAGGTCAGTACAGGCTAGGCGGCTTGCTGGAATTGTAATGAATAAAGTCCCACTAAAACATAATATTTTATTGAAAATAACTTTTAAATATATTCATAAGTGATATCACCTTTTATCTATACTATTTAATTAAAAAATATTTTTTAATTCTCAAATAAAATTAAAAACTACTTATAAATAATTAAAATTTTATTTTTTAAAACATAGAACATATTAACTACACATAATCACACATATATGCAAGAGTGAAATCCTACCCTTTATTCATATTTAAATGATATGAGGCTTTACCTTTGGAAAAAATATTAGACATCTACTTCACCTACCATTTTGAAAATAGGCCAGAAGGAAAATAAGTAGAAAATTAATGTTGAGATTGCAACAAGATGATGAGCTTAGTGAAAAGAGTCGCCTTCACTAAGTGGGCCCGCAGGCTATTTTTGGCGCAAAGTCTATTTTTAGACATATGGATCATGTTCTATGAGTTGCAGGATGTTATTTGTGGATGGTTGGTCAAGTCGGAAAAAATAGATGGACTTCTATTTTTAGACATACTGGGCGGAATCTATTTTTAGATTGCCAGTCTAAAAATAGATATGTCGAATTTTATTAGCTCTTAATAATATTTGGACTATAAACATTATCTTATTCTCTTGGAGCACTTCAGTTAAGTGCACAGATGTGGCACATGAGCTGACAGAAGGAATTACGCTATTCCCGAGGGTTAAGTGGAGCTATTGCATGGATACTTCAGTTAGAACTCATGTGAGAGAGTTTGGTGGAGTTGATTGAGGAGTTAATGGAGTTGTGTTCAGTTTAACTAATCTAAACATAGTTGAACTAGTTGTATTTAGTCTAACTGATTACTACACTAGTGAAGAGTGGTGTGAATTAATTATTAATTAATTCACTAATTATAAACTCATTAATCAACTAAAGAATACATCAGTTAACTTCAGTGCATGGACAGTTTCAGTGGAGACCAATGCAGAGATAGGTGAAAGAGTAGGTTAACTATCAGTTGTGACTATACTGTTGCATATTTGCAACAACCAGTGATTGGAGGAGCCCATGAGGATTGCGAAGTACAAGCTAGGTGGTTCAAGTTATTTAATGAGCCATCCTACAACATTGATTACGCAATAGAGGCTAGTTATCAGGTGGCAGAGATTGGAGCATGTGTTTTTCTAGATCTAGCTTGATTAGTGTGTAGCAATTGGAGGTTGTGCCGAGAGCTTGTGAGGAGCTTTGTACAATGATTGTTACATGATCTCTATGACATGTAATATACAGATAGTTGGGGGTTTTTCAGCTTTAAGCTTTCCCATGAAATATTGTGTTCATATGTGTGATTATTTATGGTTTTAATGTGCACATGCAATTGATTTTATTTCCACATGTAATGATCAATGGTAGAAGAGATTCTGTATTGTTCATGAAGCTAAAATAGTGTTTGATCAGGAGAATCTCGGTGAATAATAGATCAATTATTCAAATTTCTACAATTAATTAGCACCCAGTTGTTTGCATCAAAATTGAACATTTGAAATTTTGGGTGTCTCAAATGTTGTTTGGTTTTGTGATCTAATTTAATGCTTTTGAAAATATTCTTTAAACAAATATGAAAAAGAATGTTGAGAATGGTATTATTATTTGATGTAGTTTAAAAAGGTCACAAATATTTTTTGAAAAAATTAATAGCTTTTTGAAAAAAATTGGTAATTTTTTTGTGGAAATTTTAATTATAATTGTAAGTTTCAGTATTTTAAATTCTTCAAATTTTTTAATAATGCTAAATCCATTTCAAACATTAAAAAAAAAAACCATTCAATTCTAGCAAGAATTTCACCATCCCTCCAAAATTATAGTCTCACAAAACTTTATTTTTTGACAGAAAATACAATAAAAAAATTGATGTTAAATCCCTTGATTGGAAGGTATTTAAAATTGATGGAGAATAAAACTCCAAAAATTAAAATATAACCATGACAAGTTATGTATTAAAAAAATTAATGAAAATATCACCCCTTTACACAAATGATTCAATTAGGCTTTAGCCTTTGGAAAGATGTTGACATATACTTCACTTATCATTTTGGAAATAGGCCGGAAGGAATATAAGTAGAAAATTAACTAACATGAAGTTTTTTGTATCAAAATAAATGAAAGTTTGATGTTTGTGGTGTTTCCAATGTTGTTTAGTGTCCTGCCTTTACTAAAATTGACCAAAATCATTACAAATATCTTGCTTAGAAACTACTGGATCTCTTTAAGAATCTTATGGCGTTTCCTTTGCAACATCTGGTGATGGTGCAATTGCTAATTAAGTTAGTTTTCTAAGTAGAGTGTTTTGATGTCAAGTTGATCATTTTAGTTAGGAGATTAACATCTTTTTTGGATGAGGGTAGTGTTATTATGTGAAGTGATTTTATTTAATAATTATTATAGTTTTTGCCTTGTAATATTAGTAATTTTAATTGGTGTTATCATGTAGACATATGTCAAAGTCTCACAAACCTAACCTAATTTTATAAGTTTTTATTTACAAGATGTATTCTACTTAAACTAGGTCTTAACAACCTCAAGGCTTTGAATTTATGTTCCTAGTTTGGTTTCTTTTCATGCAAACTAGTAGTTAAAAAATTTCTATCAATGTAATCGTGATTTAACTTAATACAAATGCATAATCCCAAAAATTAAGTAAATAAAGAAAAAAAATGTTTGTTTAATATTTTGACTTGGTCAAATTACATAAAAGATAAATTAAATTAACTTAAAAATATAAAATAAAATAATTAAATTAATAATAATAATTATCAATAAAACATTTTCACTATTAAAATTACATAAAATTAAAAACAAAAATTAAATTAAATTAAAAACATAAAATTGATAATTATATTTGTAATTATAATTATAATTACTAATTAAAATAGCTTAAATTTATTTTAAATCTCAATCAACTCTTGATAAGTCCCAAATTAATATATTATCATTTAAATTATATTTAAAATTTTAAAACTAAATAAAAATATTATTTTTATATTTTTTAAATAAATTGATAAAAAATAATCTCATTTAAATTATTATAATTTAAAAAATATAAACTACTTTTAATCCACTAAAATCGACAACATATTTACCTCTACTTCCCTATATCAATTATAACGCTTACGAAAATATAATAAAATAAATTATGTATGCTTAACTCTAGAAATATTTTTTATTTTAATCATTTCCATCTCATCACATATTTAATTTTAACGAGTAAAACTCAAACCTATATATTCAATTTTTTTTGTTTTTAAATACTCCCCATTGCACTTTATAATACAAATAAAATAAAAATAAAATACTCTCCATATAAATTTCCTGCCGCTGAATAACACTTGCCGCTGAATATCACTTCTATGGAAAGATCTTTTTCTAACCCCATGTATTTAACCCTTACCAAATCATTTAACATTTTATTTTATTTTATTCACTTTTGTCCCACTCCATCAAAATTTTATTCAGAATTTTATGTACACACTATTATCTTTAATTGTTTATAGTTTATCATAATAATCCGTTCATACAAAACTGAACTCTGACCAAACAATAAGCCGCAACAGAGTCTCCATATTAAAATAATGATAAAATAAAATAATATTTTATTCTTACGCGCCAAATATTACCTGCCAAACCATCAAGCCACATGAGGAAATCTGTATATTAAAATTTTGAAAAAACATAATATCGATTCAATATTCAAAAATTGGAATTATCATACTTACAATAAAAAAAAAAAAGGCTTTCACGACACAATAAACCCAATAACGCAATTAATATTTATTTAATATTTAAAAATTGCTATTTCATCATTAGTATCATAATTCTTGCGTCTCAATTGTGCCTAAACTTTATGGCCTAATGGCCCCCGCATTATCTCTCCCTCAATTTTCTTCCATTGTTTTTTTTAATGATATCCTTGGAAAACTTCAGTGTTTTGCTATGAGGAGCTTCCCACGCAAAATACATGTTTGTTTAATTTATTCTACAGATATTAAAGATTCTCGAGTATGTTTACTTCAAAAATATTAAAGATTTTCCAATATATTTATTTAATTTATTCAAAAATAATGAAAATACCTTAAATATTTTCAAAATATTAAAGATTATTAAACATGGTTGCGGCAATGACGTTATTATAGCTAGCATTATGTAATGATAGCCGAAAAAAAAAATGCATATGATTCCCAAACACATGGGAAGATTGTAAAATTTATATAATTAAAATAATATTTTAAAAAACTTGTGGCTGTCTTGGATATTGAAAATTATAAAAAATATATAGTAAAAAATTTTATTAAAAAAAGTTATATAGTAAAAATAAGTATATTAAAACATAATTGTATATATAGTTAAAATATATTTATTTAGTTTATTCAAAATATTAAAGATTACCAAACATGGTTGTGGCAATGACGTTATTATAGCTCGCATTATATAATTATAGCAAAAAAAAAAAAAAAAATTGTATAGTGAAAATATAAAGTTGGGTTACACTTTTTGCCTTTTTTTTGAGAAAAAACTTTCATTTTTTTCAGTTCTTCAATTGTCTGCAAGCTAAAACAATTTTTCTGTTTAGAATTTCATTTTGCGATAAAAATAAAAGTTGTCAGAAATTTTGTTAGCTTTCTATTACTTATTTTTTGGAATTTTTTTATACACATTTGTTATGTCAACTTAGCGTTTCTTTGAGTGTGTGTTTTTTAACAATCAACGGATTCATAAGAAGTCATGTTAATACGCAATGTTGTATTCTTTGAAAATTTGTGTTTTTGAGAAACAAAATGTGTTACAACAATCTAGATAGAGTCTACTTCGGTTTCATCATATTTACAAAGCCAATGGATGCATATCATAATTACTAGAATTTTTTGAACTGGTCCAATATGAAAAACTGCATATTTTGAATATGTTTTGCGACGCAAGAAATTTCTTAACATATAAGTTATAAACTAAAAATCTAAAAGCTACCCATTAGAGACAATGGACCAATGTAATGTACGATAATTTTTTCAATTTTTTTTACAATGTATTTTGGAAGATACATAATTTTGATTTCACTGAATCACAATGACCTTCAGAAATTGTTTGCATCCGTTTTATTACAAAATTAATTAAAATTAGTAAATATTTATGAAATTCCATGAAAGTTATATTTCCTGAAAGTAGATTAAATTCTGAAAATGCTTGTCTTGGTTCTGACAGTTAATTCAGAATTTTTCATGGAGTTTAATCAATCCAAAGTTGTAAAAACGTATTCAGGGCTTGGCTCTGCATAACTGGTGACGCGTTAGTTCGACCGAAATCTTAAACAAAGTTCGGCCGAACTGTTTTTTGTGCCGACGACACGTTAAATCAAATGAAAAAGTAGTTCGGCCAAACTATTTATTAGAAGTTCGGCCGAAATTTTACTTATCTTTCTGTCGGTCGGAAAGTACCACCGAGCCCATCCAAAAAAACATTTCGCGGAAATATAAATTGCCGCAAAACCATTCATTATTTTCGCATATTTTCGCACGTTTGGTCTAATTTTACAAAAGTCTTGATCTGATTTTGCAAAGAATTGTTTTGGGTTTAAGGACTTTTCTTGGAGGTACATTCAAAGGACTTTTCTTTGAGACACATTATTTTCGTACATTTGATCTGATTTTGCAAGGAATTTTTTTTGGGTTTAAAGAATTTTCTTGGAGGTACATTCAAAAGACATTTTTTGGAAGTATGTGATACAATTTTTGGGCTTCATTTTTTTTAAAGTATGAATTTGGGCTTAATTTCGAAATGACATTTTTTGGTTTTGGGTTGAAGTAAATTTTTTATAATGATTTTTTAAAATGAGTTTTTGTGTATATTTTTAAATGAAATTTTTTTGTAGGACTTGGAAGGAAATATTTTGAACTTCGTTTCATTTTTATAAGACATTTTTTTCTTGAATTTTTTAAAGTAAGTGTTTTGGATTGGAGTATGTATTTTTTGCAAAAAATTTAAAATGAGTTTTTTTTAAATTAAATCTTTTGTGATGTTTTTTTTAATTGAGTTTTTGTCTAAATTTTTGAAGGAAATTTTTTGAACTTCATACTCTATTATCATGGGAAATCGAAGAAATTGTACGAGAAAATATGATCGAAAAAGAGACCCTGAGGAACGTAGAGAAGAGATGAGACAATCTCGCAAAAGAAAGATAGAAGCACTCTCAAATATTGAAGGGGAAAATCAACCTCAACTAGAAGTTGAAACATGTATGTAAATGTAAATATTATGATTTTGATATATTTAAATTTTTCCTAGTGTAAAATGTGAAGCTTAATTTTTATTTGATGAACTAATTTGAAAAATATTTTTCAATGTAAATAGAGAGAGATATTCCTCAAAAAATTGATGATGAGATACAAAATTTTTAAAGAGAAAGTGAAAGAGATATTGAACCAATGATTGAGATGGTGAAAATGATGGAAGAAATTCAAGTGAAGAAATTGAATCACAAGGTGTATATATATATATATATATATATATATATATATATATGTTGAACACATACATGTATTATTGAAATTATACATATATTTATTAATTTAGTTATTTATTGAATATGTAAACTTATTATGTACTATTCATTCGAATATGTACAGATGAAATCAATGTCGATGATGAGATGTTAGAAAATGTTGACACTCACACATATGGAGATAAAAAAAGATGACCATTATATACGATATCGTGTTAACCGCATTTTTGAGAAGTATTTCATAAAGGAAAATGTGATAGTTCAAGCCCAAATGTTGAAAGGTCTCCTATCATTAAGGAAATTAAAAGAAGCTACGACTTTATTGGGTATTCTAAAATCAACCAAAGATTAAAAAATGAAGGAAAATGTGATACAAAATATAAATAGTGCTATAAATTCAATGAAAAGATCTAGACAGAAAAATGTTTTAGTTGTACGTAGAGAAATAAATATGACAGTGGTTTCATCAAGTACTAAAGAGAATCGCTTGGTAAAAACTATGGCACGAGCCTTAGGAACCTCTCGAAAAACTTTACACAAACATCGAAAGTTTCGGTTGCAAATAGATGTAAATGATGAACTTGTTTATTGGAGAGCTATTTGTAGGCAACCATATAAAGTACTGATTATGAGTCTAGATCTAGACTCGAAACGTAAAATGACTACTGTGGATATTCCGAGTCCTACATCTAAAAAACCATATAAAGATAAGCTTGGAGAAAATGTTAAAAAAATAATATATGAATATTGGAAGAACAATTCACGTGTTTCACCAACTGCAAGGCATATGATGTGAAGAAGAATAGCATGAAATTCGTACGAAGAACATGAAAAACATTTCTTGGAAACCACTTAGATAGAGTTGTTCAACAATTTTAAAGAAGAGAATCGTGAAATTCATGTTTCAATCAGTGCTTTTGTTCAACAAAAACCATGGTATGTAAAATCTATCACCGTACGTGACACTTGTTGTTGGCATTATCAATTGGAATTTGAGTTATATTATGACACATTCCTTGATTTTGGTAGAACATTTTGGAATGATTCACCTCCTCCTTCCACTATCCATGATTTCATATCTCAAATTCTATGTGAAAGAGAAAGCGATGAACTATTTTACGAAAAGAAATGTGTTGGTGGTAAAAAATGCGATGGTTGTGGAAATTTGACTAAATTTCAAAACAAATATCGTACTGATATAAATGATTAATCATTGTCCAAAATGAAAGTGAAATGGAAGAGATATGAATATATCCATACATCGATTCAAGGTGCAAATAATGTTAAAAGAATTGAATTACGAGAAGAAATTTTTGTGATAGAATTTTTGAGAAAGTTTGAGGAAGAAATTTACAAATACACCAAGCATTCCCATAGAGCTCGATGGCAAGACTTGCAATTCAAAAAATCCTATGAATTTTTTCCACCAGGGACCATTTTTTCAGTAATTGATTTTGCAGAAAACTACACATTTTTTCCACAAAAGGAAATTCAAAGTGAATACTATCATTTTGACCAAGTCTCCATGCTCGTCCATATTCTATATATACATGCTGAAAAAAACGTCGATCATATAGAAAGCACTAATGAAAATCGACATATTATTAAAGAATATCACTTTTATATCAGTGACGATCGTACACATGATACATATTTTGTACAACATTGTTTTGGAAAAATTTATGATTCCTTGAAAAATCATGGAATAACATTCAATGAACATTGGATATGGTCAGACGGATGCGCAGGACAATTCAAATCTGCACGATCATTATTTTGGTTGTGTTGTCTTCATACGAAAACCTGCATTAAACATTGTTGGAATTTCTTTGAGATTGGCCATTGAAAATGAGAACATGACGGTGCAGGGGCATGCATAAAACGAGCACTTCGGAGATATCAAATGAACCCCTCTGCAAGCCGACTTGTGGATGCGAAAGAAGTTGTTCAATGGTGCATCACTGCACTAAGCCATGAGACTAACCGATTAAGGGAAGTTTGAAGGTACATTCAATTTAATTTTTATTGAATATCTAATTAAATAAATAGTGTACATTTATCACAATGATTATCTTTGATTGTATTTTGATATCATATTTACATTCTTCTTTAAATTTTCCATATAAATGTTTTTTTGGCATATTGGGATCGAAGACGTAGATAGATCAATTGGAAATGACGTTGAAACAATAAAAGGGACTCGAAAATTGCATTCAATTAAAACAAAGTCGTCCAAAAATGTGTTTGCATTGGATAAAAGAAAATATTCTTGTTTTTGTGATGTTTGCATAGACAACACAAAATCCAATGATGTTTGTGAAAACAAAATGTATGTAAAAGATTGGAAACATACAGAGCTAAATACAAAGGGAAAAATGTCCGTTGCAATGTTTGAAGAAATGCAATCAGAGGAGACTACAATATCATCCGATGGTGATCAAGTTTCTGATCTTGTTAGAGAAGGTAACATTTGAATTGCTTTCTAATGATAAAGATCTAGAAATAAATTTGAATATATGTATAATTTTGTCAAGTTTGTTTTATTGTACAGAAGATTTTTTTGTTGTAATTGCACCTACTGACAAAGATGAAAATGTGAAGTATTATTTGATGCGTTGCACTGAACGAAAAATGAAATTATTAGAAGACTATAATGATCACATATTTCCATATGAAAGAGGATCTATTATACTGAAAGGTTATTTTTTCAGACAAACTAATCAAAGTGGGAATTTTGTTTACTTTGAAGACTATGAACCTGATTTCATAAGTTGTCAATATAGTCACTTGGTGTGTGCAGCACGCATAAATTTGATCGAGGTTCAATCAAAGAAAAAAACGAAAATTAAGAAATGGAAAATGTCAAAATCCGATCATGAACGGATTATTGAAGATGGCATTCCATTGGAATTTTTTTGATTGAACTGCCCAAAAATTTATTCTCTTTGGATTATATGTTCTAGAACTTCCAGTACTCAATTAAAAATTGAGCTTCCTTGTTATGTTATCTGTGCAAGTGTTTGCACATGTACAAATTGTTTTGGTACATGCACACTCTAGTATCAACTGAAAGTAGCTTTTTTATACATGCATTGATGAAAAATGTTGCATACATATTGGATATATATGTATATGTTCTAGAATGCAATTAATTGTTCAAGTAGTTTTACTATGTGCATTGATGAAAAATGTTTCACGTACTCAATATATATGTTCTAGAATGCAATTAACTGAAAGTAGTTTTTCTATGTGCATTGATGAAAAATGTTGCATGTACTGGATATATACACGAACTCAATGCACACAGTTTTTCTTGTGGGATTTTTTGGTAAAAAGTATCCATAATGTAAATAAATTATCCACAGTATAATTTTGTACGAAGATTCCTTTCAAACAAGAGACTCGGAGCACTTCTTCGACTTTTGGTGGGATTTGATCCACATCTCTATTCCTTATTAAAAAATCTAGTACAAAATTTGTCTGTCCAATGGTCGAATATGTTCTATGTGCATTAATGAAAAATTTACATACTACATACTATTGTTTGAGTGAAAAACAATTTAAAAACTTACCAAATGTACTTCACCCATGTCTAAAACTTGAATTTTAAAAACTTTTTGATTATATCAAAACAAATTACTTCACATGTCATTCCAATTGTAGTTCAACTATCCAATAAAAACATTAACCATTTAACATTATATCATATGCCAAATGTAGATTAAAATGGTATCCAAAACTTAGTTTTAAAAACTTTTGATTATATCACAACATTACTTCAAAACTTAGTTTTAAAAACTTTTTGATTATATCACATCATTACTTCACATGCCATGCCAATTATAGTTCAAATATCCAATAAAAACATTTAACATTATATCACATGTGCCAAATGTAGATTTAAACCATCCAAAACTTAAGTTCTAAAAACTTTTTGATTATATATCGTGCAACGTTACTTCACATGCCATGCCAATTATAGTTCAACTATCCAATAAAAACATTTAACATTATATCACATGCCAAATGTAGATTGAAACCATCCAAAACTTGAGTTTTAAAAACTTTTTGATTATATCGTGCAACATTACTTCACATACCATGCCAATTATAGTTCAAATATCCAATAAAAACATTTAACATTATATCACATGCCAAATGTAGATTGAAACCATTTAAAATTATAGATCACAACATTACTTCACATGCACATATTACTTCACATGCCATGCCAATTGTAGTTCTTGACTATCCAATAAAAAACTTAAACATTTAACATTAAATATCACATGCCAAATGTATATTGAAACCATCCAAAACTTGAGTTTTAAAAACAATTTGATTATATCATGTAACATTACTTCACATGCCATGCCAATTATAGTTCAACTATCCAATAAAAACATTTAACATTATATCACATGCCAATTGTAGATTGAAACCATCCAAAACTTAACTTTTAATTTAAAAAAAAATTATAGATCACAACATTACTTCACATGCCAAATGTACTTCAAGAATCTAAAAATTAAATTTTAAAAACGAAACAAATTATAACACATCATTACATAACATGCCAAATGTAGTTCAGAAGCAAAACAAAACTTAAAATTTAATAGCAAAACAAATTATAAAACATCATTACATAACATGCCAAATGTAGTTTAGAAGCAAAACATTAATTTATAGATGACAACATTACTAGTAGTTCAATTATCCAAAACTTAAAAGTTTTAAAAACCAAACAAATTATATAACAACATTACTTCACATTCACATGCCAAAAGTACTAAAACCATCCAAAACTTAAATTTTTGGAACAAAACAAATTATATTAATATTGTAATAAAATATGTCCAAAAATTGTAGATCTCACAAGTATCAAGTATCAAGTTACATATATATATATATATATATGACAATGCATCTAGATAATATATAAAAAAGTAAATTTAAGACTATCTAAATCTTGAAACAAAATCTGCAATTCATGTCCATCAAATAGAGATGGATGTAGCGTCTTTCCTATCAGGGTCTCAATCCATGCAATATCATGCGAAGCCTGGGAAATTTGTACACAATGCACATGTACAAACATTAAAATTTGATGTTTTAAAAATGAGTGAGAATATATATAGAACTACATGTAAAAAACAAAATATAAAAAAAAAATCATGCAATACCTCATTAGGTTCCCTCTCCATTTGTTCACCTGTTACAAGTCCCCCCCCATGGGAACATATGCAATGGTAAACTGTACAATATATATATATTAAAAAATTTCAGATGAAAATGCACGTGTACATATATAAACTTATTTTCAATAATATTAAAAAAAAAAGTTAGACAACTTGTTCAAATGGTTGAAATGGTGTGGATGTTCCTATCTCCGTCGCTAGAGTCCGTGGATTAAAGAAATCTTCTATAGAAACCTAAAATTCAAAATTTTAAAAGTATAAAATAACTCAAGATCAAGATCTCAATTTATAATAAAACTTAAATAAACTTCAATTTATAAATTATAACTAAATTTAAATATATATTAAAAGTGAAAAATTGAATACTTCTGCAGGTGAATTTGGGACATCTCCTAAGAGAGGCTCCAAAAGAAAATCTCCAAGAACCTAAAATTCAAAAAATTTAAAATAACTCAAGATATAGATATATATATATCTCAATTTTTAATGGAACTTTTTGAGGTGGAATATATATATATATATAACTTAAACATAAATTTTAAAAGTGAAAAATTGTCCATACTTGTTGTGGATGTGGCACATCTCCTAAAAAAGTAGAAGGTACATCTCCCAAGGAAGAAGAAGGTACCGCCATCCCAAAAACATCAGACGAAATCGGAATCTGTTAAAACATTTTATCATTATATATACATACATGTACATGTGTGCACAATTATTTATTTTAAAAATATCACTTAAAAAACACTAATATTTTCCAACATATCTTAATGGTGAGACCCATCTGCAATGTTTGAACCAGAAGTCCCGAAATGTGATATTAACATTTTCATCATTCATCATGTGTGACAACTGAAAATGGTGTTTTAACATATAATGATACATTTTTGTTAGATTAATGTACATAAAAATAAATGTATAGATGTACATACATATGTGTTTATTACAAATTGTACACATGTATGTGTTAAAATAATTGAACCCTAAGTTCATTAACACATACTACTCCCGTGCCCTCTTCCTCATGAAGAATTAGGTCTTGAAAACCATCGCGAAAATTATTTGCATATATTCGAATATCTTCAACATTCATGTTGTCAATCTCTTCATCTGTACAATACACAAAATTGGCACGTGAATTTTCACGTGCTCTTTGTCGATTTATACAAACATCAACTCCACCCAATCCGCTGTAAATATTGTCGATCATGACATCCCTTGCTTCTCGACTTATTTGAGAAGTCGCATCCATCTCTAACCGTAGAGTTTCGATCTGAAAAGGTCGACTCACCAATGGCAGCTCAGGGTGAGGCAACTCCACATCTCACTTCCTGCCCTTACGGTCATACAATCGACCTTTCCCCGGACCAAAAAATTCTGACGGAAGGTCATTGTAGTTGGGTTTCATATTAAAAAAAAATTCTACGTAAAACAATTGTGCAAAATAAACAGGAACCTCGTCGTTCCAAGGGAGCCTTTCATAGGCCGCAAGGTGCCTATCATACAAATAGTGAGCTATATTTGGGTGCTTGAAATATTGCACCTTCATCATTTTTATTTTTGGCCCTTCCTTGAAATTAAACATTGACTTTACCATATCTCTTATAACTCTTTGTTTTACATCCTCCCATTTATCGGGACTCATTACTATTTCCTTTCTCTTTCTCATGACTTCTACAAATGTATCAATCGTTGGCTCAAGATTTTTGTACACATTTACTATTTCGCTCAATGAATGTGCAACTATTTCGAGGCTTTTTCAACTCTCAGCAGGTAGAGTCAAAGTCACGAGATCTCTCCACAATTTTGCATGAAGTTGTTGACACCTTTCTAAGGTGCATTGCGCCATGTTTCTTTCCCATGGTATATTAGAAATGTCGGTCGGATAAGTTGTGGTGGGTAGACAACCTTATTCTTGAATGTAGCGTTCTTCCCTGTGTCTATTTTGACCAATATTTGGATCATTTTTAGCTTCTGCATCAATATATATATAATTTTGTATTTTAGAAAAAACACACGTAAAAACATTTGTACAAATTTAATGAAAAAAATATTGAAATTGATGTCAACCTCGACGTGGTTGGTTAGCATATTCTTCACCCTGAAACTGTTGAGACCCAGAACAACCCTGTTGAGAGCCAGACCCAGAACGACCTTGCTGAGAACCATCACCACCAACCGTTGATTGGCCTCCGAGAGAATAAATATCACCCCCATCCCGCAACCTGCTACCACTTATTGATGGCCCTCTAAGGGGATTTGAACCACCACCAACCTCTCGAGAGGAGAGAGAAGCTTCATAAAAAAATATGAATTTATAATCAATTGAAAAATACATTCATGTACATATAAATACACATGTACATATTCATTGATTAAATTGCGTTCAAACCATACCACCACTGGGTGAACCCTGGGCATCCATGGCTGGAGTAGAGACCCTTCTCTTCTTATTAGCTCCTAAAAAATAAAAAATGAAACTTATTTTAATAACTAGTTTAACTCACAAAGTTGATAAAAAATCAAATCCATATGTACACACATGTATGGAGATTTAAGATTATATTTAAATTTACCATGAACAGATCTCGATCCCGATCCCTGATCCTCCCCTCTCATAGAGATATGAGATTCTGTTGATCTTCATCGTTCATCCTCTATGATATATATATCTACAGTGGACATTTCCAATTAATTTTTTAAATAACTAATTTAAATTAAATTCAAGGTAAAGTTCAGAAAATTAATGTTTAATTTAAAGTGCAAACAAATTATGTTGATGAATAAATTTTGAAGGAGAGCGTCTCAACACTAATTCATCTTTAAGATATGAATCTCAAGAATTTTTGAAGAAGAGCGTCTTAAAACTAATTGGACGACTTTGCTAGTATATTAATTTTTCTTTGGACGACTTTGCTAGTCGCAATATTGGAAAGCACATATGTAATCACTGCATTCCCTAGATTGGGATAGCAAGAAACTTCTATGCATAATTTCCATTTTTCAACCATATTTAATGGTTTTCTTATCCCTAAAAAAACAAATTCAATAAAAATATATATTATATTTATTGTCATTTATTACAAATGCATGGGAGAAATGAAAAACTTATATTTAGATCTATTCCAGAGATTGACTGTAGGGGCATTTACTAGATATGCCAACTTTCATAAAAGATGAGATCCAGAGGCTACCTAGCCCTTTACAAACTCTGCCTATAGAACTACCATGGATATGAAAATGAAAAACTTCTAATTAGATAGATATTCTAAAGATTGAATGTAGGGGCATTTACTAGATTAGGTTTTAAAACCTATATGTTTCGTATCAATTCACTTTTGGTTTCAATGGGAAACTTTTATGGCTAATTTGTGTTTTACATGTTGAAAATAAAAGGTTTTTTCTCTTTCATTGTTTGAAACCATGGATATGAAAATGAAAAACTATATACTTGGTTAAAACCTATGTTTTGTATAAAATTACTTTTTGTTTCTAAATACTATATACATGTTGACTGTAGGGGCATTTAGATCTATTTTAGAGATTGACTGTAGGGGCATTTACTAGATATGTCACCTTTCATAAAAGATGAGATTTAGAAGCTACCTGGCCCTTTACAGACTCTACCTATATAATTACCATGGATATGAAAATGAAAAACTTCTAATTAGATAGATATTCTAAAGATTGAATGTAGGGGCATTTACTAGATTAGGTTTTAAAACCTATATGTTTCGTATCAAATCACTTTTGGTTTCAATGGGAAACTTTTATGGTTAATTTTTGTTTTACATGTTGAATATAAAAGGTTTTTTCTCTCTCATTGTTTGAGACCATGGATATGAAAATGAAAAACTATATACTTGGTTAAAACCTATGTTTTGTATCAAATTAATTTTTCTTTCTAAATACTATATACATGTTGACTGTAGGGGCATTTAGATCTATTTCAGAGATTGACTATAGGGGCATTTAATAGATATGTCACCTTTCATAAAAGACGAGATCCAGAGGCTACCTGGCCCTTTACAAGCTCTGCCTATAGAACTACCATGGATATGAAAATGAAAAACTTCTAATTCTAGATCTATTCTAAAGATTGAGTGTAGGGGCATTTACTAGATTAGGTTAAAACCTATATGTTCTGTATCAAATCACTTTTGGTTTCAATGGAAAACTTTTATGGCTAATTTGTGTTGTACATACATTGAATATAAAAGGTTTTTTCTCTTTCATTGTTTGAGACCATGGATATGAAAATGAAAAACTATATACTTGGTTAACAACTATGTTTTGTATCAAATTACTTTTTGTTTCTAAATACTATATACATGTTGACTGTAGGAGCATTTGGATCTATTCCAGAGATTGACTGTAGGGGAATTTACTAGATATGTCACCTTTCATAAAAGATGAGATCCAGAGGCTACCTGGCCCTTTACAGACTCTGCCTATAGAACTACCATGGATATGAAAATGAAAAACTTCTAATTAGATCTATTCTAAATATTGAATGTAGGGGCATTTACTAGATTAGATTTTAAAACCTATATGTTTTGTATCAAATCACTTTTGATTTCAATGGGAAACTTTTATGGCTAATTTTTTTTTTACATGTTGAATATAAAAGGTTTTTTCTCTCTCATTGTTTGAGACCATGGATATGAAAATGAAAAACTATATAATTGGTTAAAACCTATTTTTTGTATTAAATTACTTTTTGTTTCTAAATAAGTTATATATACATGTTGAATATAAAAGGATTTTTTCTCTCTCATTGTTTGAGACCATAGATATGAAAATGAAAAACTTCTATTTAGATCTATTCTATAGAGCTATGGCTAATTCTTGTTTTACATACATTAACGCTTAGGTTAAAACCTATGTTTTGTATCAAATCACTTATGGTTTCAATGGGAAACTTCTATGGCTAATTCAAGTGTTTTACATGTTGAATATAAAAGGTTTTTTTCTCTCTCATTGTTTGAGACCATGGATATGAGAGTGAAAAACTTCTATTTAGATATATTCTAGAGATATGGCTAATTTGTGTTTTACATGTACATTGAATATAAAATGTTTTTTCTCTCATTATTTGAGTCCATGGCTATGAAAATGAAAAATTTCTAGATATTTAAAACTACTCAAGAGATTGATTGACTTGTAGGGGAATTTACTCTTAGGTTATTTAAACCTATGTTCTGTATCAAATCACTTATGGTTTCAATGGGAAACTTTTATGACTAATTCTTGAGTGTTTTACATGTTTAATATAAAAGGTTTTTTTCTCTCACATTGTTTGAGACCATGGATATGAAAATGAAAAACTTCTAGATATTTAAAACTATTCAAGAGATTGATTGACTTGTAGGGGCATTTACTCTTAGGTTAAAACCTATGTTTTGTATCAAATCACTTGTGGTTGCAATGGGAAACTTTTATGGCTAACTTTTGTTTTACATGTTGAATATAAAAGGTTTTTTTCTTTCTCATTGTTTGAGACCATGGATATGAAAATGAAAAACTTCTATTTAGATCTATTCTAGAGATATGGCTAATTTGTGTTTTACATGTACATTGAATATAAAAGGTTTTTTCTCTCATTGTTTGAGACCATGGATATAAAAATGAAAAACTTCTAGATATTTAAAACTATTCAAGAGATTGATTGACTTGTAGGGGCATTTACTCTTAGGTTAAATCCTATGTTTTGTATCAAATCACTTGTGGTTTCAATGGGAAACTTTTATGGCTAATTTGTGTTTTACATGTTGAATACAAAAGGTTTTTTTCTCTCTCATTGTTCGAGACCATGGATATGAAAATCAAAAACTTCTATTTAGATCTATTCTAGAGATATGGCTAATTTTTGTTTTACATACATTGAATATAAAAGGTTTTTTCTCTCATGGCTTGAGACCATGGATATGAAAACGAAAAACTTCTAGATATTTAAAACTATTCGAGAGATTGATTGACTTGTAGGGGAATTTACTCTTCTAGGTTAAAACCTATGTTTTGTATCAAATCACTTATGGTTTCAATGTGAAACTTTTATGGCTAATTCAAGTGCTTTACATGTTGAATATAAAAGGTTTTTTTCTCTCTCATTGTTTGAGACCATGGATATGAAAATGAAAAATTTCTTTTTAGATCTATTATAGAGATATGCCTAATTTGTGTTTACATACATTGAATATAAAATGTTTTTTCTCTCATTGTTTGAGACCATGGATATGAAAATGAAAAACTTCAAGATATTTAAAACTATTCGAGAGATTGATTGACTTGTAGGGGAATTTACTCTTAGGTTAAAACCTATGTTTTGTATCAAATCATTTATGATTTCAATGGGGAACTTTTATGGCTAATTCAAGTGTTTTACATGTTGAATATAAAAGGTTTTTTTCTCTCTCATTATTTGAGACCATGGATATGAAAATGAAAAATTTCTATCTAGATCTATTCTAGAGATATGGCTAATTTTTGTTTTACATACATGTGAATATAAAAGGTTTTTTCTCTCATTGTTTTAGACCATGGATATGAAAATGAAAAACTCCTAGATATTTAAAACTATTCGAGAGATTGATTGACTTTTAGGGGCATTTACACTTAGGTTAAAACCTTTTTTTTGTATCAAATCACTTGTGGTTTCAATGGGAAACGTTTATGGCTAATTTGTGTTTTACATGTTGAATATAAAAGGTTTTTTCTCTCTCATTGTTTGAGACCATGGATATGAAAATGAAAAACTATATAATTTGTTAAAACCTATGTTTTGTATTAAATTACTTTTTGTTTCTAAATAAGTTATATGCACATTGAATATAAAAGGTTTTTTTTCTCATTGTTTTCAAGTCCATGGATATGAAAATGAAAAACTTCTATATTTAAAACTATTCAAGAGATTGATTGACTTGTAGGGGCATTTACTCTTAGGTTAAAACCATGTTTTGTATCAAATCACTTATGGCTTCAATGGGAAACTTTTATGGCTAATTCAAGTGTTTCACATGTTGAAAGACTTGTAGGGTCATTTACTCTTAGGTTAAAACCTATGTTTTGTATCAAATCACTTATGGTTTCAATGGGAAACTTTAATGGCTAATTCAAGTGTTTTACATGTTGAACATAAAAGGTTTTTTTCTCTCTCATTGTTTGAGACCATGGATATGAAAATGAAAAACTTATATTTAGATCTATTCTAGAGATATGGCTAATTTGTGTTTTACATGTACATTGAATATAAAAGTTTTTATCTCTCATTGTTTGAGTCCATGGATATGAAAATGAAAAACTTCTATTTAAAACTATTCAAGAATTGTAGGGGCATTTACTCTTAGGTTATTTAAACCTATGTTTTGTATCCAATCACTTATGGTTTCAATGGGAAAATTTTATGGCCAATTCTTAAGTGTTTTACATGTTGAATATAAAAGGTTTTTTTCTCTCTCATTGTTTGAGACCATGCATATGAAAATGAAAAACTTCTATTTAGATCTATTCTAGAGATATGGCTAATTTGTGTTTTACATATATTGAATATACAATGTTTTTTCTCTCATTGTTTGAGACCATAGTTATGAAAATGAAAAACTTCTATATGTAGGGGCATTTACTCTTAGGTTAAAACCTATGTTTTGTATCAAATCACTTATGGTTTCAATGGGAAACTTTTATGGCTAATTTGTGTTTTACATGTTGAATATAATTTTTTTTTCTCTCTCATTATTTGAGACCATGGATATGAAAATGAAAAACTTCTATTTAGATCTATTCTAGAGATATGGCTAATTTGTGTTTTACATGTACATTGAATATAAAATGTTTTTTCTCTCATTGTTTGAGACCATGGATATGAAAATGAAAAAATTCTATATGTAGGGGAATTTACTCTTAGGTTAAAACCTATGTTTTGTATCAAATCACTTATGGTTTCAATGGGAAACTTTTATGGCTAATTTTTGTTTTACATGTTGAATATAAAAGTTTTTTTCTCTCTCATTGTTTGAGACCATGGATATGAAACTCTTAGTTCTATAAGCTAATTTTAGTCTCATGAAGTTAAATTTTCTTTCATTCATACATTCATAAATAAAAGGAAAACCAAACAGTCAACCACGCAATGACAACTGTTTTACTATTTTCTTAGAGACTTAACTGTTTCTTGTAAAAGGATCTAAGGATCTCCTCTAATCACTAATGAAAAAGAATTATTTTACTTTTCAGAGAACAACATGCTTGCACGCTTAAACGTCACTTGTTCAACAATCTAATCTTCAATGAATCACAATGATTTTAATTTCCAAACTATTTTTTTCTTTTCTTCTAAACTCGTTTTCTCTGCAACTAAATAATGAAACACTCTGGTTTTATATTTCGGGGATTCTCCCGCATTTATGATGTAATGTTGATGTTATATAACAAAGATGAGCTGCCAAGGACACAGGCCTCTACTGTTGTGCTGTGGAACAACATGAAGAAACTCTCCTATCATATATTTTGAAAAATATCCCCACATTTATGCTGACAATGTCACTGAACTATAAAACAAGAGGAGCACCGTGCCTCAGTAGCCACCAGCCTCTAATGTTTTGCTGTGAAACTACATGGTGAAACTCCCATAACCTAATGGCTACGAGTCCAGCCCATCGTAGCAGATCCTTCCATATTTGGTTAGTGATATTCTTAATTAGATCCTAAGATGAATAAGAAAACAGGTGAGTAAACCAAATTTCAAAGTGTTTTGATATTTTTCGGAAGTTTCCAGATCACTTTCCAACCAGTTTTAGGGATTATTTTCAGGCAATCACGAAATTCATAATAAAGAAAGAATCGAATTTCAGACATAACAGATGCAGTACATTTAAGTATATCTACAGTCATAATAGATGCTGCTAATAACAGTCATAACATAGGCTGATAACAAGACACACATTGTCATAACAGAGGCTGATAACAAGACACACATTTTCAAGTTGATTATAACAGGACACACATTGTCAAGTTTTTGTAGGTTGAGTAGTGGATAGGAATGTTGTCATCTTCCCCCACCTAGTTCTAGTTTTGATTGTATTTTCATAGTTTTGATTGTTCTAATGGATAGGAATGTAATCTGAAGTCGTAGCCAAAAAACAGAGACAGGGCCAGAAAAACAAAGACAACCAAAAAAACAGAGACAAATCCTCTCTCATTCATAAATTCCTTAATGGACACTGAAGACGTTGAAGACATACCTGGATGTTGAAGACGCTGAAGATGATGAAGACGTTGAACTCACTGCAAAGGACGCTGAAGTCACAGTAAAGGACGCTAAAGACGTCGCCGAAGACCTCTGCAACAAAAAAATCAACAAAAATTAAAACCAAATTACAAAATCAACACAAATTAAAACAAAATTAAAAACAACAACAACAAAAAAACTTATAGAAATTAAAAATCTTACCTCCTTGAGCTGGACTGCGACAGATAAGAGCGCATGCGAGAATGCAATAGAACTGAGCGCGCGCGAGAATGCGACAGATAAGAGCGCGCGACAGACTGACCAACAGATAAGAACAAGCGAATTTGAAAAGAAACCCGAAAATGGTTGCGGGCGATATATTTATAAAAATAATAGTTCGTCCGAACTTTTATTGTTGGTTTTCCAAACTCAGGCAAAAAATCTATTTGCCATTGCCGTCAGTACGCCGTCACTGTAAATGGAAAACGAAGTTCGGCCGAACTAAATTCAATAGTTCGTCCGAACTCCTGAATTATTCAGCCGAACTATGACAAGAGTTTGGTCGAACTATGGAGGAAAAACATTTTCCGCCCCGAATTGTCACAAAAGTGCTACCCATCTTTGCATTTTCACCCATTATATATTCTATAAATATATAGTTAAAATATATTTATTTAGTTTATTCAAAATATTAAAGATTACCAAACATATGGTTGTGGCAATGACGTTATTATACCTCGCATTATGTAATGATAGCCAAAATAAAAATAAAAATGCATATGATTCCCAAACACATGGGAAGATTCTAAAAAATATATAGTTAAAATAATCATTTTAAAAAACTTATGCCTTTCTTGAATATTGAAAATTATAAAAAATATATAGTAAAAAAAATCATAAAAAAAATGTATATAGTAAAAATAAGTATATTAAAACATAATTGTATATATAAGTGTTCATTATTATTGTGGTGTAGAAGGTAAAATTGTTTTTGATGGATGTAAAGAAATATGTTAATTGTCTAAGATCTAAAAGCATTTGGCACGAGCTAAAGCCTACCTCCTATAGAACACTAGCAAGTTATTTTAGGTGGCTTGTATTTCCTTTAATAATAGTGATGAGTAATCGTGCATTTGTAGATAGGAACCAATGAAAATTGTTGTCACTCCTAGTTTGACCACTAAATTATGATTAGTTTTCCGATTATTTTAAAAATATACATATGAGTTCAACATAAACTAATGGATCATCCTAATTTTAAGTGTTAATTCTTAACTTTCAATAACAAGTTAAGGAGTTAATGAATTACCAATTTTCATTCATCAATTTCCAAGGTTAAGTTTTAAAGTCTTTTCATTATCTAAAGCTTCAATATTATGTGTGGAGAAATTGTCATTCTATTGGGTGAGAGGAGGGCACCAACTATGGCATCTCCCTCTCTATTTCCTAAAAATTACACAACCATCCTAGGGGCAAGGACTTCTCTTGCAAAAATGGGGTTGTTTAAATTAGATTAAATGTGTAAGAGAGGAACTCTATGAATTCTTAATGGTAAAAGTGGTTCCCCCCTAAAATTTAAGAATTTATCTTACGTGAGAAAGATACAATGCAATATTTTGAACTTGAACAATAATATGCATCCATGTATTTTCATGACTTAGGTAGCTATCATACTAGGAGAAGTATTAGTCATATCAAAATAATTCAACATAACATGATCATTCCTCTTCTTCCATAGGAAAAATGATATTTCTACTCTAATTAATTGTCACCATTCTCAAAACCCTCGGTCCAAGGGAGTATGTCACCCAAGATATGATTTCTAGGTAATGGAAGTGGGAAGGAACTAACCACGAAATTTTGAAACACCTATTAGACTTAGACAAGTAATACAACTAAAAAAAGAGTTCCAACTTTACCACACATAGGAAATTTAGGTTAAGGAAGGCATAGACGAGGTAAATTATTTCCAATAGCTAAACCCCCTCAAGATAAGAGACTAGGAAAATAATTATTTCTTGGACCCCATCAACACGCTCGCATGCTACAAAGTTGAAAAAATCAAACTTGTTGTTTTGATTTAAGAATAGTCTCCACAAATTAGTCAAACAATCAACTAAAATGCCTTATGGGAAACAATTTATATCCATTAGCATGTTTATATTTAGGGAAAGCCTTTATATTTTTCCAATTTCATTATTTCAACTAGCAGTAGAAGTGTTGTAGGTACAACTTGACAAATAGAGCCTTTTGTATCAGGGCCTTAACCTTATCCAAACCCAAGGATGTGGCTTGGCTAGTCTATATCTTGCATTCATGTTTAGAAATGACACCTAATCTTTCATTTGGGAGAAACAATTTTCCCTATAAAATTAAATTCTTTTTTTGAAAAAGGGTAAGAGAAACTTATGTTCTTAACTAGGAATTTCCCTTTTGCCAATGACGTAGAATGGAAAAATAGTGAGTGTTCCTTGATAGAGATCCCAAATCAAAGGGCCCGCCCTTTCAAATTGATAAAATGTTCTATAACTTCTTATGATTTATAAATACTTTATGGAAAAATGATTCCCTCATAGATCCTACTATATTTATACATTTTCCATTAACATACATTGTATATAGATTATATGGTGTTGACATTGTGTACTAAAATTACAAAAAAGATTGTTAATTGAGGCCATGGAATAGAAAAGACCCTAATTATAAACTAAGAGATGAGTTATTGTATTGATACAAGAATTATGCACATGTATATCAGTCAAATATTACAATTTCAATTATTTGAATGGTTATTCTTGAGCACAAAAAAAATCATTAAGACTCTATCGATTATATATGAACCTTGGTGGTAGTGCACAATTTTAGTGTGAAGCGAATTTTGTGGCACTCAACTATGACTACGTAAAACTTGTGCTAAGGCTCTATTTTCATGTAACTAACATGGAATTTTAGTTCGCTTATTCTTGTCATACTCATAAGGTTTTATTTCCATTATTGCATGCATAATTCTATCATAGTTGTTGTGATCTTCCTTAGGGTTATAATGGAAGGTTGAGGGCCAAGTAAAATAATAATAATATATTTATGGTAACCATTAATGTAAGGTAGAGTAGGTTCACACTTTTTATTATCAAATAAGGCCTATCACTTAGTTATCATGGAATCAATGTAGTGTGACTTAATTAAAGAAGGTACACTAGGTAGATATAATTGGGTTATCCATAGGGTTTTATAGTTAGCTATCAATAAGGATGGAGTCCTCCTTATGTGGCATGTATTCAATATATTGAAGCTTAGATCATTAAGAGGTTGTCTCCTAGAAGAGGCCAACAAACAAGGGTTGGTCCTTCCATAAAAGGATCATGTATGGTGTTTATTGTAAGTTTTAAACCTCATACAGTAATGCAATGCATACACAGATTATTAAAAAAATGTCATCAACTTAACGATAACTATAACTTCAAAATGAGAACTCTAGCCGAAAAAACCACTACTTTTCTAAAAAAAGATATGAAAAAACAATCTGAAATTGAAAAGTGGTGATGTTGCATGACCCCTTTTTTAGGGTTGAAATTCCAACATTTTTCAGCCACGACATTAAAAACCAAAATCATGATCATGGAAAACCTTAAAGATCCAACAAATTTAGACAATGGCATTAAAGATCAAATAGTGTGACTTTGCAAAACATTAAAATTTTGACATTTTTCAACTATAAAATTAAAACCAAATATCACAAGTACAAAAAACCTTAAAATTTCAATAATTTGAACCATGGCATTATAATCCAAATATCATGGCTAAAACAAACCTAAAAAATGAATGCCTATTCTATCCAATCAGTGGTCCAAGTGTCTCAGATGGCAGTGAAGGCACTCCAAAGAATGAAGGACATCCTCTTGATGCTCTTGTCGATATACCAACATGCCCCTATTCATAATTTCATCTGCCAATAAAGGGAAATAATGTGTATGTACTGGTTGAAATTTCCCCTGGTGTGCCCTATGTTTGAGATCCAGTCCACCCATTCTATCAATACCTATGAGAGAGGAGTTTTATGCATGGATTCTTCTCGCTCGGGTCGAGTAATTTCTTCCTAGATAGGTCCTAGCATCAAGTCCCACTATCACCTAACAAAGTCCTCCAAATGTTAGTGCATGGAAGTGTTCCCCCTTTGGGCTCGTTCTTGATAATATGATGCCCCCCTCCAAACCTGCCCCCGCCGATGTGGCATTGAGGTGAGAGATAGTTGATTAATAGCCTGGATTTGAGATTGAACACAACAGATGAAATCTAAACCACAAGGGATATTCCCACACCAAGTATACCTCATATTGATGACCTGATTTAGAAAGGGGATGACTTAGGAAGGCTTCCAACCAAGCCCACACAGTAGAGGCTAATGTAATGAACACCTAATACCACTTCCTCCATATTATCAGACACCACCATAAACATCAGGAAATAAATGTAAACACCCAGGAGACAAAAGGGAGTCAAGGACACAATTATACATCCAAGATTTGGGTTCTAAAACTCCATCATAAAAACTAGGCTAGATGATAGGTCTCCTATGTCCCCACACACTCAACATCCAAATAAGACTCAACACAAATTTCCTTTTTCTATCACTGAAAACACACAACGTTTGATTTCAGGTGGGGATAACTCAGGCAGGGATTCAGATAAGACGACATAAATAAGAATGGGACAGAAAAATCCAAACATCAATCCCTCCAAATCATCCAAATACACCATAAATTGAAGTTTTTAACCTTGTACAAAAATTAACCGCAAACAAATTCTTAAAAAAAATAGAAAATATAAAATGGTGAAAATAGAAAATATACACTGAGATTTTTCTCCTGGAACCCAAAACCAGGAAAAACAAATTGATTTTTCATTATATTCCTTTCAATATTAAAATACATTATATGCATTCCAAAGAATTCCTAAACCCCCAATCCATTAACCCTAGATTATAATATAACCATAGTTACCTTGACCAGATCTACAAAATACCATGGGAAAAACCATCATGCCCAAAACCATGGGTGGATCCACCCACCATCCTTGGGTTCACCCTCCATATTTGGGTCTTCTAACCATCCTTGGGTCAACATAAAATAAAAAATTGGGGCATTTCCCCAAACCCCAAGATAATGTAGCAACGCTTAGAGCTAGTCGTGCAAAGAATATAACACATACCAAATGTTGTAGCTCCTAGAGACAACCTTGAGTTGTATAAAGACAAATGCCTAGGACATCTTAAATGAAAGGAGCATATGACTCTACTAATTTCAGTTGACAAGGTTAGGCTCTCACGCAACTATCACTTAGATGAATGGTTTTAATAAGGGTGGAACCAAGACCCCAAAGTTAAACACAAAAACTAGGAAAACTGCAGAAACCGAGTACAAACTGTAAATAGTAAATGCATCAGACAACTTTAAGAAAAAATGTTGTAAAGGGGGCCAACTTATAAAATGAACACACAAATATCAAGTAATATGTGAGAGATGAATATGACAGAAGATGGAGCAAGATACCAACTAGAACCAAGCTTATTCAAGTATAAGAGTCCATATATACTGGGCATGTGCAAAGATAAGAATCCATATATCTGGGCTCGTTCAAAGACAAAAATCCATTGTAGTTAGTATCAGAAGAATGGCGGTAGAGATAGGAAATGAAACAAAGTATCATGCCTGAGCCATATTTAAAGCGCTATGGATGAGTAAATATGAGTATCTCCTATGATAAATTCATATTCAAACATGGGAGCACTCGCATTCCAGAACATTAGATACAAGAAATGTGGAGAGATACGAAATGAACCTTTGTATTAAAAAACATGAAGAAGGGTTACGAACTGTGAATCATCCAGAGCGGAATTCCCAATTCCAACAAAGCTTCTTATTGCTGAGTCCCTACGGGATCTTCAAACATCTACTATCAAAGCTCACACAAAATACATACAAAACACTCAAACTAGTGAGTCCTTTGGAAAATCTAGAACCATTTGTTAGTGTTGTATTCCTGCTTTTATAACCTCTGATTCCTCTGCGAGAGAAGATATTTTTGGGAAAATATCTTCCCCCCATGCTTGTATGTAGTTCCAGGTCTAAATAAAAAATAGAAATGATGATGAGGGAGACTGCCTCTTATCATCTTACAATGCAGGCCTAAAGTCGTTTCTAACTAAAATGTAAACAATATGCTAACTGGAAGTAAAAAACTACAAGAGTGAAGTAAGAATTTCACCCGAAATGAAAAATTGAAAAGAAAACATAAGGTAAAAAGGCCACGGGGGCCCAGTCATGCATAATCATCGCTGTTTGATGAGGCGGAGCTGTTGCTGCTGCTAGCGAAAGAGATACCGTTAGTCATGGGAAGGACTGGCCTTCTGTACTAGAGGGTGCGGTACCGCTGATAGTGGCTAAGTTGGCCTTCTGCTGATCTGTGTGTTTAGGCCTCTAAACTCTGATTGGGGCCCATTGATATTGCTTTAAGGCCTTCTTTAAACATCCTTTGCTTTAAAATTGAGTCTTTGTCTTCAATCTGCGGGTTAAGCTTTTAATTTTCTGAGTTGGACCCTTAGCCTTTATTCTTTTGTTGACAGGTAATTTCTTTGTGCACTAGAGGGTTTCGCTATGTAACCAATGGTTATGAAATGATTAGTTAAAACGTGGAAATTAACCCTTTATGCTTCATTTTCGCCTTTGATCAGGCCTCTGAGGATCATCACCCTCGCCCTTGAGTCACTGTGACTGGCTATGAGATGGCCAACATACTTAAAATGCCGTAAAAAACCTGCATAGATAGCAAACCAAATTAAATAAATCCTACGATGAGTGGTTGACTACTTCAGAAGGCTCGGGTGAAGATGGAGGAGCAATGCGGAGGCAAGAAATGCAGCGGAGGTGTTTCTGTGGTAAAAACATCGTTTAAATGTGATTTGGTGTGAAATTGCGCAGAAGGTGGTTTTGCGAAAAACCGGAGTGGTTTTCACATGGGGTTAAAGTGGTAAGCGGTAATGGGCAAAATGAACGCGATACAGCTAGGTGTGCGACGTGTGTCTTTACAAAACTGCCCATTTCGCGTTTAAACAACACGATCACGTTGTTCGATGAAATGAACATGAAAGTGAATGAGAGCCATCTGATCTGGGAAATCCAGATCAACGGCTGCATATGAACGGGATGAACATACTTGCACGGTCTAGTGGGACCGACGATGACGTCAGCAACCCTGTCGTGTAGCAGGATGATCAGTTGTGGGGTTATGGGAGAGAGAGTGATGTGGGCCATTAGATGAAGAAGATCGACGGTCCAGATCAGAGTGGGGAATGCAATAATGGATGGGTGATCGGGAAACTGGTGAAGGAGCGATAGAGTGAGGACTGTTGGATGGTGATGGAGATCAACGGTGGAGATCAACTGTGGCGGCACTTGGAGGTACAGACGGATCGGTGGGGTGGGTGCCTCCACAGTGGATATGGACCGTTGGATGAAAATCTACCACAGTCAAAGGAGTCAACTGCGGGGGCACCATGGAGGTACAGGGGGGAGGGAAGGGAGTAGTCCCGCTGGCCGTTGGATCGAGGACAAGCATTAGGGGAATTTTGAGGTCTAAAATGGGCCTCCTAAGGAAAATGTACAATAAAAATTCACTTTATGAGAACCAATCACATTTTAGGGGATGACATCATCCCCAATGGTTGAAGTGGCATTGCTTGAGTTAAAGGTACTTACTTGTTACATTCTCAATGGTGGATAAAAAATCATGGTTAACCATGGTAGTGCTTTAAGTAATTTGAAAGTCATAAAGTAAAGTACTAATAATAAATGTCATTTCACACT
The DNA here is from genome assembly GCA_034641835.2 of Pinus albicaulis. Taxonomy (NCBI): domain Eukaryota; kingdom Viridiplantae; phylum Streptophyta; class Pinopsida; order Pinales; family Pinaceae; genus Pinus; species Pinus albicaulis. The sequence continues at coordinate 448,932,609 of CM076584.1, forward strand.
TTTTGAATAAAATATTATTATTGTCATTTCATATTTTTTGAAAGAAACAATGCATATCCTTACATAATCTCCATGTCTTTACACATTTTTCAATAAATATTTTCATATATTTATTTTTGAATTATATTTTCATCTAATTTTATTTAATATTATAATTTCAAATTAATTATAATTTATTTTAACTTATTTAAGTACAAAGGACAAATGCATTAGTTGTTCAATGATAATCACATTTTATTAAAAAGCTCATTCTTATTTATAGTCACATCAATACAATTTTTTTATTAATTTTATTTTGGTGCACCATTTCAATTGAATTTAACCATGGTTACATAGATTGTGGTGAAAAAAGTAAAATGAAAACTCATAAATATTATTTTATTAGTTTAACCATTATTTTATTATTACCTTAGGAGGCCCATTTTAGACCTCAAAATTCCCCTAATGATCAACGGTGAAGATTTAATCAGTGGAGGATGGACATCGGTGGAGAACAACGTTTGAGACGTGGAAACGTGAATCGCCGAAGTGTGATGCCGATGGGGAAGACGAGGAGCGATGAAAGGGGGGCCGTTGGGTCTGGGAGAGATCAACGGCTAGGATTCCATCGGCGGGGGCGAATATCGGCAGTAAGAAATGGAGTGGAAATGGGGAAGAGCGATGTGTGATGTGCGATGGAGCGATGACCATTGGATCTGTGGACAAAGATCAATGGTCAGGATTGCATCGGGGTATCGCACATCGGCGGAGGAATATAAAAGGCAGATGGAAACGGCGATGAGCGATGTGCGATGGATGGGGGCCACGCAGTGGAGAGATGACCGTTGGATCTGCAGAAGGAGATCAACGGTTCAGATCACGTCAGAGTTTCACGCATTGGCAGAAAAAGAGCTCAGGGACTAGAAATTTGGATGAAGCGAAGTGCGATGTGCGACGGGAAGGTGATGCGCGATGGCCGTCGGATCTGCGGAGATCGACGGTCAGGATCTCTTCAGCATAGATGGACCTCGGCGATGAATAAAAAGAGAAAATAAATGGATTTGGGAATCAATGAAGTCCGATGGCTGAAGAGGGCTTAAGGACTTTTAGCCGTCGGTCATAAAACTGGGTTATATGAGAAATGAGGGCTGAGGGCTTAATCCAAAAGCCGCTTAGAGGCCTGATATGTTAAAATGAGCGCTTTTGAAGCTAAAAGGGTGGATTTTAAGCCCTTTCAAGGTTTCGATAGGTGAAAAAGGCGCTTTGACAATCCATGCGGTCATTATGATTTTTTATTTGCAGTATAGGGCCCCTTATCATTAGACATTCAGGCTTGGTGAGGGATGTCATAACAACATTGGCTCCACTTGGGGACGATCTGTTTGTCCTCGAACGCGTCGAGAACTCCGCAGACCATCTGTTAGCCTTATTCTTGCAAACACAGTTTCCTTGATGCCTTCTCTTCTTTCTTCATGATAAATCAAAACAAAAAAATTAAAAATAAAAGAAAATGAATATTGTACAATATCATACAACACACCTTTCGGCCTGAATCAATACTGGAAAAAGGGTTTTAAGAATTTCCCATTCACAGGGGCTTCGAGTAGATCACCATGCAAATTTTCCAGTCTGAAAGTGTTGTTTCCTCCCTCTTCAGCGATTTTGAAAGGTCCGAATCACAGAGGGTCGAACTTTCCATGCTTCCCTTTCTTAGCCCTTCTTATATCCCATCTTAGCACCAAATATCCGACCTACATCTCTTTGTATTTAGCATAAGTCTATATCTCCAGGATGTTATATTTTGGCTCATTGTCCCGAAGCACTTGGCTGAAAAAGGCAATGGGATGTTCATGTCCTTCCTCATTTTTGTAAGTCCTCAGTCATGGGGCTCCATTCCCTTCCTTTGAGTTGGCTCCATCAAAGTGCAAGGTCCAAATCCCACCTTCTTCATTACTTGAATACTACTCAGTCTTCACTTGACAAAAAGATGGCTCCTGCAAGTAATCTTGGTCTTCCTCAAGCATTAGACAAGAGAACTCAACCTCTTTTTTGTACACTGGTGAATTCACTGAATTATAAGATTTAGTGACCATCTTCACAAAACTTTTTTCTCGGTATAATATTCTTTCTTGACCTCCAAACACAGGGATGGTTTCATAAGTTAGGTCTAGCTTTATAGATCCTCCAATTTTTTTACCCCATGATCTTGATAACAACATCCCAAACCGAGCTGGGATGTTAGCCACTACTATGTCCATTACCAAGCTCTTAGTTGGGATTTGGGCTAGATTTACATCCAAATCCTTGATCATCCCCAAACATTTAACTTTTTTAGAATCAGAGGAGTAGAGATATTTATATGGGCGAGTGATCTGTAGCCCCAATTTCTCCATCACACAGGGGCAGGAGGTTATGAGACGCTCCATAATCCAGCATACAATTATGCAATAACAGGTCATGAATTACTATGGAGACATAGAAAGGGGGAGTTGAAGAATCTAGTTCCTCAACATGAGGACCAAACACAACCATGGGCCTTTCTTCTTGGAGGTTTAAACTGTCTGGGATTTGAGCAGCTCCTTGAGGAAGCATGAATGATGACACTTGAGACTGGTAGACTGGCTATTTCAGTAGTTCAGTCAAGGGGACTGGGATTTTAACTTTTTCCAGTTCTTTTTTAATATTAAAAGCAGAGGGAGACTTCTCTATGAGACTTTCCTTTGGCTCTTCACTCTCAGCTGGAGGTCTTTCTTCCTTTAGGATAGGCTTCAATTTTGTATTTGAATTAGAGGCGAACTTAGAAAAGGAAGGAATGGAGTCATTAGAATGTAAAGGTTTAGTTATAGATCTCTTACCTTTATCTCCGACTTTCTGAACAACTGTCTCCTTCTAAGGCATCTATTCTTCTTGTTCTTATGTGCAGGTTCTCTTTCTAGAGGACCTGAGATCATATTTTCTATGAAATTGTGCTTGCATGAAGTCTAAAAATTGTTTACAGTAATCATCGATCTTTGGATCTTCAGCAGCACTTGTTTTTTCTTCTTCTTCTTGCAAGGAAATCTCGACTCCTTCACTTTCTTGCAAAGAAGACTTAACTTCATCATCATTTGAGTAAGCAAGATATTGATCATCTTGCCCATCGGGAATGTCTTCGGTAGGGCCATCCATCTGCCCTTCCAGATACAGCGGGGGCTGTATGTGATCTTGCTACTCCTTCCGATCTCTTTGTAATATTTGTAGAAGAGGCTTTCTATATTGGGGGTTAAATCCTCTATTTGGAGCAGTTTGGAATGGCTTGGAGGATGAGTTCTTTGCCTCGAGCTCAAGCTTCACTAGCTTGCTCGAAATGTTCTTGATCATTTTTCTCATCTCCTCTATTTTGTAATATGCTACCTCTCTATCTTGACTGGAGGTGGATTCTTCTTCTTTCCCTCTTCGTCTAGCATCATGGTATGACCTCCCTTTTGATTTACCCGTAGAAGCAAAGTTGGCTTCCACTTCCAATGCGTCAGTATGGGCTTCATCTAGGGTAGCAGACTTCCATTCTCTTAAAGAGAATTCGAATTTTGAATCAAAGGCTGCTACAAACACCACTTTAGCAACAATCTGGTGAGGCTTCATTTAGGCTGGGAGACTTGTATATAATTTGTTAAACCTCTTGATGAATTCGGGCACACTTTCATTATGTCTCTTTCTAAGTGCATTGAAATCTGTAAGACAGTATCCATGGTCCTTCTTCTCCCCCCATTTCTTAATAAAGGCGTCTTCCATTTCCTCCCAGTTAGTAATGGAGCGGTCCCCCAAAGTCTTGAACCATTTTCTTGCCTCACCATCTAGAGACTGGACAAACAACCTCAACACCACATCTAGATGTTCAACATTAAAATTTTCTGCGAAGGCACAGAAAAATTCTAGGTGTGTCTGAGCTTCAGTATCATTTTCTCCATTGAAACGAGGCAGGGTCTTTAAGTAATCCTGAGGAATATCATTCAGGATCTAAGGCAATGTCAGGGGGCATATTTGTTCAATAGGAAGCCAAGAACAACCATCAGAGGTTGTGGAGGTGTTGGGAGATTCTGATGTGTATTAGGAGGTGGTAGAAGAGCAGTATGTATGACAATGGGGATATATTGAATAGAGGCTTGAGGGGCTGATTGAAATGCTGGAATATGAGTAGCGGACACCTCTGTGACTTCTTTAACTTCTTTGACTTCAGGAGTGGGATGCAGAAAGAAGCTCGTGGTATCTACAGATTCAACCTCATCTTTGACTTCAAGATTTTCCAGGGAGGGGTTATCTAAAGTATAATCAAGGGTTCTTGCAATAGAATCTGAACCTTGATCTTGAGCTAATTGAGAGGAGGATGGAGAGTCTTCCAGGGAGAATCTAGGAATATCTGTATAAGATGGTTGTATTTCTCTCCAACCTCTTTTGTGCAAAATATTCTCTGGATCAGACACTGAAGGCATTTTCGACTGGGATGTATCTGACCTCATGTGTGGCTTTCGGGAAGCCAGGACTGCAAATGGATTTATTCTTTAAATGACAGTGGAGTCGCCAAGGTGAGGGATCTACAACTCCCAACCCTTCCTGCTCACCTATTCTGAAGGGTGGATGGATATTTTTCGAGGCCCAGGGATTTAGTTCTTTAAATTCTTTCCCCAACAACGACGCCAGAAAGATGTTGTAGCTCCTAGAGGCAGCCTTGAGTTGTATAAAGACCAGTGCCTAGGAAATATTAAATGCAAGGAGCATATGACTCAACTGATTGTAGTTGACAATGTTAGGCTCTCATGTAACTATCACTTGGATGAATGGTTTTAATAAGGGTGGAACCAAGACCCCAAAGTTAAACACAACAACTAGGAAAACTGCAGAAGCTGAGTACAAACTGTAAATAGTAAATGCATCACACAACTTTAAGATAGAATGTTGTAAAGGGGGGTGAATTCTAAAATGAACACACAGATATCAAGTAATATGTGAGCGATGACTATGACAAAAGATGGAGCAAGATACCAACTATAACTGGGCTTATTCAAGGATAAGAGTCCATATATACTGGGCCTATGCAAAGATAAGAATCCATATATCTGCGCTCGTTCAAAGACAAGAATCCATTGTAATTAGTATCAGAAGAATGGCGATAGAGATAGGAAATGAAACAAAGTATTATTCTTAAGCCATATTTAAAGTGTTGTGGATGAGTAAATATGAGTATCTGCTATGATAAATTCATATTCAAACATGGGAGCACTCGCATTCCAGAACATTAGATAAAACAAATGTGGAGAGATACGAAATGAACCTTTTTATTAAAAAACATGAAGAAGGGTTACAAACTGTGAATCATCCAGAGCGGAATCCCAAATTCCAACAAAGCTTCTTATTTTTGAGTCCCTATGGGATCTTCAAACATCTACTATAAAATTTCACACAAAATACATACATAACACTCAAACTAGTGAGTCCTTTGGAAAATCTGGAACCATTTGTTAGTGTTGTCTTCTTGCTTTTATAACCTCTGATTCCTCTGCGAGAGAAGATGTTTTTGGGAAAATATCTTCCCGCGTGCTTGTATGTAGTTACAGGTCTAAATAAAAAACAGAAATGATGATGAGGGAAACTGTCTCTCATCATCTTACAATGTAGGCCTAAAGCCATTTCTAACTGAAATGTAAACAATATGCTAACTGGAAGTAAAAAACTGCAGGAGTGAAATAAGAATTTCACCCGAAATGACAAATTGAAAAGAAAACATAAGTTAAAAAGGCCACGGGGGCCTAGTCATGCATAATCATCGCTTTTTGATGAGGCGGAGCTGTTGCTGCTACTGGCGAAAGAGATATTGTTAGTCGTGGGAAGGACTGGCCTTCTGTACTAGAGGGTGTGGTACTGCTAATAGTGGCTTAGTTTGCCTTTTGCTGATCTGTGTGTTTAGGCCTCTAAACTATAATTGGGGCCCATTGATATTGATTTAAGGCCTTCTTTAATCATCCTTCGCTTTAAAACTGAGTCTTCATCTTCAATCTGCGGGTTAAGATTTTAATTTTATGAGTTGGACCCTTAGCCTTTATTCTTTTGCTGACATGTACTTTCTTTGTGCACTGGAGGGTTTCGCTGTGTAACCAATGGTTATGAAACGATTGGTTAAAACGTGGAAATTAACCCTTTATGCTTCCTTTTCGCCTTTGATCAGGCCTCTGAGGATCGTCACCCTCACCCTTGAGTCACTGTGACTGGCTATGAGATGGCCAGCATACTTAAAATGCCATAAAAAACCTGCATAGACAGAAAACCAAGTTAAATAAATCCTGTGATGAGTGGTTGACTGCTTCAGAAGGCTCGGGTGAAGACGGAGGAGAAGTGGAGAGGCAAGAAATGCAGCGGAGGCGTTTTTGTGGTAAAAATAGCATTTAAATGTGATTTGGTGTGAAATTGCGCAGAAGGTGGTTTTGCAGAAAACCAGAGTGGTTTTCGCGTAGGGTTAAAGTGGTAAGTGGTAATGGGCCAAATGAATGCGATACAACTAGGTGTGCGACGCGTGTCTTTACAAAACTGCCCATTTCATGTTGAAACAACATGATCATGTTGTTCGATGAAATTAACGCGAAAATGAATGAGAGCTGTCTGATATGGGCAATCCAGATCAACGGCTGTAGATGAACGCAATGGACGTACTTGCGCGGTCGGGTGGGATCGACGATGATGTCAGCAATGCTGTCGTGTAGCGGGACGATCAGTTGTGGGGTTATGGGAGCGAGAGAGATGTGGGCCGTTAGATGAATAAGATCGACGGTCCAGATCAGAGTGGGGAATGCAATAATGGATGGGTGATCGAGAAACTGGCGAAGGAGTGATAGAGCGAGGACCATTGGATCATGATGGAGATCAACTGCAGGGGTACTTGGAGCTACAGACGGATCTATGGGGTGGGTGCCTCCGCAGTGGATATGGATCGTTCGATGAAAATCTACCGTAGTCAAAGGAGTCAACTCCGGGGGCACCATGGAGGTACAGGGGGGAGAGAAGGGAGTAGTCCCACTGGCCGTTGGATAGGGGACGAGATCAACGGTGAAGATTTAATCAGTGGAGGATGGACATCGGCGGAGAACAGGGTTTGAGACATGGAAACGTAAATTGCCAAAGTGCGATTCCGATGGGGAAGGCGAGGAGCAATGAAAGAGGGGCTGTTGGATCTGGGATAGATCAACAGCTAGGATTCCATCAGTGGGGGTGAATATCAACGGTAAGAAATGGAGTGGAAATGGGGAAGAGAGATGCGCGATGTGCGACGGAGAGATAACCGTTGGATCTGCGGAAGGAGATCAACGGTGAGGATTGCATCAGGGTATCGCACATTGGCGGAGGAATGTAAAAGGTAGATGGAAATGGTGATGAGCGATGTGCGATGGATTGGGGCCATGCGGTGGAGAGATGACCGTTGGATCTGCGGAAGGAGATCAACGGTTCAGATCGTGTCGGAGTTTCGCACATCGGCGGAAAAAGATCTCAGGGACTAGAAATTTGGATGAAGCGAAGTGCGATGTGCGACAGGAAGGTGATGCGCAATGGCCGTCAGATTTGCGGAGATCAACGGTCAGGATCTCTTCGATATAGATGGACCTCAGTGGTGAATCAAAAGAGAAAATAAGTGGATTTGGGAATCAGCGAAGTCCGATGGCCGAATAGGGCTTAAGGAATTTTAGCCGTCGATCATAAAACAGGGTTATATGAGAAATGAGGACTAAGGGCTTAAGCCGAAAGGCACTTAGAGGCCCGATATGTTAAAATGAGCACTTTTAAAGCTAAAAGGGTGGATTTTAAGCCCTTTCAAGGTTCCGATAGGTGAAAAAGTGGCTTTGACAGTCCATGCGGTCATTATGATTTTTGATTTGTAGTATAGGGCCCCTTATCATTAGACATTCAAGCTTGGTGAGGGATGTAATAACAACACCCAACATAAAGGGGGATTACAAGAAGCCTTCAAAGAGTAAAAAAAAATCAATGTCAAGGCCACGAGTGAAAAAAAAAAATTAAATCAGATAGGATACAATTGATTATTATGGTCATAAAAGTAGAGATGGCCATGGGGGCTTAATACTTTACCATTTAACCCAAAATGAGTGGCCATAAACTAGGCTTCCAATCACCATGTAGAAATTACACCAATGGATTCAATCCGATCATGCAATGTACTAAAACAATATATTGAATCCTTCTACAATATTTGCAGAATATAAGTCACGATCTCCCAATCACATGCAAGTAAGAGAAATAAGTAAATCAAACTCACAACACAATATTTTTCTGGGGAAAGAAACTGCTCAAAACCCCTCCGTATTTACTGTATAATCAGCCAAATAATCATGAAACAATACAATGCATGTGCGCTCACAAGAATCTCATAGAATCTACCAAAGTCTAAGCCCGCGAGTGATTTGTTGGCCATTTGGAATCCTTCTTTGTTTAATCTCCAAGTTTATAAATTTTTTGGTGGAATACTGCTCTCGGTGTTTTTTAAAGGACTGTCTGTGAAGATAAATATTTTCAATCTATATGCCCCATGTAGTAACCGAGTAATATTCTGGGAGCGTATGAGATCCTTGGGCATTTTGATGGTTGACAATTTGTTGGTTATGGGTGATAATAACTCCACTTTAGAATCTGGTGAACTGTGGGGACGGAAGGCCCGACTAGATTCGTTGGCTGACTGTATAGGTGACATCTACAATGAACATAATATGGTGGATGTTTGACCTACACAATTAGTTCTGACTTGGTCAAATAGACGACACGAGGGAGATTACATTGGTAAACGTCTTAATAGAGATATGATAAAGGAGAATCTGTTCTACCTTTTGGGGAACATGAAAACACAGGTAATCAACTCTTCCACATCGGACCATATGTTTGTGGTTCTATCCTGGCACTGTGAATCCAAGCGATTGGGTATTTCTTTCAAGTTTAATAGAGTTTGGTTAGACGATCCTTTGTTCGTTGATATGGTAAATGAATTCTGGAGGAAGGATGAGGATTTCGAGGGTTTAGTTGGCTGGAAAAAATTTGCTGAAAAGCTTAGAAGACTGAAAAGTATGGTAAATACATGGGAAAGTAAAAAAAAGGAGGATATGTGGCGCGAGCTATGTGAATGGAAAGCGGTGGTTGCGAAAATATATGAAGATATGATGGGGGTATCGCTGGATGCCAAAGTTTATATTAGATTGGAGAGACATGAAAGCCGTATTCTGGAAATTTTAAAAGTATATGAAACAACGTGGAAACTAAAAAGTAGAATATAGTGGCTTGAGGAGGGGGATTTTAACACAATATTCTTTCACAAATATGCAAATAGCCGAAAAAACGAGAACTCCATATGGCATATTGAGGCTCCAAATGGATCCTGGAAGTTTTCTATTGCTGAGATAAAACAGTAGGCTCATCAATATTTCTCGGATTTCTATAAAGCAGATGGGGATATTGATCATCAATTTCAGAATTGGTTTCTGCAACGTATGCCTATTATGTTTGATCATGTGGCAAACAACTCTTTGGGGAAAGAGGTCACAAAAGCTAAGGTTTAGGATGTCTTAAAATATTCTTCTCATGACAAGAACCGTGAACCTGATGGTTGGCCCGCCAAATTCTTTATATTCTTCTTTGAGGTATTGGCAGATGAATTGGCACTAATTATTGAATAGGCTCGGCAGTCTAGATGTATTCCTAGAGATATGAATTCTACCTTCCTGGCCCTGATCCCAAAAGAATCGGAACCTAAATTTTTCTATGACTTCCAACCGATTTCCTTATGCAACGTTATTTATAAGATATCCTCAAAAATTATTGCAAACATGATCAGAGGGGTTTTGGCTTCCTACATTTCGGAGGAGCAATTTGGTTTCTTAAAGGGTCGATCAATGTATGATGTTGTTGCAATAGCGCAAGAAGCGATACACTCCATTCACACAAAAAAAATGGAGGTGCTCATTATGAAGATTGACATTTTCAAGGCACACAATACTACGGATTGGTCCTTCATCAGACTCATACTCCTAAAAGTGGGCTTATCTCTGGAAAATATCAGATGGATCATGGCATGCATCACTTCAGTCAGATATGCTGTAATTATAAATGGGCTACCCACCAAATTTTTTGTTGTTGGGCCTGGTCTTAGGCAAGGATGTGCACTCTCCCCTCTCATATTTATTCTCATTATGGATAGTTTCAAAAAAATTATGAAGATGGCTAATGAAGCGGGTTATTTTGTAGGCTTTTCTTTCTCCCCTTGTGTTTGTATTACTCACTCCTTGTTTGTAGATGCTTTTCAGATATTTGGCAGGCTTCTCAGAAAGTCCTGGTTCTATCTCCACTTTTCCTCATACGCTTTGGAGCGGAAACGGGTCTTCGTACAAATAACAAAAAATCTCTTCTGATGCATGAAAATGGGGATCCAGAAGAAATCAACTTTATTGCTGAATTTATGGGGGTTAAAACGAGAAATCTGGGGGACGATTTCACCTATTTGGGTTTTAGACTAAAATCTACTACATACAAGGTGATGGATTGAACGTTACTAGTTAATAAATTTAGGAACATGATTCTAAAATGGACAAATAAATGCCTATATATTGGAGGAAGATATATAATGGTTCAAGCGGCCCTAACACAGTTCATGGTATACTGGGCTTAGCTCTACTACATTCCTGAGCACACTGTCGGCAAAATAAACTCCATCATCGCCCATTTCATATGGTCTAGCTTGCTTTATATGAAAAAGATACATCTGTGTTGACTGGAGAGTATAGACATCCCAAAAGTCTCTGGTGGATGGATTCTACTAAATATATGAACCTTCACAAAAGCATTGCTTACTAAATCTTTATGGCTTGCTCTAAATGGGAGGGGGGCATGGTCCGTCATCATTCATACTAAATATATTGAGGGGAGTTTCATGAAAGACTTATATCGAGGCAACATACACCAAGCGGTTTTTGCATCTCAAATATGGCAGAGCTTCCACAAAATTATGCCTTTCGTAACAGAACGTCTAGTATGGCGTTTCTGTAATGGTATTGACATAACTTTGGGAGGTGACTGGTTTCAAGGTGTGGAGGTATTACCAATCACTGATATGAGGTTAATGCACTACTTTTCCCATAGGAGGATTTTCTATTTGTCACAAGTTATTTCATGCTGGAACATGGGCTCTTCGATCTGGAAGTCTGCGGAACAAATAGGCCTACAAAACAGGGATCCGAAGGAATGTAATAGAATTGTAAAGGCCCTCCGGTTGGCGGGACTGTGCTATCATGGTGAAGGCGACCAAATCATTTGGGATGGGGTTTTAAATGGTGAGGAATTGCTGGTAAAAGACATATACCATTTCTCCATCACCAGAAAATTGTCCAACCTTAATCTTTCCCCCTTTAGGCATGCATAGGCTTGGAACATTCCCATGAAGATTCTCCTGTTCAGATGGTTGATGTGGCGCAATAAAATTCTGACTTGGGATGGTCTTAAAAAATGTGGTTTTTATGGACCTGGGAGATGTCCCTTCTGTCACATGTGGGAGGAGACAACTTCTCATCTATTTTTTACATGTCCTTTTACAGTAAAGATATGGGCATTATTCTCTAACTTCTTATTGAGATCGGACTCGCATCCTATCAACTTTATTGACTCCATTCAGGTATGGGGTGCATATAATGGTATGTATAAGACTCTACCTTTTTATTTGTTCTGGGAGATTTGGTGTGCCAGAAACCGACTGATTTTCGAGAGTATGCTGACCAACGTTTCTCTGATCCATGGTAATATCATGACTTCGTTGGCTGGTCATACTCCACAAATAATTCCTATAAAAGACCATTCTGTGAGAATCATGCCTCATCCCATTGCCCTTCCGGCAATATTTTTTTATGGTGCTTTCCAAGGACAGTCCTATGGATGTGGAGCATGGATAAAGCTTAGTGATGTGGATAGATATCACATATGTTGGAATGGTGGGAATGGGTATAACAACAAGGTAGAATTAATGGACCTTTGGAGTGGGCTCTGGATGGCTTCAAATCTCAATCTATGTTCTTCACATTTGTATGGAGATTCTAGGATCATTATTGATGGTTTCTCTGGCGAAGCTCGCCTTTGTTTGCAGGGTGCACATGGATGGATTGACCGGGTGAAACATTTAATATCTAAATTTCACGAACTATCATGGCAGCATATATACAGGGAGAATAATACTAGAGCCGATGTATTATCCAAGAAAGGCCTCAGTTTACCTATCGGTTGTTTACATATTTCCCATTTTAAGGCTTCTGAGTGTTTTCGGAACTTCGAGATCCATGTTCTATGACTTATCTTTATCATGCTGCAAGAAAGCCAGATCTTTCAGGCGAGCGAGATTATACTATATCCTTTTTTCCTTATGGACTGTTGTTTTCTAATTTTTTTATCTGTATGAGGCCAGTTATGGTTTCAATCAATGGTATGCGAATTGGATTTTTTGTCTAGGTAACTGGGCATACATTTCTTTGGGTTTCTTATTTCCATATATTATTTTAGACATGTTGATATCCTATGATGTGATGCCAGTCCAAAATGTAGTTGGATCATATGTTGTTGTTGGCTTGCACTTACATTTATATGATGAAGCCTTCTTTCCTCTTCGTGAACATGCCAAGTGGCATGAGACTATAGATTATGTTTTCATGGGCTTATACAGTCATATATGTAAATTGATCATGTACTGTTTATATAATATATATACAAAGTTTTTTCTTTCTGGAAAAAGAAGAAGAAGAAGAAGAAGAAGAAGAAGAAGAAGAAGAAGAAGAAGAAGAGGAAAAAGAAAAAAGAAAAAAAGAAAAAAGAGAAAAAAAAGAGAGGATATGCACTCAAACCTTGAACCTTCAGCTTCATGTGGGTCAGTGAAAGAAGTGGTCGATGATGAGACTAATCCAACCTCGAATATGTGCTTCCAATTCAATGAGAAAATTTGAGAAGGCAAAAAATGAGAATCTGTTAGGGGTTTGGGTTTAAACACTTGAATGACCAAATTTGAGGAGACAACTTGCAAGCCTTCAAGTTGTGTTGGAAGTATGTTTTGTATTTTTTTAATTTAATTTTTTTTTTAACGGTTGATATAATTTAATTATTTTTAATTTGTGAATAGATTTTTATTACAGAATGTGTCATCATTAAATTTATAAGTTTTAGATTTTTCATTTAATTTAATTATTTTGAATTTTAATTTAATTTGTTAATATTGTTTTATTATAGGACTGGATATTATAAAATTAATAATGTTTTAAAAATTTATTTTATTTAATTTATTTTAATTAATTTGTAGATAAAGTTTTCAAGGGGTATGGCACCTTCATTTTTGCTGCATTAATTCTACTAAAAAATTAAATGCATAGTGACCGCTATCTTCAATTGTTTTTTTATGCACGTGACAAAACTAGAGGTACAAATTAAGGGATGATGTGATATTTAATTTTTACAGGGACAATTACAATGTTTCTGACCTGGAGAATAGGTCAAGACTTGAGGTATATCTTATTTTTATTTTTGGTTTCTTAGCAATTTCTTACATAATAAGAAAAATTAAATTGTGTGTTTGTTCAATTGCAAGTTGAAAAGTTCATGGAAATGTGGAACAAAAATAAAGAGTTTAGGGGAAAATATGAAAAAAGAAAATTGATGGCTCACATTTAACAAAATCTCTCTAATGCCAATGTTACAAATTGCAACAAATCCAAATACTGTAAACTTCATCATTTTTTAATAACATCATTTCTGAAATTATTTCCAGATCAGTTTTACCTTGTATTAAATAATGTCTTAGAGAATTTAGGAATTGCATTTTTTGTTTAACTTTTTGACATAATATTTAAAACATAATGTAACATACATAACAATTCAACAACAACAACAACAAATTACATTTACTTATTTTATATATCTCATAATTTTTTTTCTGACCATGGTAAGTTAAATCCTATATGCATATTATCTCAATTTAACACTATCCATATAATAATTCACCATATAGATATTCCACGTGGATCATCATTATTTTAACAATACAATCAAATATTCTTACCTAGCCTCTTATTTTATTCGACACCTATGTTTGTAATCATGTTGCGATATAGTTTGACATATAGATCTAGGTTGATTGGAAGATGTATTTGAATTCATGACACGAATAATTAATACTCCAAAGGGATAGGTGAAGATTGGAAGATCTCTTAATTCGATTATGTGATTTCATCCTCGTTTATGATATTTTTCGTATGTTAAATATTAAAGAAGGATAAGAAGTGTTGTACCCTTCGTATGGGGATTTGGGTTACACTGTTGACACTTACCCTTCTGACCATTGTTGGATCTGAGGTTAGAGATATACGACTGAGGTCTCTTGGTACCCGTTTAGGGTATCGACCCCTCTCAACCCTAACTAGTTCTTCATTTTCTTTGGCTCCGATGGCATTGCCTCTCTGCAACCTTGCCGCTACCCAAGCTCGGTCGACCAACATTTGATCTCTCAGTTCGGCTTTGGCTTGCCATGGCGCTTCAACAAGTACACAAATTCACCTTCAGTTTAGTGACTCTATACCTTTGTGGAAATGTAAGATCCAGTTCTTAAATTTTTTGAAGTTTCATTACTTTATGAATTTCGCAAGTGGTTTAGCAGTTTGCAAAGATCTGTTCCAAGGCTGGGGAAGCTTAATTCCCGATTATGTCTAAATTTTAGGTTTTTGCCGCTGACTTCCAGTTACAGCTATCTAATCTCTACGGATGGTAAGCCAACCAAATGTGCAAGTTTTTATGCTTATTACCCCACTAGATTCATTTCCTATCATCAGCTTTGAACTTTCTCTTTACATTTCTTCACACAGTGTTACAGTCATAGCCTGCGGAGTATATTTAAACCAGGTAATGTAATTTTTACTCTGTCTTTCCTTAGTTTTTACCCTTCGCTCAGAAATTAGGAAGGTATAGTTTTCTAATGTTTTACGTCTCGATTTTGAAGCAGGTAAACATACCACGGTTGACTGGAAAGGGTTTACACAATGGGTTTGTCGTTTCCATTGAAGTGCTTCAGTTTCAAACCTGACTCTGTCGTTTTTCTTAACAGGTATAAGATTCACCATTAGGGTTTTAGATTTTTGGAGTAAAGTCCCAGTACTAATCCCATGGTACTTGCGACATTATAAACTCTAAATTTAGTTTTATGGCATCATTTTCCGTTTATTTTGGTTTCCTTTATGCTTGAGGGCTCCGCCCTGTTTGGAACTGTTGCATGCAATTTGGAATTTTGTTGTAATTAAGTTGCTACTCCTGGCTATTGGTCGAACTCACGGCCCAGCCTAAGAGGAGAGTTCCTCTGTGAAACAGGGTTTTAATGTTATATAAACCTTTTCAATGGAAGGTTATTTGACCCCTATATCTTCAAATGATAGGTCATTCGTCCCTTCATTAAATATGGCTTTACTCCTATGAATAGAAGTTGCAGAATTGACATTTCCTCTTATATATATGTGTGTGTGATGTTTTAATTTATTTACTGGAGCATTCGCATTCATCTTAATTATTTTTCGAAGAGGCTCGTTATCTTTCTGGCCCGTAAAAGAATTAGTTTTCTTTTCTACATTAGTTTACAGAAATAATATTTCGTTGTTGAATATATTTACATTGGCAGTTTCATTTCTAGGTTTTCACTGTATATTCCGTTTAGACAGGGTTATATCCCTTCTTTCAAGAACTGATATTGTATTATTCCTTCTGTCATCCTATCTGTTTTAGTTTTCGGTTAATAGAGATGCCCGGGCCATCTGAATTTTTGAGTTGTTTTTCTGCAAATCTTGTTGTCCGAGTATATCATAGATTAAACATATTAACAACCATTTTTGGGTCTAGGGTTTCGACTATGGACCTTGAACTAACAATTTTTCTGGTATTCACTTCCAGTATATATTATTTATTTTTCTTCTTCTGATAACATATACACTAATCTTTCTTGAAACCAAGAAAATAACTTCGGTAAATGTATTTTTACACAGTCAACATAATATTAACGATTCTGATGTAAATTATTTAATAATTTAGAAAATTAAACATAAATGTAACTACAACATGCTTTGTGTAAAAATCTTCATTTTCTAATTTAAATAGCATTTTCCATGTTAAATAGAATTATGTCTAAACAATGTTTCTAGTTCTTACTTCTTCCACAGT
Source organism: Pinus albicaulis (assembly GCA_034641835.2). NCBI lineage: Eukaryota > Viridiplantae > Streptophyta > Pinopsida > Pinales > Pinaceae > Pinus > Pinus albicaulis. The sequence goes on from CM076584.1 coordinate 448,948,833, forward strand.
CTGTTTACTTATCTCGCTTCAAAACTTGTTGATGATGTCCTCCCTACCATGAGAGAGGCGATTACGTCCTCATCTCCCCCCGTGCTCCACACTTGAGATGAGTAGGTTGACAAAAAATTCTAGAAGAGACCTCAAGATGCCTAGTCGAGTATCTTCTTTTTCAGGATTCAGGAATGCTGAGTGTTTCCACTGGTCTCCACCAGCTCAGGAATTTTCACTCTCTTCCTTCCTATGCCTTCTATGTTCAGTCACAGAATTCATTTTCCTCATTGGGATGTACTTTTTATCCCCAAAGGAAAGGTAACTTTTTTTAACAGTTTTCTGTTCAACCAATCTCCATTCTTGGAATACTTTTATCATCAATCTTCTTTTAATTTTATGGAACCACAATCCATAATAAAATTTTATTTCCAAAAAAAAATTAATTTATGTTTATCTTTCGTAATCCTTTTCTCAAAAAATTAATGTTTAGTCTCTTTAAAATAACATAACAATTTAGTTTTCACTTAATCCAGCTGTCACAACTTCCCCCTCTGGAAGTGAACACCATCCTAAGTGTTTCATTCCAACTCAGCAAACAATTATGGGTAGGCCTTACGCACAAATCCTTCATCTTCCCAGGTAGCCTCATCTGAGCTGAAGTGCTTCCACTACACTTTAACTTGGGTGATTTCTTACCTCCAGAGCGTTATTTCTCTCTGATCGAGTATACATTCAAGTTTGACCAGAAATTCGTCGTCCGGTTCAACCTGCATTCAGCAAGACCTTGAATTAAAATTTTATAAAATTTAGTGTTTTAAGATAGGATTTTTTTAATTTTTCCCTAACTGAATAATTTTCCAGTGGAATACATGCTTTGGGTCATGCACATATCATTTTAGTAAAGATACATGAAACACATTGTGCACCCGGATATGGCTGGTAAAGCCAATGGATAAGCCACAGGTCCCACTCTTTCCAATATTTGGAAAGGTCCACATAACCTGGGAGCCAACTTGGTACATGAGGTCCACCTTAGTGTGCTTTTATTAGGTTTAATCCTTACATACACATGATCACCCACTTCAAATTCTTGGTAAGTTATATTTTTATCTGCATATACCTTCTGCCGATCTTGAGCCGCTTTCAGATTTTGTCTGATCTTTCTCACTTATGATTCCATCTCAGCTAACATCTCTGGTCCATGCATCAACCTGGTTTCGGGACTGCTCCAGTTAATGGGAGTACAACATTTTCGCTCATACAAAGCTTCAAAGGGGCTCATCTTAAGAGAATCTTGGTAACCATTATTTTATGCAAATTCTACCAAATGTAGATATTTTTTCTATTTCGTTCACCGTTGCATCACGTACATATGCAACATATCTTCCAAGATTTGATTAACCTGCTCAGTTCTTCCATCCGTCTGGGGATGGTAAGCAGTGCTTAAATTTATTTCTATTCCCAAACACATAAATAGGACCTTCCATAATGCTAAAGTAAACTTCACATCCCTATCTGATATAACCGTCTTTGGAATGCCATACAGTTTGAAAATATCTCTCATGAATATATCTAATATTTGCATGGTTTTGTAAGTAGATTGTACGAGTATGAAGTGTGCTGCCTTAATCAATCTATCAACCACCACCATAATGGAGTCATTGTGTCTTTTTTATCTTGGTAAACCAGTAATAAAATATATGGATATAACTTCCCACTTCTATTCAGGTATAGGTATAGGAAACAACAATATGGCTGGGTGTTTATGCTACACCTTAAAATGTTGACATTCCAGACATTTTTCTAAGTACTCCGCAATATTTCTTCGCATACCATGCCAAAAATAAACTTTTCTAATCACTGTTAACATTTTCTGGTATCCTGGGTGTCCCGAATAATTATTACGGTGATACTCATTCATGATTGGCTCTTTTAAATTCATTCGATTTGGAATGTATAACTTTCCTTTGAAGGTTAACAATTGGTCCTTATGAATTCCATAATCAAAAAAATTTTCTATCTTCTGGCTTCCTCCACCTGCTGCAATAAAAATCAGTATTCAAGATCCTTCTCGGCTTCTTCTTCTATCTGATCTAAAAATTTACATTCGATTTGATTATAACAAAGTTCATATATACACTGCAGTTTCCTGCTTAAAGCATCTGCCACACGATTTTCTTTGCCTTTCACATGTTGTATATCAAAATCAAATTCGCTTAAGAAGGCATTCCACCTTGTCTGGTGAGCGTTTAAATTAGCTTGCTTAAAGTAGCTAGTTAGGTTGCTGTGATCGGTATTTAACACAAATCTCTTCCCTAACAAGTAGTGCCTCCATACTCAAAGTGCATGCACTACTGTTGTCTGTTCTAAGTCATGGGTTGAATATCGTTGTTCATACTCCTTTAGTTTTCTTTATTCATAGGAAACCACCCTTCCTTCTTACGATAAAATTGCCCCAACACGTTCCTTACAAGCATCGGTACAGACCTCAAATTATTTGTTGGGGTCAGCTACCCTCAACATTGGGGCAGTGGTCAACAAATGTTTTAACTTCTCGAAACTATTCTGACACTCACTGGTCCATTTAAATATTTTTCCCTTTCTCTGCAAGGATGTAATTGGAAAATAAATCTTTGAGAATCCTTCTTTGAATCATCCATAGTATCCAGTTAACCCCATAAAATAACGGATATCCGCCACATTTTGGGGTACTCTCCATTCCACAATAGTTATATTTTTCTCTGGATCGACCGTTATTCCTTCAACGGAAATGGCATGGCCTAGATACTGTATCTGTTCTTTGAAAATTCACATTTGCTGAACTTAGCATACAATTGATGTCTTCTTAACATCTCTAATACTATCCTTAAGTGTTCTTTGTGTTCTTCCATGCTTTTTGAATAAATCAAAATATCCTCAATGAATATCAGAAAAAATATGTCCAAAAAGGGGTGAAATATGCCATGCATTAGCCTCATAAATGTTGTTGGTGAATTAGTTAAACCAAATGGTAATACCAAAAACTCGTAATACCCATATCAGGTATGAAAAACAGTCTTGTAGATATCCTCGTCTTTAATTCAGATTTGGTGATATCTAGATGTTAAGTCTATTTTCGAGAATACAGTTTCCCCCTTCACCTTGTTAGCCACCTATAATAATTGTTATACCAAAAGGTGGCTAAGACTTTTTGAGCCTCCAAGGAACAAATTTTATCACTAAAAATTGTTGGCACTTAGAGACTCCTTATAGGCCTCATGCCTCTGTCCAAAATCCTCATTGCTGTTCCCATTAATTCTGTTGATTTCATGTAAGAAACTGCTGAAAAAACCATCATTTTTCCCCCTTCTCCCACTCATAACTAACCTTCATTTGCTTCCCCTTTTCTCCATATTATTTTCTCTACTTTTCATATGTTTCTCCTTCCATTCATGAAAATCCTCCTTACATGGTTTAAAACTTCTTTTTGAACTGTGCCGAAACCCCCAAATCCATTTAAAACCTTGAAATTTTTCATAAAAAACAAGTTTTATTACTATGGACCTAAGCCCCTTGGGCTAAGTCCTAACCACTTCTCCCCACATACCCATGCATCAAAACCAAACGCCAAAGCCTTTGGGCGCTAATAGCATCGCAAAAACTCAGTGCACCGTTTGTTTTGATGTCCTCCGAAGTTCCAATTGCGATTAAACCCTATCCTCCGATCGCATCATTATTTTATACATATCCTGTGGGCCCGCCTTGGCGCTTAAAACCTTATAATATATCTTCCCCGATCACCCTTTTCCTTTGTAAAGTCGGAAAACCCACTTTTCCAAAGTTTTAACTTAAAAACTCTAAGTCACATGTTGAAATATTTCAAAGGGTTGATTAAAAAGACCCGATCGCACAATCGAAATCGGAGAAATCACAATGGGTTGATCGGAGAGACCCGCATCCAAAGTTCCGATGCGATTGGGTCTTATGTATTATAAACCCCGCCCCTTTTGTTTTCTTTCCATATAAATTTTCCCCGAGACCAAGTGTTAAGGATCCCGGGTGCTAATCACATCGCAAATATTTCAAATGGGTTGATTAAAAGACCCGGTCCGAACTCCGATTACGATTGGCCCTTGTTTCAAATACGCCCCGGGCATATTATCCTCCATATAATTAAAGACCCGCAGTCGGGCGCCTATTCATTATATGCACTTTTTCCGCCCCCGAAGCCGAAAAAACCTTTGTTTTGTTTCAAACCTTTGTTTTTTCATATATTACAAAGGTTTTCTCCCGGTTCATCTCTGCCGTTGATCGACAGCCGATCAAACGGCCAGCGCTCCATCGCATCGGCGATTTCAATCGCATCACAAAGTTTAATCGCATGTGTTTTGTTTGCCCCTCCGATTGCGACTCCCCGATGCTTTCTCCACCGTTGATCTGATCTTCAGATCCAACGGTCATCGTCTAATCGCTTCTGCCCTCCCGATCGCGCAATCGCATCGGAGATTTGTCATCACACCCTTTTCCACCTCCCGCCGATTGCGATTCCCCGATTAGATCTAGACCGTCCACGTTTCCCGATCCAACAGCTACGCTCCTCTCCCGCCTTCTGAAACAATTTAACCTATTTTCGCAGGATTTCTTAACTATTTTTGTGTTTTGCAGATGTTTTTATGATTTCCCACTGTTTAACGAAGAAGGGCCGAAGGTCTGGAAAGACGTTTTCCACACCTTTGAACTATTAAAGGGAACCATTTCGCCGGGCTCTATTTCATGGTTCATCGATGCTCTATGGGGCATTGATGCCTTTAAAAGCCCTGCTCGGCTCTGCACATTGACAAGACACTGCATTTTAAACGTAATTTAAAAGAGTATCAGTTTTGAAGACACAGCACAAAAGAACAGAAGATTGAAGACAGATATGGGAATTACAGCTAAGAATGCTTATCAAAAGCCTAATTCCCAGAGTTAAAACATAGTCAGGAGAAATTATAAGTGTTTGACAGGCAGAAAAGACCGCCACCGCTGCATTCTGAGGCGAATTGATTCCTCAGATACCACAGAGCCACCTGTTGCCTCAAACCTTTCAAACAGAGGCCGAATTTATCGCTTAAATAAATATCTGCCTCCAGCGCTGCCAAGAAGTTAATTCTGCCACAGGAAACTAATGCAACAAATATCTGCAGAGTTACTCCAAAAATTATGCAGAGCCTCTAAGTCAACAAAGCTCCCATCGAGCTTTGATGTTAATTGTAAAACAGTTAATACAGAGAAACACCTGTAAACTTCTTCATCGAGCCCCTCAAAAGGCCAAGAAGTCTTGGATCTGTATTAATTACCTTAGGAGATCTTTTATCAGATCTCACCTCCTCATCCTTCTATAAATACTTCTGTAGAAGATGAGAAGTTGTTGGTTGATTGGTTGTTGTTTGATCACAAGTTGTAATACTGAAACCCTCTAAAATAAATACATAGTCCGTTGAAGTTGAAGAAGAAACTGGAGTCTTTGAAGTCTTGATGATGTTGTTTCATGCTTGTTCCTGAGAAGGCTCTATCATTGGATCCATGAGCTTGGCTGTTGGTGAAGTATTCTGAACTGTTTTATGTTTTTTCCCCTTTTTTCATTATGTTCCATGATTTATTACTACAGTAGGCTGAAATTTTTAGGCTAAGGAATGACTCTTAGAAGCACCTTAGACCTGTTCACCCTTCACTGTTTAATGTTTTCCGCTGCTGAAGTAGTTTAGAGGCTTTAATATTTCTCTTTAGTCTTCATGCTTGTTTATTTCCTTAATAGTTTGAACAGTTGGTTTCAGCATGATTTATGGTTCTCCCTACTTGTCTGCTGCCACTTAAAAACTGTTATTGAAGTCTCCCTTTGAAGTTCTTTGCTTACAGTGAGTCAGAGAGGTCTGTTTTGATCTCACCCTTTGTTCTCACTTAAACAGTTGGCTTAAAGGTCGTTATAATTATGATCATAGATGTTTTTAGGTGTTCCCTCTTCTATGACTGTGATTATCAGTAAATCTTATATGTTTTCTAAATTCCTTCAGAATAAAATCTTTGAGGAAATAGGGTGTTCCTCGAATCTTAGATTTTACTTTGAAAGTTGTTTTGAAATCATTGTTTGCTTAAAGGTGTGATTTGTAGAATTTATGGTTAGCCCTATCTATCAAAGAACCCTTTAATGTTTCAAATTATGCTTTCAAATTCCCTTTGTTGAGAATTCAATTTCTCTTTCCAAATCATTAATGTTCATCCCATTCCAAAAACAAAAGGATCCTGTGGCCAAGTTAGATTTTCCCTTTGATATCCCATATCCTTTGATAAGTGTGTCATGACCTTTTTTGACTCCATTTGCCAAATGAAACAGATATTTTGCTGTCCTATATATCTTTCCTAGGCCCTTCATGTTCTGTTGTATCATTCCAACCAAACAATCAAACAAATAAACACCTGCACTTAATAACTAGTCTAAAATCAATACTCAAAACACACAAGATAAACTTTTGCAAACAAACATTTGAGAGATCCCTCTCTGAGAACAGGGGGACTAGATCCTGTAACTCTAAAGATTGGTTCTGATGTTGCCTTGTCTTTTGATTTGCCAAACTATCAAAACACGGGACACCAACACACCTGATCAAATAGATCATCTATCTGTGGTAATGGATACTTATTTTTGACTGTTAATTTATTTATTTGTCTATAGTCCATGCACATATGCATGGTTCCATCCTTTTCCTTTACAAACAACATTAGTGCTCCCCAAGGAGACACACTTGGTTAAATATACCATTTTTCCAACAACTCTTGCAGTTGCATTTTTAGTTCAGTTAGCTCCGGTACACTCATCCGATATGGTTCTCTTGAAATTGGTGATGCTCCTGACCTCAGTTCAATAGTGAAATCGTTGTCCCTTCTTGGAGGTAAACCTGGTACATCTTCTGGAAATATGTCCATGAAATCTTGTACTATTGGTATGCTTTCCAGAATAAGGGTCTTCTCCTTAGAATTAGAAAAACCCACCTGAATGGCATATATATGACAACCTTTTCTAATAATATTACTCAATTGGGAGGCTGTGATAGGACGCAACTGTAAGGGCTTCTTGATTCCTTGTAATTATTGATGAGTTCCATCTTACATTTTGTAATATATAATATTCTCTTTACAATATACTGGAGACCAGTGTCTCTCCAACCAATCCATGCCCAGTAGTACATCATAGGATTCCAAAGGTAGTACATTCAGATCCACATTTAACGGTTGGTTTCCAATTTATAGTGTACAATTTGGAACTTTGGCACAAACATTCCTCTTTGCCCCAGTGGCTAGTTGTACCAGCCAGGGATTTTTGAATTTATGACTTTGTAATTTACTATTCTGGGGTTTACATAACTTAGACTGGTACCTGGGTCAACCAAAATAGAAACAGTTTGTGAAAGTAACTTACCTTCCAGTTCTATCATCGTTGGCTGGTAATCCGCTTGCCGATCTTCCAAAGCTGCATTAATTCTAGGTATATTCTGGGCCACATCTCCCACTGTAGAGGCTTCTTGCAGATTAGATACTATTTCATTTCTTCCCCATTGTGGGAAATTCTTGTAATAGTGAGACTCGCCACACCCCCAACACTGCAGAGGTGGTTTTTGGTTTTCTGGAAGCCTCTGTAGGATTTTCTTCTTCCGAACTGTTTGCTCATTGAATTCCTTGCAGAATTCTTAAAGCTATTGGTCCTAGCATTTTTGTAATTTGAATTTCTTTTCTTCCCTTTTCTCGGCTGCCAAGTTTTGCCTATTTCTCTTTTTTCCCTGGACTGCTGGTAGCACATTCTCTCTTTTCGAATTGCTTCGTCCATGGTCCTTGGATTTATGAACTCAATTCATTCTTTCATGTTGGTTGGAAAACTACTCAAGGAACGTATCTTAATAAGGAAGTGAACTTGGTTATGTATTCATCCATTGTCATTTGACCCAATCTCAAATCATGGAATTCTCTAGATTTCTCATCATAAAAACGTTCTGTTAGATATTTTTCGTTGAAGTATTGTTGAAATTCATCCCATGTCATGTCCTGGTCTTCGACACTGCGAACATTCTTGACTTCCTCCCACCATAGGGTAGCTTTCTCTCTCAATTGATAGATGGCCAACCTGGGTTTAAGGTTGTTGTTGTACTCATAAAATTGAAAATATTTGTTCATATTAATCAACCAAGATTTTTCCACCTCCTTAGCTTCTCCATCAAACGTAGGTGGTTTAATCTTTTAGAACTCACCCTATAACTCCACTTTTTGTTTCTTGATTTCTTGTTGTTATGATACGTTACCAGATTCAACCTCATTATAGTTTCTATTCTTGTTAGTTCATTGTGAATGGCTTCTTTCCACTCTATCATTAGTCTAGTCCTTAGCTTCTCGTTCATTTTCTCTCTGCGTATCTCTTTTAGGATTGGGTTGTATCACTCCTTGATTTTGCTTATCAAAAAGGCTTTTGAGTATCCTTTCCTGCTCTTGTATCAAACGCTCATTTTCACTCCTAACCCGGACCATTTCTTCCTGTAACTTTTGCACAGTGCTTAGAATTATATTGTTTTGATGTTGTTGTTCTTCCAGCAGTCTACTATTCTACTGGTGCTGATCTACACTCAGCTGAATCCACATTTCAGGGTTCATTTCTGGTTGGGATTGGGGTGTGGGTTCCCCTGCATTTCGGGGTGTTTGGTGTGTCGATCCCCTTCTCATTTTGTCTCCTACTAAGTTATTTTATTTTCTTCCGTGAACCATTTACACACAATAATTTATCATGTTAGGTGACCCATTGGATCCTAGCGTATGAATGCTGCTCTGATACCACTGGTAACATACATAACAACTCAACAATAAAAAATTGTTTACATTTACTTCTTTTATATATCCCATAATTAATTTTGTGACCATGGTAAGGTAAATACTATATGCATATTACCTCAATTTAACATTAGCCATATAATAATTCACCATATAGATATTCCACGTGGATCATAATTCTTTTAACAGTACAATTAAATATTCTTACCTAGCCTCTTATTTTATTCGGCACCTATGTTTGTAATCATGTTACAGTATAGTTTGACATATAAATCTAGGTTGTTTGGAAGATGTATTTGAATTCATGAAACGAATAATTAATACTCCGAAGGGAAAGGTGAAGATTGACATATCTCTTCATTCGATTATGTGATTTCATCATGGTTTATGATATTCGTTGTATGTTCAATATTAAAGAAGGATAAGAAGTGTTCTACCCTTCACATGGGGATTTGGGTTACACGGTTGACACTTTCCTTTCTGACCGCCATTGGATCTGAGGTTAGAGATCTTTGGCTGAGGTCTCTTGGTACTCGTTTAGGGTATCGACCCCTCTCAACCCTAACTAATTATTCATTTTCTTCGGCTCTGGCGGCATTGCCTCTATGCAACCTTGCCACTACCCAAGATTGGTCGACGAGCATTCGATCTCTCAGTTCAGCTTTAGCTTTCCATTGCGCTTCAATAGGTACACGAAATGCAGCTTCAGTTTAGTGACTATACCTTTGCGGCAATGTAAGATCTAGTTCATAAAATTTGTGAAGTTTCCTTACTTTATGAATTTCGCAGGTGGTTTAGAAGTTTTCAAAGATCTGTTCCAAGGCCAGGGAAGCTTAATTCCCGATTATGTCTAAATTTCAGGTTTCCACCGCCGACTTCCAGTTACATCTATCTAATCTCTAAGAATGGTAAGCCAACCAAATGCGCAGGTTTTTATACTTATTATCTCACTAGATTAACTTCCTGTCATCATCTTTGCCTTAAACATTCTATTGAAATTTCTTCACGCAGTGTTACAGTCATAGCCTGCGAAGTATATTTAAACCAGGTAATGTAATTTTTACTCTGTCTTTCCTTAGTTTTTACCCTTCGCTCAACAATTAGGAAGGTATAGTTTTCTAATGTTTTGTCTTGGTTTTGAAGGAGGTAAACATACCAAGTTTGAATAGCAAGGGTTTACACAGTGTATTTTTCGTTTCCATTGAAGTGCTTCAGTTTCAAACCTGAGTCTGTCGTTTTTCTTAACAGGTACAGGATTCACTGTTAGGGTTTTAGATTTTCGGAGTAAAGTCCCAATACTAGTCCCATGGTACTCATGAAAATATAAACTCTAAATTTAGTTTTATGACATTTTTTGCCATTTATTTTAGTTTCCTTTATTCTTGAGGGCTCCATTCTGTTTGGAACAGTTGCATGCAATTTGGAATTTTGTTGTAATTAAGTTGCTACTCCTAGCTATTGGTCGAACTCATGACCCAACCTAAGAGGAGAGTTCCTTTGTGAAACAAGGGTTTAATTTTATATAAACCTTTTCAATGGAAGGTTATTTTACCCCTGTATCTTCAAATGATAAGTCATTCGACCCTTTCTTAAATATGGCTTTACTCCTACGAATAGAAGTTGCATAATTGACGTTTCCTCTTTTATATATATAAATGTGATGTTTTAATTTCTTTACTGGAGAATTCACATTCATCTTAATTGTTTTTCGAAGAGGCTCGTTATCTTTCTAGCTCGTAACAGAATTATTTTTCTTTTCTAAATTAGTTTACAAAAATAATGTTTCGTTGTTGAATATATTTACATTTGCAGTTTCATTTCTAGGTTTTCATTGTGCATGCTTTTTCTAGAATTTGTATGTGTATATTCCATTTAGACAGGGGTTTTATCCCTTCTTTCAAGAACTGATATTGTATTATTCCTTCTGTCATCTTATCTGTTTTATTTTTCAGTTAATAGAGATGCTCAAACCAACCGAATTTTTGAGTTGTTTTTCTGCAACTCTTGATGTCCGAGTATATCATATATTAAACAGATTAACAACCAGTTTTGGGTCCAGGGTTTCAACTATGGACCTTGAACTAACATTTTTTTTGGTATTCACTTCCAGTAGATATTTTCAGTTTTGCTTCTTCTGATAACATATACACTAATATTTCTTGAAACCAAGAAAATAACTTCAGTAAATGTATTTTTACACAGTCAAAATAATAATAACGATTCTACTGTAAATTATTGAACACTTTAGAAAAGTACACATAAATGTAACTACAACATTCTCTGTATAAAAATATTCATTTTCTAATTTAAAGAACATTTTCCATGTTAAATAGAATTATGTCTAAACATCGTTTCTGGTTCTTACTTCTTCCGTAGTTTGTTTACTTATCTTGCTTCAGAACTTGCTGATGATGTCCTCACTACCATGAGAGAGGTGATTACGTCCTCAGCTCCCCCCGTGCTCCACACCTAATATGAGTAGGTTGACAGAAAATTCTAGAAGAGACCTCGAGACCCCTAGTCCAATACTCTTACCTTTTAGGATTCAGGAACACGTAGTGTTTCCACTGGTCTCCACTAGCTTAGGAATTTGCACTCTCTTCCTTCCTCTCCCTTCTATGTTTAGTCACATAACCCCTTTTCCTCACTGGGATGCACTTTTGATCCCCAAAGGATAGGTAATTGTTTTTAACTATTTTCAGTTCAACCACTCTCAGTTATTGAAATAATTTTATCATTAGTCTTCTTTTAATTTTATGGAACCACAATCCATAATTGAATTTTATTTCCAAAACAGAATTAATTTATGTTTATCTTTTGTAATCCTTTTATCAAAAAATGAATGTTTAGTCTCTTTAAAATAAATAACATAACAATTTAGTTTTCACTTAATCAAGTTGTGACACATAACCACATATCATTTGCAATGTTACTAAAAATATTGTTGTCCTATAAATTAGCTGCAATATGTGAAATGGATATAATATATATAAAAACTAATAAATATAAATAAATTGCATATATTTATAAGTAAACAAACCTTGTTGTCTAGCCTCTATTTTGAATTGTAACTATTACAAGACTTATGAAATGGTTATATAGAAAAAATAATAAATATAAATCATTTAAATTAGTTTAGAATTTTAAATTTAAAAATAAAAATAAAATAAAAGGAGTTGTCTTTAGTGCGACTTTTTGGAGTTTCAGGTGCTGGAATTCGGTGAAAATAATTGAGGTAAAATCTTGATTTCTGTTATTTAAAATGGTTTTTTGACTGTTTATATGGATTCAACACCCTAAAAAACCCCTAGGGCACTTCGATTGTGCAAGGTTACCCATTAAACATATATTTTCACTAAATTCCTACCGGAATTTAGAGAAATTTGACCGGAAAAAAACTACCGTAAAAACCTTCAAAAAGTCGCATTATAGACTACTCGAAAATAAAATACTTCTTAATGGAGCTTAAGAAGTGGAACAATTTTTAAGGAAAATAATAAGTTTAAAATTTTAATTTTAAAAATAAAAATAAAATAAACTTAACTTTTTAATGGAACGTATTTTCACTAAGCTATGGACTAAAAAGAATGAGCTATACAAGAAATAATATACACTATGGACCAAGAACGCAGAAATAATATACACGGCTACAAAAATATGGAATCTATTTCCATTGAGCTATGGACCAACAAGCATGAATTATATAAGAAATAATGTCTAGGTAAATAATTTTTTTAAGTTATATATATTTTTTTTAAATTTATTGATTAAATTAAATTTAGGTTAAATATAATTTTAAATTGAATGAAAAAGGAAAATACTTAATTATTAAAAATAAAATTTAATTAAAATTAAACTTTATCTAAACTAGCTAATTTATACCTCTTAATTAATATATTAAAATACTTTATATATAATAAAACTAAATTATATGAAAACATAAACCTCATATAAAATTATACAATTAAAAATAAAAAACAATTATAAAATAAAATTATATTTAATTCGATGTTATGAATTATGTAATCTCCTTTGTATGCCTTAATTCATATCATCTATGTCTTAAGCTATACCTTTCATGTTGTATTTTTTTTCGGCTTTAATCTTTTAGGTTGTCTCGACATCGCACTGTGACAATGATTGTCTTAATATGAAAATCAACCATGGTTAACCATGATCAACCATGTTTATTTAAGGGTTTATAATATTCAAGGGTTAAACCATGGTTGAGCATGGTCCAACACCGCATTGTGACAAAGATTGTCTTAATATGAAAATCAACCTTGGTCAATAATGGTCAACCATGTTTATTTAAGGGTTTATAATATTTATCTTAGGGTTTATATGCCTTGGGTTTATATTATTCCATTGGGTTTTAGTTATTAATCCCTAGGGTTTATTATTCCCTTGGGTTTATAATATCAATCATGGTCAACCATGGTCGACCATGGTCACTTAGGCTAGTCATGATCCAACATTGCATTGTGACAAAGATTGACTCAATATGAAAATCAACCATGGTGAGCCATGGTTCAACATCACATTCTGAAAAATATTTTCCTGATATGAAAGTCAATCATGGTCAAATATATTCAACCATGGTCTAATGTCGCATTATGAGAAGGATTGTCTCAATATGAAAATCATCCATTTTCAACCATATTATCTCATTATGAAAATCAATCATGGTCAACCATGTCTCAATATCAATCCCTTGGGTTTATTAATATAAGGTTTCATATTCCTAGGGTATACTATTATTCCCTTGGGTTTATAATCCATTAGGTTTTTAGTATTAATCAATTGAGTTTAGTATTTCATTTGGTTTATAATATCAATCATGATAGACCATGGTAAATCATGGTCAATGATAGTTAACCATGGTCAACCATGGTCCAACGTCGCATTGTGACAAATATTGTCTCAATATGAAAATTAATCATGGTCAACCATGATCCAACGTCGCATTGTGACAAGGATTGTCTCATTATGAAAATCAACCATGGTCAACCATGTTTATTTTAGGGTTTATAATATTTATCTTAGGGTTTATATACCTTGGATTTATAATATTAATGCATTAGGTTTAATATTATTCCATTGAGTTCATAATATATTAGGGTTTTAGTATTAATCCCCTGGGTTTATAATATCAATCCCTTGGGTTTGATAATTTAAGGGTTCAACCATGGTCAGCCATGTTTTTTTAAGGGTTTATAATATCTATCTTAGGTTTTATATACCTTGGGTTTAATATTATTCCCTTGGGTTTAATATTATTCCCTTGGGCTCGTAATCCCTTGGGTTTATAACATCAATCCCTTGGTTTTATTAATCTAGGGGTTCATATTCTTAGGTTTTAATATTATTCCCTTGGGTTTATTATTCCCTTAGGTTATAATATCAATCCTCTAGGTTTAGTAATCTAAGGGTTCATATTCCTAAGGTTTAGTAGTATACCATTGGGTTTAATATTATTTTCTTGGGTTTATAATCCCTTGGGTTTTTAGTATTAATATCTTGGCTTTATTTAACCCTTGGATCTCAATATGAAAATCAACCATGGTCAACCATGTTTATTTAAGGGTTTATAATATTCAAGGGTTCAACCATGTTCGAGCATATTCCAATGTCGCATTGTGAAAAATATTGTCTCAATATGAAAATCAACAATGGTTAACTATGGTTCAACATCACATTGTGACAAAGATTGTCTCGATATAAAAATCAATCATGGTCAACCATGGTCCAACGTTGGATTGTGACAAGGATTTTCTCTATATGAAAATCAACCATGTTCAACCATGTTTATTTTAGGGTTTATAATAACTTTCTTAGGGTTTATATACCTTAGCTTTATAATATTAATGGCTTAGGTTTAATATTATTCTCTTGTACCTTGGGATTTTAGTATTAATCCCTCCTGGTTTATAATATCAATTTCTTGGGTTTATAAATATAAGGATTCGACCATGGTTGAGCATGGTCCAATGTCGCATTGTGACAAAGATTGTCTCAATATGAAAATCAACCATGGTCAACCATGTCTCAATATCAATCCCTTGGGTTTATTAATCTAAGGGTTCATATTCCTAGGTTTTAATATTATTCCCTTGGGTTTAATATTATTCTCTTGGGTTTATAATCCCTTCGGTTTTTATATTAATCCCCTAGGTTTATTTTTCCCTTGGGTTTTTATATTAATCCCTTAGGTTTATTTTTCCCTTTGGTGTATAATACCAATCATGGTCAACGATGGTCAATCATGGTCAACCATGGTCAATCACGGCCAATTATGGGTAACCATGGTCAATCATGGTCAACCATGTTTTACAAAATCAATCATGGCCAACCATGGTCCAACATCGCATTGTGACAAAGATTGTCTTGATATGAAAAACAAACATGGTCAACCATGTTTATTTTAAAGTTTATAATATTTATCTTAGGGTTTATATACCTTGGATTTATAATATTAATGCCTTAGGTTTAATATTATTCCATTGGGTTCATAATACCTTGGGGATTTAATTTTTATCCCTTGGGTTTATTATTCCCTTGGGTGTATAATATCAATCCCTTGGGTTTATTAATCTAAGGGTCCAACCATTGTCGAGCATGGTCCAACAACTTTGTGACAAAGATTTTCTCAATATGAAAATCAACCATGGTCAACCATGCTTATTTAATGTTTTATAATATTTATCTTAGGGTTTATAAACCTTGGGTTTATATTTTTTATTTTTGTGTAAGCTTGATAGTTCCTTTTCATTTATATTAATCATAAAATCGGGTTACAGATATACGATGTTCGATGGCCTCAACCTGCCCGAAGGAAACCAGGTTTTTTGGCCATTGAACTACTTTATAGGCCATCCAAAACATGAACATTTTGAGTCTGTCTACCCAGGCCATATGGGCCTTTATGTATGTTACACTACTATACTTAAGATTACTGAAATGAAATTTATCCATAAAAAACACCATAACAAAACAGGAATATTAACACATATTTTCGGTAGTTATTGATCAAACGACTCTACTGGTGTTGTATCTTTAGCACTCAAACCTGGCATTTCGAACTAGTGCATTCCCCGTAGTTATCTCCCAATTTTACCAAGGTGGACATACTAATGGTGCAACTAGAGTTGGATAGATTGCAACTCCTTCTAAGGGTTCATCTCGTCCTGCGGATGCCTCCCTCCTTCCTGAATTTCAGTGATGGATTTCACCATGATATATTTCATAAGCCAATATAAGTGGATTGTTTTTTGAACAAGGTGAGCCTCCCCTAGGTGTTCCCGGGGTCCGTGATCAGAGTCTCCCTTCCCTGAGAATGCGGCTCTGCTATTGTTTCTGCTTTTAATTTTGACTCCCGCGCTAATATCGTTGTTTTAATCTGAGACGGGGTCCCAACCCTGAATGCATGCAGTATAGACTGCATGTTTTCTGCATCAGAATTTCTATCTCGCTTGTGGGGCTTGCTGGTCGAATCCCCCTACCCTTTCCCTTTCTCTCCTTGCTAGTTTCTGATGCGTACTCCCCGCTCTCCCTTTCCATTACCTGGAACCTTCCCCATGATTCCTTTTGGCAGGTCACCCTTCACCTTCAAGATCATGCACACCCACACAGGAGATGAAACCTGCAGTGCAGGATACAGAGAAATTTTCAGGTTAGGTGGACATGTCATGAGAAAAATAAAAAAGCCAATTTTTAATAACTCTTCGTTGTATGAAATTCAGAAAAGTTCTAGGCATTGTTTTCCCTTCCTTTCTACTAGAAAACCCTGGTTTTTTCCATTGCAGAGAATCCCAATTTTCCTCTATGTCATGGGTATGAAAACAAGCCCAAAGGACATTCCCTCTGTGGGTTGGAATTACCGGTATCTCTGTAGCCCCAGCTACCATTTTCTCCCTTTGGTTTTCCAAGGTGTAAACCAAATATGAAGTAGGTCGTCGATAAAAAAACTAGGATTATATCAATTACAGACTAGTAACGCCTATACATGCCCATTTGTAATAAAAAGAGCCATAGATACAAGAGAACAACATGGAAAAAGCGGGTAAAAATAAGTAAACCGATAATCTACACATCCAGAGAAGAATTCTCCTCCAACCCTTCCATTCTTGCAACATTATCTTAGGCAAAACTTCCCTTCCCTTTACCTAGTAGGCCACAGAAACATACCAGAAGTCATGATCGTCTCCCGCTTGGTTCCTCTGATGCCTTATCTCTCCAGACAAGCACGATATGGTTTTCAACTCCCACAGAGTTCAAGGAAAGAACCTAACAAGTGCCTGCATGTATAATGAACCACACACCACCTGCAGATCAAGGTTAACTTCACACAAAACTCCATTTGACACCCACCGTCGTAACCTCCTATCCCTCATAACGTCAAGCATGTAGTGGTTTCGAGAGGGGCTCCCACTTGCTCTATCTCTCATGCAGACCTTCATTTACGCGATCCCTAGGTGGATCCCCCTATCCTTGGACCTCGATCAGAGGTTGATTGGGATTTCTATCTTTATCCAAGATTGTCTTTAGGGGCTCCAATCTAGCTTCCTGATATTCCCCTTCCCCTGTTGTATCAAGATACTTTCCAGGATTTTTGCATCCCCAATTTTCCAAAAACTCCGCTACAGAATTGCCTGAGCGTCGTACATGGGTGGGAATAATATATTCAATCTCCAACATGAGGTCCTTTCTCTCCTGTATTAATCTAGTCATTCTCCAATTCCTGTTGATATTTTTCCATTGGGACCCTTGTAGCATTTTTATTATTCCTATGAGCAATGTAGAATATCCCTCCACCACTAGTTTCTAGAACCGTTCAGTTCTGGCAATGATACGGCCATGTTTCACGACATTGAGTTCTGCCTTGTTATTACTCGCATTGCCACAGTTTGATGCATAGATATGCACTTCTCTTCCTTGATGGTCTCAGAAGAGTCCATCATATCCTGCATCCCCCGGGTTAACTTTGAAAGCGCCATCAAAGTTAAGCTTGTGGAAAATCTTTGGTGGGCATACAAAATTTGATGGGGAGAAATTGGGGAGATTTTTAGCTTCCAGAAGTGGGGATATAAAATTTTTGGGGACAAATTCAACATTTTTAATAAACGTGCTTCCTAGAGAGGTACCTTCTAGTCATCTGGGTACCATTTTTCTATGAGAATGGTTTCCTGAATATTTTGGATTATTACTTTCCATGTTTTGAAACTGATTGTGTTTAATCTCTAAACACCCTCCTATTTCATTCTTTCAACACCGTCCACAGTAGGAAGTAGAGAGAGATGGACCAGGCTCGATTCAATACCTATTGGAGATGGAGAGAGATTGGTCCAGATCTATATGGCCAAAGAACATCTCCAGATTCTGCCAAAGTTGATTGATATAGGGGCAAGCATTCAATAGGTTTTCCATGGTATTGGTTTGGGACACAAAGAAGATGCACTTTGAGGGCCCTACACCCCTCTATTTTGTAATTCGTGCCATGTGACAGCACGCCCATTACTGATGAGCCAGAGGAAAATCGTATCTTTAGGCCAAAATTGTCTGGACCATAGTTTGCACCATAGAGTCTAGATGTGGTGCTGAGGGTCTGTGGTTGCTACCTGGCATCCTTCTTGGATAGTAAAGATTCATTTGTTTTTATATCCTTGTCGAAGGATATTCGTTCCTTCTGTGATTGTAATCCTTCTATATTTGAGCTCTTTTCCAAACACATCCCATCAAGGTGAGTCAGGTACATTGGGCCAATTTACCTTTCTTTTCCAATTTATCCATGTGGAACTCATTCTGAGATCCCAGAATTGGTTCACAGTCATATTTTCAGATCTATTAGTGATAGGAAGATATCGGCCAGGTCTCGACAGTTGAATAGTTTCCCCCTCTGTTGCCACAATTCATGTCTAAACTATGCTTTAATCCCATCTCTGATCTCCTAGAAGCTGTGGTTATGTATCAAATCCCTATTTTCTGCTGCTAAGTTCCATACTAAAGATCCTCTCAGGGTGTCTTGAACTCGTAACCCCCTTTTAGTGGTTACAGGAATCCTATATTTTCTTTCCCATATCAGCTTCCAGAGTTCATTCCCCCCCTAGATCCAACGCCACCAAATTTTGGCCCCCATAACTTGGTTTAACGTATATGGGTCTTTGAATCCTAAACCCCATGCCATTTTCAGTTTAACCAGGTTGTTCCAAGATAGGAGAGCCCATTTTTTTTCCTTTTGTGTGCCTTTCCAGAGGAATTTATAAAATATGTTTTCCATTTCCATGCATAGAGTCTTGGAAGTGGCTATACCCAACAGTTTGTAAATATGGATCTAATGAAGCATTGCTTTCAGGAGAATTACCCTACTCGCCATGTTGAGGGCTCGAAAAGACCAATTATGAATATGGGATTGGATGCAATCGAGAAGGGTTTTCCAGTCGACGACTCTGGGAGAGTTGTAGCTTAGGGGGATTCCCAAATATTTTGCTGGAAACTACCCTATACATAAACCCAAGGTTTTGGCAAAGAAGGCTTGAGACAGAGCCAGGGTATGTAAGAAGAAGATGTCTGACTTATCATTTTTTTATTTAGGTTACTAAGGCTTGCATGAAATATTGGATAATAAGTGTTAGGGTTCGAGCTTCTTTGAGGGTAGCTTGGAAAAACATCATGATGTCATTCAATAATTTTTGGTGGGTCAAAGGAAGGTCATTGACCCCATAAACGAAGACCTTTGAGTTGACCTTCTTGGACCTTCACCTTTATGTATCTCCCCATGCCTTCCTTTGCTAATATGAATAGGAAAGGAGAGAGCAGATCACCTTGTCTAAGGCCTCGAGAGGAATTGAAGGTTTTGTACGGGGATCCATTGAGGAGGATGGAGAACATGAGAGTGGAAATAAGTGAAGAGATCCATTGGATCCATCTCTAGTCAAAGCCAAAGGCTTGGAGGATGCGCAACAAGTAGGGCCAACTCAAGTGATCATAGGCTTTTGATAAATATAGTATTATCATCACTCCCTTGGATTTCAAACTTTTGAGAGAATGATGGCTCCCTGAGCCGTAATGATGCCATCCAAAATTTAGTGCCCTTTGAAAAACCCAGTCTTCTCTTGAGAGATTAGCCCTGGGAGAATAGTTTTAATTCAGTTTACCATGAAGGTGTAAAAGAGCTTATAGATGACGTCACACATAGAAATAGGTTTGAAACCCTGATGGCTTTCATAGTGGTCAGATTAGGAATTAAAGTTAAAAAGGTAGATTTTATAGTAGGAGGTACCTTCCAGGTTCCTTTGGAATATTCCACTACTTCTAGGATGTCATTGCCCATAATTGGCCAGGCCACCTAGAAAAATTATATTTTGAAGCCATTTGGTTCAGGGTGCTTTGTTTTTTGCCAGACCTTTGACCACTTCTTCGACTTCCTTCATGGTGACAGTTCACATGAGTGCCAGATTCTGATCTCTGCTGACAAGTTGGGGAATGTGTTGAACTATTCAGTAAATAGCTCCCACTCTATCAACGTCTGGTTCCAAAGGGATATCTTTGAAGTGATCAACCAATAGATTCTCCATTTCCTCGTGCTGCACTAGACGATTTCCTTATGTGTCTAACAACGAGAATATTCTATTATGTTGTTGATGCTGGATCGTTGCCTTGTAAAAGAAGCGAGTATTCCTTTCTCCTTCCCTAAGCCATTGAACTCTGGATTTTTTTGAAGCCATAGAATATCTTCCTGCTTCCTTCTTTCTTCAATCTTTGTAAGTAGCTTCCTTTCCTCAATGTCCATCTCCCCCGAACAGCCCTGCGAAATAATTTTTTGTTGCACCTTTTGCATGCAGGTTTGTAGTTGTTTGTGATCTTTTTGGATGTGCCCAAGCTCTGTTTTGTTCCACATATTTATCTTCTACTTTATTTATTTCAACCGAAATTGGAAGGTATTCATTATATTTCTACTGTGCTTCGTGTTAACAGTCCGATGGTCTTCTATCTTTTCCAGAAAAGTTGGATCTCTCAACCAGAAGGCTTCAAACCTGAAGTGTCAGTTCTGGTGTCCCTATTTCATATCTACTTCCAACTGAATAGGCCAGTGATTTGATCTTAGGCAAGGTAGGATCGATGCTTCATAGTATAGATCCATTCCTATCAAATATTCAATTGCGAGAAACCGATGTAGCCTAGAAGACACTTGGTGTGTTCCTCCTCTCCCGATGTTCTACATATATATCCCATTAACAATGGGGATTTCCACTAGATGGTGATCTGCATGCATGTTTCTAAAAAACTCCATTTCAGGTTCCTCTCTTCTGCTACCTCCTTTTTTCTCTTCTAAAGAGGTGATCAAGTTCAAATCCCCCCCCCCCCCCCGATCAACTAGATTTTCTCATTGCGCATATGTTTTAGCTTTCATAAGCTTTGTAGGAAAGCTTCCTTCTCTCCTAGAATATGAGGACCATATACCGTCAATATTAGGATCCAAACACTGGTCCCAATAGGTCTAAATAACTCGGAAAGAATGTGAGGTAGGTTGATCTAGTAATCTACCTTCACCTTTATCGAGTTCCAAAGAACTGTGATGCCTCCAGCAGACCCTCTTGCATCAATAGCAACTACCTCATACCTAGAATAGATGCATCTCAACATTTCACCAGTCTTTTCTCCTGCAACTTTGGTTTCCTGAAGAAGTGCTATCTGTGGCTTCTCCTTTTTCAAGCGTTCTTGCAGGCATCTCTTCTTACCTCATATATTGATGCCTCTCACATTCTAGGAGATTAATATCATTGGGAAACTTTGTGTAGTTGTTGTAATATCGCCAAAAGTGGTATTACCCTTCCAAAATTGACTAGCAATTCTCCCACCATTTGGATTGACTCTTGGAGATTTTTCCTACCCCTTTTCTTACATGCCTTGCTTTGGCTCTTCAAATCTTGATATCTTCCCATTTGTGTACTTGGAGGACCCCTCGGATCTTCTTGTCATTGCCTTTATTTTACCATGTGCTGTTGGAATGTATCCCGATACAACTTCTTCTAGTTCTCCAGAATAAATCTTTCATCTAGGTTATGCCATTATTATAGGAGAATTTTCAAAACTACCTCTTTTGTACTTAAGTCCTCCTTGGTCATATCAATCTCCATTGTTGAAAGATCCATGGTTTGTTCCTAATCCTCTTTCTATGGGGGCTTCATCTGGGCTTTTCTTTTAGAATTGAAGGCCGATATTTAGGGCTCTCAGCTTTGAGCTGTCTATTTTATGGGTTATACCTCTTTAGAGCTATCCCCGCTCTCTTGTAGGACTTTGAACCTATTTTGGTTTGATTTTTGTTTTTTCAAGTTTGGGACGTGTTGTTGCTATGGTTTTTCATTCTTCTTCTTATAGAAAAATTCCTTGAAGTAATCATTGTTCCCTTGTGTTGATGTTGACTCTTTTGGTTGTTGCTTCTCTTCCAGATCTGCTTGATTTAGTGGGAAATATTTAAATATATTCCTATACTCATGACATTGATGACAATAGAAAGGGATGTGTTCATATTCCAACAGTTGTTGCCAAACCTCAACCTAGTATTCCAACTCCACTAATTCGGGAATGGGTTCTGATATATTCATGTAGATGTGGAAGTAGGCATACAAGGTGTATCTTCCCTATCTCGTGGAGTCAACTATTTTCACACATCTTCCTATTGGGTTTCCGATATCTTCCAGGATTTCGAGATCCCATAAATCCACTCGCAGGCCGAAAAGGCATACCTAGACCAGAGCCTCGAGGAATTGTTCTCGATCTGGATTGTAGCATTCATCACAGTGCCGCATGAAGAGGCTTGCATTATAGTAGAAATAAGGGCCATTGTCAAAAACCCTTTCCTTATCTTGTAGATTGAAGAAGATCACTGTAAAAAAAACTCTTGCTCCAAACTTGAGATCTATGTGAACTTTTATCTGCCATTTTTGTTGGATCTAATTGATTAAGTCCTTCTTTGTGTGACAAATACCTATGAATTTGCAGATCATGGCACGATCCTTCATCTAGTAGCAGTAATTTTCCATTTTTTTGGACGGGATCACAAACCAGGGATTCTTGGTAGCTCTTGGGCGGCACTAACCTCTAATTCTCCCTTTCCAATGGGCACCCAGAACAGGGCCTGTACTAGGGTCGAAGCCCTCCTTCAAACCAATCAGATTGCTCAATTGGTCTCTCGCTTCGCCCACTGCCACATTTTTGTAGGAGGGGATCTCTCCACCCTTTGGAACAATCAATGCCCCTGTGAGAACCATGGCTTAGCCACTATGATGAAGAATCACCGCAGGGTTTTTTCAATATTCAGTCATTGCCAAAAACCCTAACAGAGCTCAACATTGATTGCATGAAAAATTTGGTAAAATTATATTTTTATTTAAACCTTGGTTTTACATTATTCCCTTTGGTTTATTATTATTTTGTTGGGTTAAAACATGGTTAAGCATGGTCCAACGTTGCATTGTGACAAATATTGTCTTAATATGAAAATCAACCATGGTTAACCATGGTACAACGTCACTTTGTAACAAAGATTGTCTCAATATGAAAATCAATTATGGTAAACCATGGTCCAAAATTTCATTGTGACAAGGATTGTCTCAATATGAAAATCAACCATGTTTATTTTAGTGTTTATAATATTTATCTTAGGGTTTATATACCTTGGCTTTATAATATTAATGCCTTGGGTTTAATATTATTCCCTTAGATTCATAATACCTTGGGGTTTTAGTATTAATCCCTTGGGTTTATAATATCAATCACGGTCAATCATGGTCAATTATGGTAAACCATGACCAATTATGGTCAATCATGGTCAACCATATTCAACCATGTTATATAAAATCAGTCATGGCCAACCATGGCCAATCATGGTCAACCATGTTCTAAAAATGCATTGCGACAAATATTGTCTCAATATGAAAAAAAAACATGGTCAACCATGGTCCAACGTCACATTGTGACAAAGATTGTCTCGATATGAAAATCAATCATGGTATGTTAACATGGTCCAACGTCGCATTGTCAGAAGGATTGTCTCAATATGAAAATCAACCATGGTCGAACATGGTCAACCATTTTTAGTTTAGGGTTTATAATATTTATCTTATGGTTTATATACCTTGGATTTGTAATATTAATGTATTGGGTTTAGTATTTTTCCCTTGGGTTCATAATACCTTTGGGATCTAGTATTAATTATAATACCAATCCCTTGATTAATAATAATAATAATACGTTTATTATTATTATTATTAAATAATTAGTTTATTATTATTATTAAATAATTAATAATTAATTAATTAATTAAATACAGTCTAGATCCATCTTAACTCTGGATCTACCAAGCGCCTCGAGGGAGAAAATCTCTTTGATATGCAAAGCCCTTTTTAAAGTGTAATAGATTTGATTCCTCTCAACGCTTAGTAGATCGGGAGTTAAGATGGATCTAGGTTGGTTTAATTTCTTCCTTTAAATATGCCACACTTGACATGAATACCATGGGTTATCAATACTAAGGTCAATACCATGGATCATTTTTATTTTTATTATTATTTTATTTTTATTTATTTCTATTTTATTTTGACTAAGTTAAAATGTTTACATTACACTATTTTTTATTTAATTTTATTTTATTTTTATGTTTATGTAATTTGATTTAGTGAAAATGTTAAACATTACATTACAACATAGCTACCATACTAGCTTGGAGAATGCCTCTCGACACAATCAATTGATTTTTAATTTGTAATTAATTATTGATTAATTATTAATTACTTATTGATTATTGATTAACTATTATTTATTAGTTAATTATTAATTAATTATTAACAATAATTTATATAAATGCAATGTAATTTACTAGTATAATAATAATAATAATATTTTTTTTTAAATAGTTATTTTTGTAATATTACTATTATTTTTATTATTATATATTTATCAATATGAATATTAATATTATCATTAATATTAAATTTATTTATTTTTGTAAGTTTAGCAGTTCCTCCCTATCTTCCATTAAATAAAAAAGAAAAACAAGTTACAATCAATATATATGATGGATGGCCTCAGCCTGCTTGTAGGAAACCAGGTTTGTTGGCCACCTCAAAGAGTTAAAGGCCCACCAAAATTGAAAAATTTTAGACTTGATACTGTCTGCCTTAATAGACCTATTGTCTATTACATCCAAATACTTAACCAGAAAGTAGATGCTATCCGTAATGTGAATCTCAAAAAGATAAAAAGTAATAAGACTTAATAAGACTGAATCATCTGATGACTCAATAGGCGTCGGGTCCTTAACACTGGACCCGAGCATATCAACTTGGTTCATACTCTGCAGCTGACGTTCCATGCGGCCAAGGTAGACATTCTGGTGATTTTGCAGAAGGTGTATTTCCTAGATGTCCCTTCTCATTTCAGCTAAATAAGACGTTGCTTTCAGATCACCACTTATTTCTTGAACATTAACGATGGCCTTAGCCAATAAACATTTCATTGTCCAGTATGTATGTATGGAATATTTGAATAGATACATTCTGCCTCTGTTAGTACTTGGATCTGTCAGAAACTCCATCTCTTCCTCTGAGATGTCCCCCTCCTCTTTTATTTGATGGTCTCGCTCCTGGCCTGAAATAAGTGATTTTGCATGAGCATGTGTGCCCACCCAGTAGGCCTCAAAGATATTTTCCATTTTTCTTTGCCTGAATTTCTTCCCCTCCTACTGGGTTCCAATTTTGACTTCCATTTGTTTTGATTTCCTTTGTCCTTCGCTTCTTTTTTTGCTGGTTGACCTTTCAATATTTTTCCTTGCAGATAGATTACCGGGCATTGAATTAATTGTCTTGACTGGGACGATTGAGTGCCAGACCAAGGGTCATAGAATACCTGTAGAAGAACCAAGAATACATGTGGAGGGAAACATAATTTCAACAATTGATTAAGTAAAACAACAAAGGAAAGTATCCCGATTCATGAGAGGAACATCCTCAATTTTAAAGGTATATTGCATAAAACGATCCTTCTTCCATTAACTCTACGAACTGCGAGATTTTCAATAGGGTCGCAGGGAGGCACCTATGTTTTCCAAAGAGAAGTAACTTTCCTAACATGCAGCGACGAATTATGCAAGGACAGAATATTTCCATTCCCCAACAACACATAGACAAAGACTTGATAGTAATCCCAAAACACAACTGAATACGTGCCACTCGTGCAACCTATACAAGAGACTTGAGAAGTTTCACCACTGCAATTGGAACCAAGACTCTCCCTATTCTTATAAGTAAAAATAAGCCCTCCAAGGGAGAACCTAAGGGCCAGCGTACCAAACTGGGTATTAGGCAAAAATTGACCCCCCAAAGTGTCATTATAAGCCATGTATTAAATTTCATGGATCTGTCGGGCCGGGTTATGGAGGTTGCAAATAGGAAAAAATGGTTGGCTTACATTATTAAGGCTATAATCGGAAACATTTTGGAAATAAGTATCAGTGTAATGAATAGGGTAATTCGAAATGAAAGAGTAGCATCCACAACCAATTGGAGGACATGCAGAGCCAATTGGAGGGCATACAGAATTAATTTTAGAAAACACAGTCATATGGGGGACATGCAAGGTCAAGAAAATAAGATAATAGGTTAGATAAGGCGTGCTTCATGGTAGCCAAAATGTTAACTCCTACCACCGTAATAGCAAAAGTTATGCCCTAGGAATTATAATTGTCACAACCCGCAACAACCAAACAGAAGGGACAATCAGACTGCATTTAATGAGAAGTAACCAAGACAGGATTACCATACCGATATAAACCCCAATACACGGGACAACCAGAATTCGAAGGCATAATGACCGCTACATTCTAAGCAAAATTCAAGAAACCATCCCCAAACCCATACATCAGAGAAAAACCATGGTGGTTCTCATATCTCCCATACACAGAAAACATAAATAAATTCAATGACCGAAGTCCTTCTCTTAGCGCAACAACAGACATTATAATGAGTCTAAGAACATACCCGAAGAAGCAGCAAGCAACTGTTATGAAACCCTTCGCCTGTTTGTCGACGTCCTGTTCCACTCCTTTCTCAACCGATAACATCAAAACCAACTTGCCACCCTTAACATACGTTTCCTTCCTCCCGCGCCGACGCTTTTTCCAACCCATGTATGGCAGCCTGAGTTGTCTTCCACCCATATTAATTGTTGTAATTATACGGCGTGGGTGGCACCACCCACATTCCTCCCTGCGTGTCAGCATGTACTCACCCTATGGCCCGCACGATCTCGTGCCACCTCACCTCTTGTCGTAGACACTTTTCACCCCGATCATGGACATTAATATTAAATTTATACCATTGAGGTTTATTGGAGTTTTTCAATCACATTTATTAATATAGTTTTGCATGTAAATAATATATACATTATATTAATCATAATATTTTTTAATATCTATAAATATTACACACTTTGAAAAAATCCAAAAATAAAATCCTAATAGAAAACGAATTGAATCACACAGAGAGAAGGAACCTCATAAATAAATCTCTACCGGTGGAAGCTCGAAGTCCACCTTGCTTAGGAAAAGTATATCCGGTGACCTATCAGGAAAAACACAATACACAATTGACTTCACTACAGTCACCAAATTTCCAAAACATTCTATAATTTTAAAATAAATAAATACAAATAAATTATCCAATGAGATTGAAATGTCCCTATTATAGAAACACAGAAATGATTTGCTATTTAAATACGGCGTCCCTCCATCAACCTTTGGCTGAAGTTTTCTGCCCATCACACTTATTTAATTCCAGCAAGACAATATACTTTAGATGCTTCGTATTTAACCGCCCAACAATTTGGAAGAAAAATTGACAACAAAATTTATGGATATCATCAATTTGCATTAATTAGTGCAACTGTATGAGTATCAAAACACTTGGTACCCTAAATTATTAAGTGGTTTTTTCTATACTTTTCAAATCTCTAAAGGTGGCAACTGAGAGAAATACCACAATGATATTTTCATAACACTGAAAATAGTCAATAAGAGACTAGGATTCACCATGCAGATCGAACCAAGTATTTGGATCAATGGTAAAGGACTGACATTTACCCTGAATTTGACAACATGGTTTTAGGTGACATCACCATTATTTAAATTGTATATTTAATATAAAAATATATTCTATATAAATTCAACAATTTAAAATTGATATGTAAATCATTACATTTAAATTAATATAATTTCAAAAATATAAATAATTTTTTAAAACCAAATTAGAAATTGAATTTGAAGTAAAGTAACTATATTATGTTATAGTAAATTATATCAACTAGTTTAAACAAAAAGGGATATTTATTAAAACTATGAATGCAAAATGTCAGTTATAGATTACTTTTACCCTAGACCATAAGAAAAGGATAATTTTTCAAAAAACCCCCAAACTTTTATAGGTTCTAAACTCCATAAAACTTGTACATTAAGTGGATATGTCAAAACATACTAAGAATAGCCCATTTCAATATATAGCATTGGATCATTTAGAATTTGGACCAAAAGATGATGAGGGTTGGTTGAAGTATTGGTCAAAGAGAGATCTAATTGTTGTTGTGGATCAACTGTTGAATATCCTCCATTTTTTTCATATTTTGATTTCCAGATTGGAGTACGATGTTCAATCAAGATTTCCATTGAAGTTGTTAAACTAGATTCCATCATGTTGTAATTCAATTGAAGGGTAAGGATCTCTTCTTTTAATTTTTACAGTTGTTCATGTTGCGAAGCAACCATTGTTCCAAAACCAAAATCCAACTTCATGATTGAGAAAGTGATTCCAAAGAACCCCTAATAAATTCCTTCACAAGATTATTTAAATCATTTCCAACACCACCTGAAAACATACCCCCTCCAATAAACTAAAGATGTTGGAACCCACATAAACTTCAAATTCAGAAACAAACTTTTGATATTGCAATTGGGTCACCTCCCCCAAATTCCTATTAACCCCAAGAAATTTGAAATAGCCAAACCTGAGACTTTAGTGCAATTTCCTACTAGCATAAAACCATACAACAAGAGCATAAAAACAAATAAAATAGAAAAAATAAAAATAGACCTAAGCAAGGAGCCACTGATAAAGAGACCCTCAAAAACAGAGCAAGCCATGGATGAGGGATATTCCAAGCCTCCCAACAGCCATTAAGAGAATAATTCCTTACAATTCATGGAATCCCAAGAGCAGAAAATGTAGTTTTGTACAATCCCAAAGGGAAAATCCAGATGATGCTCCCTAAGGAGAAAAGTAAGATAGAAAAAAAAACACCCACTCATATTTATCATGGGAAAAGCCTCATCAACTCACACCTTCCTAATTTGATTTCATAGTTTATAGGCCTTCGTACCACAAAAAACACGACAAATAGAGACACATCCATATCCAATCTGACAATGCCCTACCACAGACATTGTTGAACAAATGTAATCAGTAGTAGACTTTCCACATTGGACCTGAAGAGTTTCCATGCCCTCAAATCACTTTTCCATATATTTCAAGGGTATTTAAAGGCCTATATGTCTCGCCTTAAACTTGGAAATGTGGCAGTTTTTTAGGTTGATTACCATGAAAGAGCTTTTAAAAGGCTCATTTCAGTTTGGGGTTTTATCATTATTCCTTCACCCTTTTCATTGGTGCAATGCTTAGAAGTTATGGGGTAGTTATGCATGCGAGCATGAGCTTAAGGTAAATCTCTTGCCAAATCATCCTCCACGCCAGGAATGGCATGCATTTGGAAACTTGGTTAACTCTAGAGTCAAGTCATGGAAATAAGAAGGACAATTTCCATTACTCATTACCTTTGTTAGGCTTAAGTTTCTATGTGTTGAATTGAAATACATGTGTATTTTACTGATGTGGCTCGGATAGGGGTATTTATTTGGTTGAATTTGCATATCTTACTATGCTCCTTTAAATACACTTGATTACTATGCTTCATAAAGACTTATCCATGACAAGAGAACAATGAGAGTTGCCCATATAACTTAATTTTACCTAGCCTGGGTGGTATACTTTGATTACCCATTGCATTCTTCAACCTATTTTCATGGTGGAGGGAATCACCTACTAAATAGTGGATAATAAGCTTTGAATCACCAATCATATTAAGAAAAGAGAGTGAAAACATGCATATGTTTCCACAAAAATATTGAAAATGATCTCGTACCCCAATCATGTGAGAATAATCTAGATTAATGCAGAAATAGATTTTTTTATGAGTTGTTGAACGAGAGATTTTATTTAGAGTTTTAGTTCCACCTATTTAGGTTTTTTGCCTCCAATTCAGGGATATTAGGTGAGTGCCCTATGCTATAAAAATGTAATTCAATCGTGAGGTTAAAATCAATTATTCAGTGAGCTTTGTCTCACGATTTTGTGTGTGTTATGTTGTATTTTGTTTTAATTTGGTATCAGAGCTTGTAATGTGCCTGTGCGCCTGTTAAAGTGTTGTGCATTTAATCTATTTTGAGTTAAGTCTGAGAGGACATCAGTTGCCCATTGCATCTATTGTGTATGGTGGCGTATCCCAACACAAATTCTCACTTGTTGTGCGTTGTTTAATTCAATTGACACGCTGTATTTGTTCCATATGTGTTACGTGACCTTCTGGGCGGTACATTTAGCTGCAAATGCAAACGCACGAGGTCTACGAGTAAGGGCAGCAAACTATTTTGTTTTCTTTGAAAGTCATTCAGTCTGCAGACAGCGTAAAGAGACTTTTCATCTAGTCTTTAGCAATCACGCCAGCGTTTAGCGAGCAGCGTATTGCTGCATTCAGGAGCTGTGAGCCATAGTAGAGATTGAATGAGCTGTGAGACATTCCGATTTTGGGTATTAGAGTGAGCTGTTGCTCACAATACACTTTCGAAACCCATCATGTAGGTTGACCGGATTTGAGGAATTTAACACCAGTTAAACGCAGCATTCAGAACTGTTGTTGCTGTTGCATGAGTTCGTGGCTTGCTACCATGGTTGCCGGTCCCATTCTCACAATCCTCAAACCAGTGCATTTTCCTTT
The DNA here is from genome assembly GCA_034641835.2 of Pinus albicaulis. Lineage (NCBI taxonomy): Eukaryota > Viridiplantae > Streptophyta > Pinopsida > Pinales > Pinaceae > Pinus > Pinus albicaulis. Next base: position 448,979,739 of record CM076584.1, read on the forward strand.
GGTTTGAAATTTGCAGCTGAGCGATTACCACTCTACGCCTTAGACTTCAATCTTAAATTGCAATTCATTATTTTGTCGCTGAGCCAACGTGAGGGAGCTCGATGACTTGTGGTATTATATGCTTAAATTGGCATTGAAGTTTAAATAAGGAGAAAATAACTTTGAAGTGGAAATTTTTTTTATAGTTCTTTTGCTATCAGAAAAGTATAGATATTTTTCAACTTCTATTCTTTTTTGCAAGTGAATTAATCTCTTGCCATTAAATCTGGTCATTACTATTGAAAATAATGGCTAATCCTCTTGCTAATTCATATTTAAATGAATCCACCAAACTTGATGGTGAAAACTATGTCAATTGGAAATTTAAGCTGGTCACCGTTCTTGAGGCATACAATCTCTGGACAATTGTTAAAGGTGACGAGCCCAAGCCTACTGTTGCTGCTACGATTCCAGATTGGGAGAAGCGAGAAATGAAAGCAAAAGTGTTGTTGCACATGTCTGTGAAGGACAATATCATTCGTCACATTCGGGACTGTCAATCTTCAAAGGCAACATGGGACACTCTCAAAGGCTTGTATGAAACTACTAATGCAAACTGCATTTTATTTATAAAAAAAAAGCTACTATCTATCAAAATGGAAGCCAATGAAAGCATTAGAAACTTTGTTTCGAGAATTAAAAACTTAAGTGATAAGCTTGGCGATATTGGTGAAAAAGTGTCTAGTAGCGATTTAGTAACTGTTGCTTTGAAGGGTTTAGTCCAAGACTATAAAGTCTTTATTTCAGCACTCTCATCTAGACCAACACCTCCTACATTTGATGATCTAGCTGGAATTCTTCTTCAAGAAGAAGAGAGAATGAAAAATTTTGAACTGGAGTCAAATGGTTCTGATTTGGCATTAACTGCAAGAGGTAAAATATCATTCCGAGGGAGACCATGGGACAGGGATAGAGGCCGTTTTCAAGCAAAGCAGAAAGGTATGACACCTCCTGATTCTTATGTTAAGAGAAACATTGAATGTGATTATTGTGGAAAACCTGGACATCTAGCTAAATATTTCTATAGAAGAAAGAATCATGAATCAAATCAAATACATAGAAGGCATAATGGAAATTTCATAAACAGAGACACTTCAGTTACTGATGAATTTAAAAATCTTAAGTTGTTTCTTTCTGATGTTGCATTGTCTGCTGAAACTGATGATGAGAATGCTTGGTTCATAGATTCTGTGCATCGGCACATATGACTTGTAATAAAGAATGGTAAATATTATGAGAAAACTGATGGCACACACATTTACCTAGGAGATAACAGGTCACTTAAAGTCCAAGGCTATGGGATAATAAGTGTGTACTTACCTAATGGACAAATGAGATAGATTCATGATGTGATGTATGTACCTGCTATCAAAAAGAATTTGATATCTGTTTCCACTATCACTGATAATCATTTAAAAGTGGAATTTGGTAAATTGGGGTGTACTTTGAAAGATGTTCAGGACCACTACAGGGTTGTTTCCACATGTACCAGGGTTGGAGGATTGTATAAATTGGATTTGATGATGAAGCGTCATGTTGCATTGACATCCAAAGAGACATCGACAACAGAATTATGGCATCACATGTATTGTAGCACCAAGAAGGTCAACCCGACAAACCCAACTTCCTGCAAGGTATAGAGATTATGCCTTGATGTCTAATATTATGAATGTTGTAGAACCAGTTGATTATGAACAAGCTAAAGAGCATGAACAATGGAGAAATGCTATGAATGATGAATATGCCTCTCTTATGAAAAATCAAACATGGGAATTAGTTGAACTCCCTGCAAATAAAGTTCCAATTAGTAGCAAATGGTTGTGTAAATCTAAATTTAAAGCAGATGGTAGCATTGATAAATTTAAGGCAAGATTAGTTGCAAAAGGATATTCTTAACAGGAGGGAATTGATTATGAAGATACTTTTGCACCAGTAGCTAAATTGAATACAATTAGATTACTGATTGCCTTAGCTACAAAACATAGTTGGAATATCCATCAATTGGATGTCAAATTTGCTTTTCTGAATGGTGATTTAAAGGAAGAAGTCTATTTGGTTCAACCTGAAGGGTTTGTCAAACAGGGATAGGAGCATCTAGTCTGCAGGTTAAGAAAAGCCTTATATGGTTTGAAACAGGCGCCGAGATCATGGTATGTAAAGATTGATACCTTCTTTCTTCAGAATGGGTTTGTGAAAAGAAAAAATGATCCTAACTTGTATGTTAAGAAAGATGAAGAAGGAAATGTTGCTTTAATATCTTTGTATGTGGATGATCTCATTATCATAGGCAGTGCTTACAAGTTAATTGAAGAAATTAAAATTCGGTTGTCATAGGAATTTGAAATGAAAGATCTGGGTGAATTGCATCACTGTTTAGGAATTGAGGTATGGAGAGAGCCTGGTAAAACATTGATCACTCAAAGCAAATACACAAAGGAAATTCTTAAAAAGTTCAATATGAGTGATTGCAAAGCTATGAAAACTCCCTTAGAACAGAATGCAAAGTTGTACAGAGAATATGGAACTAAAGAGGCAGATGGAACATTATATCGTCAGTTGGTGGGAAGTCTGAACTATCTCACCACTACCAGACCAGACATTGCATAATCAGTCAGTATTCTTAGTCAATTCATGGCTAAGCCTTCAAGAAATCACTGGAATGCTGCAAAGAAATTTCTCCGATACTTAAAAGGAACAGTCAATTTAGGTATTATGTATACTGATGAATCTGATGTTGCATTGACATGTTTTTCTGATTCAGATTGGGCAGGAAATCCAGATGACAGACGATCTACCTCTGGCTATGCATTTCATTTAGGATCAGGGGTTTTGTCTTGGAGTAGTAAGAAACAACCAACTGTTTCTTTATCATCAACAAAATCTGAGTGCAAAGCTTTGACCAATGCCACCTGTGAAGTTGTTTGGTTGAGGAGAATTCTTGCAGATCTTGAAGAGGCACAAAGTGGTTCAACATGCATCAATTGTGATAATCAAAGTGGTATCAAATTAGCACATAATCCAATATACCATGCCAGAACAAAACACGTTGAGCTGCAATACCACTTTGTACGTGAGAAGATTGAGTCTAATGAAATTGATTTAATATTTTGTAATATCAAGGATAATATGGCTAATATCTTTACTAAGCCTCTTGGTAAAATTAAGTTTGAAGTTTTTAAAAGTCAATCAGGTATTGTGGAAAATCCATTTCTCCATGAAGGGAGGATGTGAGAATAATCTAGATTAATGCTGAAATAGATTTGGTTATGAGTTGTTGAATGAGAGATTTTATTTAGAGTTTTAGTTCCACCTATTTAGGTTTGTTGCCTCCAATTCGGGGAGATTAGCTGAGTGCCCTATGCTATAAAAATGTAATGCAATCGTGAATTTAAAATCAATTATTCAGTTAGCTTTGTCTCATGATTCTGTGTGTGTTATGTTGTCTTTTGTTTTAATTAATCATAAGACAATGATGTGTCTCCTCCTTATGAATAAATCCCCTCCCCTCCCTTTTCTAACATATAAATTTTAATCAACTAAAACAAAAGACACTTTCACCTTTTTAATTCCATAGATATCTACCCTCACACTTATTAAAATAAAAACTAAAAACATATATACAAATTATTAAAATATCTTTTATTTTAATCATTTTCACTGCCTTTTTTCATCACATATTTAATTTAGAAAAAAGAAAAGAGAAAAGAAAAGAAAAAAAAAAAAAAATATATATATATATATATATATATATATATATATATATTCAATTATATATATATATATATATTCAATTTTATATAAAATACTCCCACTTAAACTTAATTATTCATATTTTTTTTTAAATACTCTCCATTTAACATTCGTGGAGCTCATTATCACTTTCCACGAACAGATCTATTTTCAACACCATTTATTTAACCCTTTACCAATTCGTATAACATTTTATTTCATTAACCTCATGTCCCACCGAATAAAATCGTATTCAAAATTTTAATTACAGACCGTTATCTTTCATAGTTTAAGGATTATCATTCTAATCCTTTATTAGAAAATTGAACTCTGACCAAACAATGATGACGCAACAGACTCTCCATAGTAAACAGACTCTCCATAGTAAAATAAGAATATAAATTTGATATTCTATTCATATCTGACCACATGTTACCTACGAAACAATCAAGCCTCATATGGAAATCTGCATGTTCAATTTTTGAAAAATATAATATTAAATTCAATATTCAAAAATTGCAATTATCATGGTTGAGGCTAAAACGCACCCCTTCAAATTTTGTTTTATTTTTTCGTTTTCTTATATCCCTGGAAAACTCCATGGTGTCATCGTATGAAAAGTCATAGCTTCCAAATACACATACAAATTTTATATTATATTAGAGATGTTAAAGATTTTTAATGATTGATATATGTTTATAGATATATATTAAGCATATACACAATCACGTTAATAAATAATAAATATTGTTTTGTTTTTGTTTGTTTTTTTTTGTTTTTAAATAAGGTTAATTTTATTTATGAAACATAATAGTACAAAACTGCCACAACTTCAGCTGTGTGAGCCTGAAGGCTGGGTTTAATAGTCATGAAATACGTAATTCTGCACTGCCCTGCAAGGGGAAACCAGTCTCTTAGGAATGTATCTTGCTGCGCACATATGGGAAACCGGCATAGTGTTCATACAGTTTGACAAAAATAAACATGTAAAAATTGCATTCAGCTCTTTCAGCAGAAGAGAGTTTAACATAAAAACAAAAAGGAACCTGAGAAACCTGGGCTTTAGTGCCGAGGTTCGCCATAGATTGCGGTGTTAACTTTCCATGAGCAGGAGAAGGAGGTTCCTCCACGATGCGGCACTTGTAATCGTCGCTACTGCAGTAATCTCCTTCAGTGAATGCACATGCAGCTTTATCAACGTCCTCTTGCTTCTATTCCTTGTTCTTATCAGCATGAGAAATCTCCGACAATGCCCTTGAGTCCTTCGCTGCATCATTGTCTGGATGGCGCTGAAGACTGGGCGCAGAGGAGGGGTTGGGGCCAACCGCTTCCTCCCTGAGGGTGATGGTGACAAAGGTAGTGATTACAGACCTGTCCAAAGAGCACTCAAAGCGAAATTCCGCTCTTTGAGAGGATTGGTAGAGGGGCAGGCGAGCCGATGGTTGGGATACAGGGGAGACGACGGAGTGGGTGACAGGGTGCAGAGGAGACTCGACGTGAGGAGGCGGAGAGCCTTGAGAAAAGTGTACATGCCTCGCCTGGCGGGCCCTGCCTCTGTGACTTCGGGTTTCTGGGTAGTGTCCCCAGGAGACATCCTCAGTGGAGGAGTCGGGGCTGGTGGATGGCTGAGAGCGGGAAGCGCGGCCCCTGCTGCTACCACGTCAGTACCTCATTCTTTGACGGAGCCGCGACATGGGTGTAGGGGTTAGCTGAGAGAGCCGACTGAGAGGGGGACAAGAGAAATGCAGCGGCGAGAGGGTGGACACAGGAGACTGAACACAGGATCGATAATTCATGCAACAAAAGTCACTCTGAGAATAATGGTAATCCGGTAGGGTCTCGAGGCAGCAGAGAAGCATACACCGATGTCCAGTGTGCGTGCGAGTGCTTGGCTCAGCACAGGCGGGAGGGCATGAGCTGCTCTGCGGGGAGGGAGAGTTGCAAGCAGAGTGAAAACGCGTCGAATAGCAGGAAGTGAACTCCATTGAAGATCAAGAAGGCTGAGAAAAATGGTTGAGGAGTAAGGTAAAGCCACTAATGGATAGCAGGCTGGCTAGAATAAATGCGGAGTAAATGTTGTTGCAGGTGGCCATATGGCCAACCCACGCGAACGCCCTCGGGAATCTCCAAGGGACAGACGTCCCATCCACCCTAAAATAATAAATATAGTTAATATAAACTAAGTATATATTATAAAATTAATATTAAATTTAATATTATAAATTTCTTATATATAAATCTAATATTAAATTCAACATTATAAACGCCTTATATAAAGTTTAATATATATAAACACTACTATTATAAACCTTATATATTAAACTTTTTATATTATAAAGTTTAATAGTTTAATATATTATTCATTGGTTTGTAAATAAATTTTGATATTTAATAAAAAAATATTAGGGTTTGTGAATAAGATTTAGTAAAGTTGAATAATAATAATAATAACAAGGTTTACTATATAAGGTGACTATAGCTACCGTGTTTTACTATAGTGGACCATAGTCAACTATTATAACTTGTAGATAATTATGGTCAAAATGGTCAACCATTGCCAACCATAATCTACTTTGTTCACAATGGTTGATAATAGTCAACCATGGTCAACCATCAACTTTATTTAGCCATCCTAAGCCATTTTTAACAATAGTCTATGGTCAAAGATGATCAACCATAACCAACCATGGAAATTTTTGGTTGACCATAGTCAACCTTGGATAATGATAGTCAACTCATACTCAACATGGAAAACCATGGTAGACCATGGTTAAAATGATCAAACATGTTCAATCTCAGTCAAGAATGGTCAACATTAATGTTACATTGATAAATCGATGTAATATTAATGTGTTGATACATTAATGGTGTTACATTGATAAATTGATGAAACATTAATGCGTTGTTATATTAATGGTTGACCATGGTCAAACACAGTAAGTCTTAGTCAACTATATTCAACATTGGCCAAACTTGTCAACTCACCAACCCTCTTCAACCATTATAAACTAATCCACTCCACATCATCAACTAGCACAACCACATTAATAAATGTGTGTGATATAAGTAAGGCAATATCATTTTCCACCTTTTATATTTTAATAAATATATAAAATAAAATAGATAAACATATATTAATCACATTTACTAATATAATTATACTAATTTAATTATTAATTAAATTTTAAAAATTAAAACCTTTTAATATATATAATTAATAGTATACATTAACTAAATTTTAATAATTTTGATCTCATAAAAATTAATACGATTCAATTTATATTTTGTTTTTCTTAAAATCAAATAATAGATAGTAACTTAACATTAATTTTGTATATTTAATCATTAAATTTTGTTGATTTACTAATTAGGTAATTAGGTGATGAGTGTATATATAAAAGAATTGAAAGTAAGTTTCAAATTTCTTTCAATATGAATTATTTATATATAAAATCCAATTTTAAATCAGTTTTGAATGAATGAGTTGTAAAATTAACAACCGTAGTAAAAAACTGACACACATTGGTAAGAGAGATCGAGCCACAGTTTTTGTCACTTGTTGATATTTTGGTGTTGAAATAACAGAATCAGTGATTCACATTTATTTTTATAGTTTATCATTATTATACTGGTCGCTTAAGTACATTGTATTAAGTTAGTTATTGGTTTGATATTAATTTAATTGTCATTTTAAAAAATGTACTTTTAACATAGTTTAATTTTATACATTTTTATTATTTTTATTATTATTATTATTTTTTTATTTTTTTTTTCACTTTTTATTGCTTCATACATAGTGATTCACGTTTTTCACATTTACTACTTATTTCCTCTTTATGACTTTGTCTCGCTTCTGTATATTGCGAATGGTACTATCTTATTTAATGTCAATTAATATAATAAGGTAGATGGTACTGTCTTGTTTAATGTTGATTAATATATTTAATATATTCATCTGCATGTGACATCGACATCTGACAAAATAGCCGTGCATAATGGTTTTCAGTAAGTAGTTAAAAAGTTTTTTTTTTTGACATAATGTATTTTTCTCTCAATTGTAATCACAGTTTTCAATGATGATTATGTTTTTTAATATGATAGTGTAGAAATTATATAACTAATATGTTATATGTCCAAGATTCTCATGATCACACACTATTTTAACTTCATGCACAATACAAAATCTATTCCACCATTGATCATCACATGCGGAAATTAAATCAATTGCAATGCACACATGAAACCATAAAAATTCACACACATTAACACAGTGATTTAACAGGAAAGCCTGAAGCTAAAAACCCCAACTATCTGTATATAATATATGTCATAGAGATTATGTAACAATCCTCATACAAAGCTAAACATGTCAAGCTCTCAGTACAATACAATCGCAACACACTAATCAGGCCCGATCTAGCAAATCCATGCACCGATCTCTGCCACCTGCTAGCCTGCCTCTACTGTGAAATCCCTGCTGAAGAATGGCTCTGAATGAACTCGAATCCACCTGGCTTGCACTGCGCAATCTTCATTGGCATCTCTACTGAGTGTTGGATGCAATCAATGCATCACTATAGTCACAACTGATAGTCACACTTTCTCTTTCACCTACCTCTCCACTGTTCTCCACTGAAACTTGCATGCACTGTAGTTAACTGATGTATTCTTCAGTTGATTAATGAGTTATTATTTAGTGAATTAATTAACTAATTAATTCACACCACTCTCACTAGTGTATCAATCAGTTAGACTAGATACAACTAGCTCCATTGAGTCTAACTGAGTTAAACTGAATACAACTCCACCAACTACTTTTCTAACTCCACCAAAATCTATACATGAGTTCTAGCGTGAAGTCCTCATGCATTAGCTCATTAAACCCTCGGGGAATAGCGTAATTCCTTAAATACTATTGTACCACACATCATGCATATTGCAGAAGTGCTCCAAGAGAATAAGATAATGTTTAGGGTCCAAATATTATTATTAATAATATTAAACCATATCTATTTTACTAGACCGCAATATAAAAGATTCCGCCCAATATGTCTAAAAATAGAAGTCCATCTATTTTTCCAACTTGACCAACCATCCACAAATAGCATCTTAGAGCTCATAGAATATAATTCGGCATAAAATAAACTTGCGCCAAAAATAGCCTGCGGGCCCACTTAGTGAAGGCGACTCTTTTCACTAAGCTCATCATCTTGTTGAATCTCAACACTCCCTCTCAACAAGATAGGGATTATCTGCCACCCCGATCCTATCTCTATGGTATTCAATTTTTTTCCTGGTGAGCGCCTTCGTCAAAATATCTGCATCCTGATCCTCCGTGGGAATGTAGGAAAGTAACATGATCTTCCGCTGCACACAATCTCTGATATGATGGTACCGAATGTAAATATGTTTAGATATATCATGAAATACTGGATTAACTGAGAGTTTAATGCAACTCTGATTATCACAATATATCACAGTAGGATCTAAGTGAGAACTGAACAACCCGACCAGGACTTCCTCATTCATATAGCCTCGCATGTAGCCAAACTTGCTTCCATGTACTTGGCCTCCGCTGAATTGAGTGCCACGGATCTCTGTTTGCTGCTGTACCAAGAAACTGTTGTAGACCTGATACTGAATATCCCTCCAGATGTTATGTTTCTGTCCGTTGGGCTCCCTGCCCAATCTGCATCTGTGAAGCCATGTAGCTTCACCTCATCCGACTGTCTGTACCACAATCCATATCTCGATGTGCCTCTGAGATACCTCAGAACATGCTTTCCTACCTTCCAAAAGGGCTTGGTAGGCTTAACCATAGCTTCTGAAAGTTGGTTAACAGCATAGCATATGTCCGGTCGTGTATTGACCAAATACATGAGCGAACCAACCAACTATCGATAAACAGTGGCATACACTACCTCTACCGATGTAGCATCCTCTTTCCTCCAACCACCAAGAATCGCAGTGTCGATAAGCTTGCAGCCTTGCATGTTGAACTTTTCCAGTATCTCCCGGGCATACTTTCCTTGAGACACAAATAGTCCACCCTTCCGCTACCAAATTTCCAATCCCAGGAAATAATGAAGGAGGCCCAAGTCCTTCATCTCAAACTCCTTTGAAAGATCTGCCTTGCATGAGTGTATCAACAGTTCATCACCTATCAGTATCAAATCATCTACATAAAGTATAATGATCAACAACTTACACTCCACCACAATCTGGTATAGGTTCGGATCTGCCTCACTCTTGGTGAATCCAAGTCCGGTGAAATAACTATCTATATGTGTGTACCAAGCACAAGGTGCTTGTTTCAGCCCATACAACGCTCTTTTGAGCCTACACACATGCGACTCACTACTGAAGATTTCAAAACCTTCAGGCTGCTCTACGTACACCTCCACCTTAATGACTCCGTTGAGGAATGCAGTCTTCACATCCATTTGATGAATGTGCCAATCCATATGTGCTGAGAGAGCAAGGATGGTCCGTATGGAAGAATACCTTGCAACAGGTGCAAAGGTTTCTTCATAGTCGATCCCCTCGATCTGTGACAAGCCCCAGGCAACAAATCTTGCCTTGTAATTCTCGACGCTCCTGTCAGCCGCTTGCTTCACTTTGTAGATTTATCTCGAACCTACCACTGATTTCCCTTCTGGCCTTGGGACAATCTCCCATGCATTGTTTCTGACAATCGAATCATACTCTTCCACCATGGCATCTACCCATGCAGGGTCCTCCATAGCTTCCTCGAAAGAGGATGGTTCTGATAAATACACTTTGCTCATCGGGCCATGTATCCGATCATCCGGTTAGGTGGTATCTCTGTTTTATGGCTGTGATGTAGGTGCTCTACATTTTTGCGGCTGCATCAGGTGGTCGCTCGGCTTACGTAGTGCCAGCTTGTAGAAAAAGCCGGGCCCCATTTTGCCATGAGTATAGTCTTCCACTCCATGAACCTCTCTTATGGCTGATCCACACCATTGAGGCTCATCTTCAGGAACTAGTAGCTCCTCTTCATCTACATACAAGTGTAGCTCCCTCTCAAACGAAAACTTCATAGCTTTCTTATATGAAATTTGATATCATAGGTCGCTGAGTCTTCGTGTCACGGAAATACACAAGATAATTGTGGGGTGTTTCTGTGTACCCCAAAAATATCCCAACCTTTGCTGTCGGCTCTAACTTCTTCCTGGCATCCTTTGTCACATGAATGTAAACATGTGAGCCAAAAATCTTCAAATGAGAAATATCAGGCTTCTTACCAGAAAACGCCTCTTCGGGTGTACTCATTCCAAGTACTCTATGAGGACAACGGTTTTTCAAATAAACCACAGTGTTGCATGCTTCTTCCCACAAGTGTATGGGAAGGCCCTAATCATGCAACATTCCCCGTGCAGCACCCACGATTGTTCTGTTCTTCCGCTACACGACCCCATTCTGCTGTGGGTTATGAGGCACTATGAGCTCTCTTCGAATTCCTTCTACACTACAAAAGTCTTTGAATTCACCAGAGATGAATTCACCACCATTATCGCTCCTTAGATCCTTCACCTGCTTCTTCGACTCTTTCTCAACCAGTGCCTTGAACTCACAGAACTTTGAGAATGTCTCGCTCTTCTTCTGCATGAAGAATATCCAGCGCTTACGAGAAAATTCATCAAACAATATCACATAATACCTGTGCTTTGTTGTCGAAGCTACTGAGAAAGGTCCACACACATCTGTGTGAATTCTCTCAAGGATCGTCGTGGCACGACTATCCTTCTCATGAAAGGTGGCTTTCACAAATTTTCCCAAAGTACATCCCTTGCACTGATCTGACTGTGCAAGTGTACCTTTGGGAAGCCCGGTAGAAATCTTCTGCAAAATTTTCAAAGCACCATGGTGAAGATGGCCCAATCTCCTGTGCCATAGCTCGCCCTCATCCCGGCTCACCACTCCTTACGCTTTTCTGCCATTGCTTTGTGCAACATACATAATTGATAAAGGTTCTTAACTCGAACCCCTATCCTTTGATTCACTAGTTGCATTGCACAGGAAAGCCTTTCCCTCGCTAAAAACAACATCATATCCCTTGTCTTCCAACATCGCCACAAAGATCAGATTCTTCTTCAATCCTGGAACATGCATGACATCCTTCAAGATGAAAGGTTTTCCAGACTCCCTCTCAAAGGAAATGGTCCCGATACCAGTCGCATTGTATCTACCATCATCGCCCATCTCGATGTGCACTCCAATATCCTTCTCATCCAGATCAGTAAACAAATCTTTGTCTCCAGTCATATGAAAAGATGCACCACTATCAAGAAACCACACTGATCCCATCACACTTGAAACCAAACATGCGATTAGTGAAAAATCCAGCTCAAACTGCGAGGCTAAGGCCTCTCCAATTGCAGATCCAGCAGCCTGCTTATTTTTCTTCTTCTGTGGACAATTAGTGGTGTAATGTCCGTGTTGGTGATAGTGAAAGCACTTCACCTTAGACAAGTCATGCTTCTTGCCTTTCGCATCAGATTGAGAAGGATTTTTCTTTCCCTTCCCCTTCCTTGCTTTGGCAGCCAAAGAAAAATTTTCTTCATCTTCATTCTTCGATGAAGATCCATCCCTGGTACCCCGCCTTATCTCCTCCTACACAAGATCCGACCAAAGTCGCTCCCATCCTGGCAGTTTCTCCCGACCATTAATAGAGTCCTCATAGCTATGCCAACACTTTGGAAGCCCAAGGAGAGCCAAGCTCACCAAGTCCTCTTCATCTACAGTAACCCCCACACTTCCCAGCTCATCCATGCACTGGACAAACTTCGTGAGGTACTTGGGGTATACTGTCGCCTTTCTCCATTTTTATTTTTCTGAGCTTGTCTTTAAGCGCCAACTTTCTTTGGTTGCTTCTACTTTGGAACAAGTCTGTCAAAGCTTTCCACATCAAGAATGGAGAAGCTTTATCACGAAGGCTGGAAACTATGTTATCCTTCACACCTTCCAAAAGAATCCTTCGACATTTTTCTGTCTTCTTTTGCCATGCGCCAAGTGCGGCTGCATCGCTAGAAGCAAGTTTTGGAATTTCTACATCTATGAAATCCTTCAACCCATTATCATCCAGCACCGTATCCATCTTTTCCTTCCATGCAATATAATTTGAGCTGCCCTCAAGGGCATACTCCAATCACAATCTTTAGAAAGACATTTCAATGAATGCTCAACTTCGACACCAAGAAAACACTGCTGCAAATTCGAATTCCACCAGCACAAAACTCAACTGTTTCAATAATTACAATATGCTATGATCAATTCTGCTCTGATACCATGTAAAAATTATATAACTTATATGTTATATGTCCAAGATTCTCCTGATCACACACTATTTTAACTTCATGCACAATACAAAATCTATTCCACCATTGATCATCACATGCGGAAATTAAATCAATTGCAATGCAGACATGAAACCATAAAAATTCACACACATTAACACAGTGATTTAACGAGAAAGCCTGAAGCTAAAAACCCCAACTATATTTATATAATATATTTCATAGATATCAAGTAAAAATCCTCATACAAAGCTGAACATGTCAAGCTCTCAGTAAAATACAATCACAACACACTAATCAAGCCCGATCTAGCAAATCCATGCACCGATCTCTGCCACCTGCTAGCCTGCCTCTACTGCATTATCCCTGCTGAAGAATGGCTCTGAATGAACTCGAATCCACCTGGCTTGCACTGTGAAATCCTTATTGGCATCTCTACTGAGTGTTAGATGCAATAAATGCATCACTATAGTCACAACTGATAGTCACACTTGCTCTTTCACCTACCTCTCCACTGGTCTCCACTGAAACTGCCATGCACTGTAGTTAACTGATGTATTGTTCAGTTGATTAATGAGTTATTATTTGTGAATTAATCAACTAATTAATTCACTCCACTCTCACTAGTGTATCAATCAGTTAGACTAGATACAACTAGCTCAACTGAGTCTAACTGAGTTAAACTGAATACAACTCCATAACTTCTTCTTCCAACTGTGTCATAACTCTGTCACTTGAGTTCTAACTGAGTCCTCCATGCATTAGCTTCGGTAAACCCTGGAATAACATCAATTAAGATATAATGCCGCACCTATGCCACATATATACACTTAGCTGATGCTCGAAGGCGTGGAATAATGTTTAGAGGTATAAAATATCAACAAGAGCTAATAATATTTGATATATCTATTTTTAGACTGGCAATCTAAAAATAGATTACGCCCAATATGTCTAAAAATAGAATTCCATATATTTTCCAACTTGACCAACCATCCACAAATAGCATCCTGCAACTCATAGAATATGATCGACATGTCTAAAAATAGACATAGTCTAAAAATAGACTTGTGCCAAAAATAGCATGCCGGCCCACTTAGTGAAGGCGACTCTTTTCACTAAGCTCATCATCTTGTTGAATCTCAACAAATAGCATGGATTTATATTTCAATTTTTTTTCCTCTGTATATAAATTAATTAAGATATTAATATGATAAATTAATTAATTACTAAAAGGTACAAAACACAGACCACAAGGGATGAGAAACAATTATCTGGTTTAAAACAAGATCCACTCAGAAATATATATATATGAAGGGACATATATTTTATAGCTGGTCATACATATATGTCAAATATTATAATATTAATTTTTATTCATAAACCATACTTAGCCCATGTATTTTACCTCCTAATATTAGTAATAGCATCTCATTTGACAAATATATATATATATATATATATATATATATTAAAACAAAGTGCATTAATTTACAATAAGGTGAACTTTTTATACACTCCATTCTTTTTTAATATTAGATTTACTTATCTCTAGTTTTTAAATTTTAAAGCTATTCATTAAAAAAAAAACACATATTTATGTGTCCTTAATTATATTATTTAAGAATAAATTAAAATATTTCAGTTTAGATCTTTTTTTTTACAAAGGAAAAATTCATAATCTTTCATTAGATAAGAAAAATTACATATTACATTTTACTGAGTATACTATCATGTGTGTTCAAAGTATATTGCTGACTTTATACACTAGTCATTGGTACATGTAAGAGGCTATAGTCCATGAGTATCTATCCAAGTAGAGATTAAGTAAGTTCGGTGCATAACTTACTAATCCATACCAACGCCAAAATAGTTTAAAGTAAAAGTAAAAATCTAGAGTATGTACAAAAATATAAATAGCATCCGGCTGTGAATATTTACAGATGGCATGTGAAGATATGAAGAATCCCCCAAAAAAGCCATATACCCAAAAACTGCAATAAAAAATATGCAGCCTGTTCTGCCTGAAATTCCTCGATGAAAGGCCTATGGTAGAATATGTTCACGTGAGAGTTGACCTGTTTAGTGATATGCCAAGTGCCCCAAATCAACTAGGTGGCTTCTTTGGAAAGTGTGTCTGCCATTTTGTTCCGATGCCTATAAATATGAGAGACAAAGATGGAGTCAAATTGTGATTTGAGCTGAAAAACTTCCCTCAGTAATGCAGTGAGTGTGTGAGTGTGACACTATGCATGAGAGTTGAACCAGTTAATCACAATGAGGGAGTCGCCAAAAATCTGTAGGTGATTGCAATTTTGTTCACAGGCAAAGATTAGAAGGAGTCTTAGGCATTGTAGCTCAGCAAAATTGTTGGTTCTCGGGCCCAGGCCCATTCTGAGTTGATAGTGGTGCAGATCATTAATGTAGAGTAGTCCCCCCCCTCCCGCATCCATTTTGTGTGGCCTCTCCATCAAAATAGGCCCACGACCTATTATGATCAATAGTTTCAGGGATGTCAAGTTTCTTTGTTTTTTGCATAACATCTTCGGGAATCAGGGAGTATGTGACCAAGATCGCCCTACTGATACAATCCTCATTTATCGGCATATTGTTGAAGATATAATTTTTCCAGTTGATCCAAATTTCCCAAGTGAAAATCATAGGTAGATTTCGCAACTTTGTTGTGTTGACCGTCGTCTGCCACCAATGTGACCAAGCATGAAGAATAGAATTACCCCTCCAAATTTGATGACCAGACATGCTCTATGTAACCTGAAGCCATATGCATTGTATAATGGGGCAGTCCAGAAATATATGAGTGGTCTCTTCCCCATGGTTGTGACAAAAGCAGCATCTAGAGGGACCTATTAAACCCCGCCTGTGTAGATAATCCATAGTGGGGATACAGTTTTGTAGAATGCACCATAATAGTAGTCTATATTTATGTGGTGCCTTGAGTTTCCAAATAGATCTCCACCACCGGAGCTTTTTGTGTGGTTCTTTATTTTGACAGAGAGTTAAATATCCAAGTTTGGGAGTGTAATATCCCTTTGAAGAGATAGCCCATATCAATTGGTCGTCCTGTTGAGTCAGACGAATATGCGACACTTGTAATGCTCTGATATAATTTGCCCAGTAGTGCGCACCAACCCGAGGAATGTGCAATTCATCAGCCGATAGCCAATATTGTGTGTGCCAATTTGTGCGGTCTGGATCAACAATTTGTGAAAGGTACCTGATACCCCTATTGGCCAGATGCGCAATAATCCAGTCCGGTAGTTTGAAGTATTCCCCACTCCCTGACCAAGAATCCAAGCCCACTAGAACCGAATCACCCGATCCTATTTTCCAAGAGATTCCTTGTTGGATAAGTGGAGCAGCCTTGGTGATTGCTTTCCAAATGATGGAAACCCTAGGGGAGGCTTGAATGTTGCCCCACACCCAATCAAGTGTGCTTCTGGGGGAAATATACTTAGCAGTGATGACCTCCTTCCAGAGATTTTGGCCAGTGATAAGATGGCAACACATCTTGGCTGCAAGGTTTGATGAAAATAAGTGTAGACATTTTAGACCCCACCCACCCTATTTTTTAGGTCTATTGATTCGGTCCCATGTGATCCACGCAAAAGTGTTGTCCTTTTCGTAGTTTCTCCATAAAAAAATTCTGTAGATCTGTGTGTTGCGCTTGGTGACCCCAATAGGAATCCATGCCAGCGACATCCAATATACAGGAATGGCCTCGAGGATAGATTTAATTAGTACCAGTCGACCCGCCGGGGAGAGCCATCTATGATACCAAATATTGATTCTGCATTCCACTTTTGCAATTAGCCAGTTCCTATCTTTGATTTGATAGTCATTTGGTTTGATGTGGAATCCCAAATACTTTAATCCATCCCCAATGTTGTTACGAGTAAAGGCATATGTGGTCAGAGCAGTTCCTTGTTCATGTGTCAAGCATTTAGTCATGATGATGATTGATTTAGAATTGTTTGGTTGCATGCCTGTCACCCTACAAAAACACTGAAGAATATTTCCAAATTGAAGAGTGTCCTGACAAGAGCCATCAAGAAAAATGAGTACATCATCAACAAATAATAAATGTGAAAGTTGAATGATCTCATTTATTTGTATTCCATGCAGCAGTCCATCCGTGATGGCCTTTTTTATGAGGATGGATAGACCTTCCATAACTAAGATGAATAGGAGTGGTGATAGTGGGCATCCTTGTCTCAGTCCCCTACCAGCATGAAAAAAGTCCGACTCAGTTTCATTAAGAAGAATACTGAATGAGGCGTGACAAATACAACCCATAATCCAATTAATGAAAATGGGGGGAAAACCAATTTGTATAAGTATGAGATGGAGGTAGCTCCAATTGACTTGATCAAATTCCTTTGCAAGGTCAATTTTAAGGATGGTGGATTTGAGATTCTTAGATTTAATGAAATGTAGAGCTTCTTGTGCACTTCCATTGGCTTCATGAATCTGCCTGTGGTGTAGAAAAGAAAATTGTTCTTTGGCTATATGAGAGGATAGGATGGGTTTGATGCGATTGGTAATGATTTTGGATATAATTTTGTATAAACAGTTACAGAGGGATATAGGTCTGTAGTCTTGAAATGTAGAAGGATGGTCAGTCTTGGGGATAAGGGCAATAAAGGTAGAGTTGAAGCCATCATATATTCTCCATTTGACACGACTATCTTCAATGGTAGTAAGGAGATCGTTGCCAATCAGCTCAAAAAAAATGTATGAAGAATTCAATGGGCCAACTGTCCGGTCTAGGGCTTTTGTATTTTTGGAACCATTTGAGAACTCCTTCAAGCTCGTTCATCGTGACTAGAGCATCAAGCTCCTCCTCCTGTTCTTGGTCCACATATCTATGAAATAGACTGGTGATGTGCATGATCTACGGAAGGTCGATTTGCAATGGAGCTCTATATAAGTTGGAGAAGTTTTGTATGCCCATATCCAGAAGTTGAGGAAGAGTTCTGGGAAAATAACCATGTTGGTCAGTAATTTCCCAAATCATATTGCAATTTTTTCGACCATTTGCATGCTGCTGAAAAAATTTGGTATTCTCATCACCAGCCTGAAGCCAGATGGCCCTATTTTTTAGCCTCCAATCTGCCTCTTTTTGTTGCAAGAGCTTCCTTCTGAATGCTTCAAGTGTGATGAGATGCTCCTTTGTGTCACTAGATCTATACCCAAGCATATCAGATGCATTGAGTTGGGAAATCTCCAATTCGATCCTTTTCAGTTCCTCTCCCTTTATCCTACGTTTTTCTCGAGTCCACTTGATGGTCAAGCCTTTGATCCACTTGAGGTTATCAGAAATAACCCGAGCCAGTTCTAAGTCAGGGTGTTGCTGATAGTGTTGCCACTCTTGAACCACCAGACCATGGTATTTAGGATCGAGTAGCCATCTGGAATTGAATTTAAATGGAGGTCGGGCACGCTTTGGTCCACACACAAAATCTAAAAATACAGGAGAGTGGTCTGACATGCCACCATGTCCCACCCATTGTCGAACTTTTTCCAGAGATTGGAGTAATGGCAGCTTGATGAGAAATCTATCCAGCCTTCGTGCTAATGCTGCATCCCCAGTTCTGTGATTCCTCCAAGTAGGCAAAATTTTGGGCATCTGGATGTCAATAAGGTCGGCTTGTTGCAGTCTAGAAATGATAAAATCAGCCAAAGGATCTGGGACCGCATGTGAACCCCAGGATTCTGAGATGCCTAATGAAAAATTATCACCACCCATAATGACATATGGGCGGTCTAAAAGAGAACAGTTTAATAGTGATTATCAGAATACCATCCTATTAGTGCAAGGCCCGTAGACATTTATCAGCGTGAAGGGGGTTTCAATGTTACTGATGTTAATATCCATGCCAAGTACCCCCTCTCTGCCCCAGCAGTTTATCATTCGAGTGGTTCTGTTATTAATTCCCAAGGCACATCCGCCAGATCTGCCCCTAGCATCTAAAGTGATGAAATTCCAGTTTGGCAGAATCGATGATAGAGTGGATGAAACAGAAATGCCTTCTCCCAGAGTTTCCTGAAGAAATAGAATGTCGATAGGATGTTGTGCCAAAATTTATTTGAGTGCCAATCTCTTGTCAGGGTTGGCAAGTCCCCTGCAGTTGAAAGTGAGACAAATCATAAGTGAACCCTGTTATTGGGCCTTCTTGCTCTAAGGACCCGCATTAGGGTAGATTGTGTGCCAGCTTCGACCTCTAAATTTACTCTCTTAATTTCCTTTTCCAAATGTGATGGTCGACCTCTGTTTTTGGAAGGGATATTTTCAAACCCCGGGCCAATGCCAAGAGCGTTATGGGATTGTGATGTAGTGGAAGATCTGAGGTTGTATGAGTGTTTTGAGGAGGAAGGATCAAAGCATAGTGATGTATGGCCATAAGACAGGTTCACATATGTGTGAGGTATAGAGGGAGAAATTGATGGAGGGGCCTGGGCGATAGTGTAGCTGAGTGATGGTAAATTGATAGCAACCCTATGATCTAAAGATGATATAATATGAGTACATGTGAAATTTGTAATAGGATGCAAAAAGAGATTTGATAAGTTAGGGTAAGGAGGATGTCGTGCAGTCCATCTCTGGTATCAAGAAAAATGAGGATGCGAGCCACGACTTTGTTCCCAGTGACAAGGTAGGAACGATCATGGTCAAGATAATGGCCAAAGTCCTCATCGATGTTCCAGAAAGTTGTCTCGTTCCAGAACTGGATCGGTAAGCCAGGAAGTCGCATCCAGATGGGGCCTAACCTTGCATTTTCTTTGTTAGGATCGAATAGTGGCGTCCAACGCTTGAGGAGGATAGGATGTAATTCAATATACGTGTGTTTGGAGCTAATGCTGGTCGACAGCAGTAGAAATTAAGAAGAGCCAATCGCGCACGAGAGAAACTTTCAAGAGGTCTTCCAGAGTCCCCCCCCCCCCCCCCCAAATTTCTCTGGTCCATTGTATGAGGCGAGGGGTAGAGTATTTCCGGCCTCTCACCCTGCCCACAAGCACCCTAGACGCTATATTTGCAAGATCCTCCAGCCCTCTTTCACTGTAAAAATTTGAGTTGCGGCAGAGTTTATTCTTAGTCGTTTTGAGCTTTTTACCCCCAACCGAGTTCCCTTGCTCCGGAGGTCCCTCAGATTCCGATGAAGTGTGTTGAATATCCCCTATTGGGGCGTCCGCAGGAATGTTTGTAAATACCCCTGATGTTGCAGCCAGTACACCTGATTTCGCCGTGGAGATTTGTCCACAATCAAGGATATTTAAGTTGCCCAAATTTTGAGTCGTGTCAGTGATGAAGGTTAGCTCCACATCTGAAAATGGTGTCGAGTAGGGCAATTCAGCCTCCGAAAGCTGTGGCATGTTAGGTGACAAGAAGCTCCACAAACCACCAGTCGATGGGGAGGGTGACGCAAAACTGCAATGCTCCAAGCTGTCACTAATGGGGGTCGAGCAACTAGCCACGGAGGTAGGGTTTGACATATTCGATGCCGAGATGAGATGGGTGGGAGCCATATCGACCATATCATCACTCGCCTCATGTTCCTGGAGCCCCCAGATGTCCACACCCACCAAGGGGTCCTCCGTATAATCTACCTCCTCCTCATAGCCACTCATTCTGAATGAGACAAAGGAGTCACGAGCACCAGGAGGTCTGTAGGGTATCAATTAGACCAAAACAGATGATGAATAATAAATAAACCACAAAGGCCCACACAGAGCTTTGTTATATGAAACCGCATCCCACAGATGTGAAAAACCCCGCAAAAACTGAGCAGATACGCGATGGGAGCTCGGCCTGTCAGTAATCACAAGGTCACAGCGGGTAATCACATGATATTCGCGGGCGCATATTATAAACAATGTCGGGTCGATACCTAAAGCTTGGGCAGATCATATTGAAAACACCGTCCGAGATAACTGAAGTATTGTGCACAAGGACCAGTGTAAGGTCGGCCCCAGGTTCATGAGGCGAATAAACAAACCGATCCAGCGAAAAATATCCGAGAAACCTTGTGGAAATCCGCTGCCATCGCTAGGGTTTTTCTTCGATTGTTACATCTCGCTCCGTATCGTTTATATCTTTTAATAATATTTTGTCATTAATTATTATTAAAATCTAATTAAATTATAATTTTTTTTTAAATTCAAATCAAATTTTACATATATTTTTTTATCAAATAAATTTTTGAAATTTTATTATGACATGTTTATAATTTAAAGTAGAACCAAACTTTATAAACTATATATTTAAAGAAAATATCATAGTTTATATATAAATTGATATCGATTAGCAATGTTTATAAAATATCTAATATGGAATGGACGGCCATATTATTTCTCTCCAGTTAAGAGCTAAAATCACAACACTAAGTTCAATTTTACAATTTACTTTAATTTAGCTATATCTAATTGTATTATAAAACAAGTGTAACTATATTATATATAAAAAACATTAGAAATTGAAAAATATAATAAATGAAAAAACACATCCCTAATGAGTAGAATATCAAATCTATCCAATATCTAAAAAAATCAAATTAGTCAACTAAATTATATTATTAAATTTTAGAATATATAATGAATATATCAAATATATAATTATAAGATATATTAAACAATTTTAATTGCTATATATTATGTCATGTAATTATATTTATATAAAAAACATTAGACATTGAAAAATGTAATTAAAAAAACACATTCCTAATGAGTAGAATATTAAATCTAGATCCAATATTTAAAAACTCAAATTGGTTAACTAAATTACATTACTAAATTTTAGAATATACATTAAATATATCAAATATATAACTATACAAAATATTAAACATTAATTGCTATATATCATGTCATGTAATTTTAAGTAAAAATAACATGCAACTTTTTGAATAATAACAATAAATTCCTATATATATATATAATTTATATTTTTTGTTATTTTAAATTCTTATAATAATATTTTTATTTTTATCATTATAAATTTTCATATTCATAAACTATATTTTTTAGACATATCTAACAAGAACAACTACCCATATATATATATATATATATATATATATATATATGCTTTAGGAAAATATAAAAGCTTTTAGATGGTCTTCTCAACTAGACAATATGACATTGTTATTGTAGTTGGGTGGAATTGACTTAACAAAATATTAGTAAAAACTTAAATGGATTAGATTCTAAACCTTAACACTAACATAAATTCTTAATTTTTACTTTAATTTAGCTATATTTAAACTAAACTAAGCTATAACTTTATTACAAAACAAATCTTCATAAACATTCTCAAACTCAAATTGTAACATTTATATATAATAGTAGTTACTATATAGGACTTATTTACAAATCACTAAGTAAATATGTACCGTCTGGCATTTACTGCTAACGAAAAGGAATCCCAAAAATTTATATAGAATAACTTCAAGAAATACTCTTAAACTGGGGAAAATCAATTTCTCTCCTGTGATAGCGGTTCTGAACAAAAACTAGATGTTTTTATCCATCACCATCGATCAAAAGAGTCCAATCAATGTCTATTTATTAATGCATACAGGTGGTAATTTAATAGGCGTGAATCACAATCGAGAATAAAGTAAAATAGTCAACTTCACTGTCAGATTTGTCAAGTTTTCAAACAAATTTAATATCTACAACTTACAAAATAGAATGAAATTTCTAAACCAGTCCGTTTAAATTTTCACGCTTTCATATGTAAACCATTTCGTTTAAATTTTCATACTGTGATAAGGTGTAAACCAGTTCGTTTGAATGGGTTTAGTATTTGTCATGTATTAAATTAAGAACTTAAATTAAAATCTCTTCAGATCGTAATTGAAAATAAAAGTTATGAAATAATTAAAATATTCTAAAATTTATCTAATTTTATTCAAATTTTCACCATTTTTATAATAATATTTTATTAATTTTACACAATTTTTATTGTGTCTAGTATGTTCAGTATGATGTGTAAGGGTGTCTGTTTGTTATTAAAATTAAAATTTTTCTATTTTTATAAATAAATAATTAATTATACAAAATATTTAAATAATGCGAACTTATTAAAAAAATTAAATAATTGTATAGAAGTTTGCATAAATTTGACTATTGGTCCATGATAAATCCAGAGTTAAATAATGTCTAGATAATTTTTTCATCCAATAAAATCTTTTGATTTTACACCTATATCATCTAACCAAAAAACACATGCTCTTAACCATTAAACCTAATAAAATTATATCTTTATAATAACATCTCATAAACTATAAAATTATCCATTCATCTTTATATCTTTTATAGTTTTTTCTATCCAATAAACTATAAAATTATCCATTCATCACAATTATTAATAAACTAAATTATCAATGCATCACAATTATTTAATTCCCTCGAGACTATATTATTTTTTCTATCCAATAAACTATAAAATTATCCATTCATCACAATTATTAATAAACTAGATTATCAATACATCACAATTATTTAATTCCCTCGAGACTATATTATGCTTTAGATGCTCCGTATTTAACCGCGCAACAAAAACTTGACAGAAAAATCTCTTAGTATCATCAATTTGCATTAAAATTTTAAAAATAATAATAATCTAATTTTTTATTATTATTTTTATATATTTTAAATAAATTAATAAAAACTCATTTCTTTTAAATTATTATAATTTTAAAAATATAAACCACTTTTAATATACTAAAATCCAAAACAATTTCACCTTTACTTCCATACATATCAATCATAACACTTAATAAAATAAATTATATATACCTAACACTTGAAATGTTTTTTATTTTAATCATTTCCAATCCCTATCTCATCAGATATTTAATTTTAACCAGTAAAACTCAAATTTATATATTCAATTTTTTTTTTTTTTTTTTTTTTAAATACTACCCATTACATTTAATAGTTCACAATTTTTTTAAAAAATACTCTCCATTAAACTTTCATGTGGGTGAATAACACTTGCATGGAGAGATATTTTTCTAATACCATTTATTAAAAGGAGTTGTCTAATAGTCTGGATTTTGTTCTAATTCAGTAAAAAAAAATTGAAAAAATCAAATAGCTAGAATGTTTGAATTGCATTTTTGATGGTGGAAATGGATTCAGCACCATCAAAAACCCTTGAGACACCCAAAATACTGAAGTTTAACCATTATAACCCAGTTTTTCAAAAATCTTTGCAGCAAATTTTCATAATCTTACCAAAATTTCTAAGTTATTCTGCAAATTTTTTAAACTACCGCTTTATTTAACCTTTTTCCAACACATTTAGCATTTTATTTTATTCAAATTTGTCCCACTCAACCAATATTTTATTCAGATTTTTATGTATACAGTATTATCTTTTATCGTTTATCATTTATGTTTTATCATAATAATCCTTTCATACGAAACTGAATTCTGCCCAAACAATGAAGCCGCAACAGAGTCTCCCTATTAAAGTAATAACAAAATGATATTCTATTCATACGTGACCAAATATTACCTGCCAAACAATCAAGCCTCATGAGGAAATCTGTATATTAAAATTTTGAAAAACATAATATCGATTCAATATTCAAAAATTGGAATTATCATAGTTACAATAGAAAAGAAACCTTCACCAAACAAGCAAACCCAATAACACAATTAATATTTATTTAATATTTGAAAATTGCTATCTCAATATCTCCTGTGCCATCGCACAGGTCATCTGCGGGAGCACTGTCCATTTCGTCTTCGTCTGCATCGTCCGGGGGTGGCGAAATCGTCGGAGAATGCTGAAGCTCGGGTGAACGCTGCTGATGGCACCACTGCGCAATCTCCCCCAGGTAATTCTTGTCACCTATTATCTGAGGACGATGCTTATCTTACGGCAATTGATCAATCAGGGGGGGTTATGAAATGTCAGGATGGGGTTATTACTGCAAACGACTATAATATACCACCATTTGATGATTGTCGGGTTTTATTGCCGGAAATGAGTCATGACCCTCCTAGTGTTATTACGGATGTATCGGGGAAGGAATCCGACACCGAGTATCCACACATATCAATATATGGGGACGGGGTGGGGCGCTCCATTACCCATACAGCTGACATTAGGGTAGAGTCCTCCTTGGGCACGCCTAGCTCTACTGATTGTGCCGGCCCTTCCGGTTATGAAAATCATATGGGCCGGCCTTACAATTTCCACTCCGGCGAACCATCCAATGTGCCTGTCGGGGATACTATGGAGGGCTCACAGAAATATATAAGGACAAATAATCAAGCTGATCCAGTTCTCTCTCTAGAATCGCCCACGAACTCTGTCGGGAGTGATCTTGAGTCCATTCTGGCAAATCAAGACATAGATATAGCAGCTCTCACTGTTTTTGAAAATCCCCCTCCCACTATGACACTAGATTCAACGTGTCGTCCTGCTCCTGGCCCACCTGCTCGGGGTTATACTAAGGCAGCAAACAAATATACTAGGGGCAAGTTTAAAGCCATAGCTCTCTTTTCGGAGGATGAAGGTAACCTGACAGACGTCCCCATTTCGATCAGTGAAGGGAAAATGAATGATACTCG
This sequence comes from Pinus albicaulis, assembly GCA_034641835.2. Classification (NCBI taxonomy): domain Eukaryota; kingdom Viridiplantae; phylum Streptophyta; class Pinopsida; order Pinales; family Pinaceae; genus Pinus; species Pinus albicaulis. The sequence continues at coordinate 449,005,427 of CM076584.1, forward strand.
GGCGCTTAGAGCTAAAAGTCCGGTGGCGGACTCAACATGACCCACATTTTATCCATGAATATACGGGGGCTGGGCAATGCCTCCAAAGCAAATTGCCTAAGGGATTTGTTACTGGATGTGAAGCCGATTATATTTTTGGTCCAGGAAACCATGTGCAAGCGGGAGAAGGCTGTTAATACATTTCTCACTATGATGAAGGGTTGGTATGCAGCGGCGGTTGACGCTGTAGGGCAGTCAGGGGGGCTCATATCTATATGGAACCCTGAATATGCATCTTTTCGGGCGTACAAGTTTTTCGGCAGAGTCATATTATCGGGACTACTCAGAGGGCGGTCGGAGCAGGTCAATATCATCAATATTTATGCGCCATGCTGTAATAGATTTTCTTTTTGGCAGCGCATGGTCACAACCGGCATTCTCAGGCTGCAGAATGTTATTCTCATGGGGGATCTCAATTCCACATTTAGGGATGACGAAATATGGTGCACATCAGCGCGCAGGGATCCCTTATCAGCTTTCCTGACAGATAGTTTTCTGGATCTGCACATGGTGGATATTAGACCGATACCACTACTGCCGACATGGACAAACAGGAGGGCGGGTGTCGAGTATATAGAGAAAAGATTGGACCGGGTTCCGATACAGAGTAACCTCATTGATGGCTGGGGCATGCCTCGATCTGAAATCATAGTATCAGCGATTTCGGATCACATGCCAATAAAGCTAACATGGCGCTGCAGTGATTTCATTTGTGGCCGCCCTTTCAAATTTAATAGGATATGGCTCGAGGACGAGGAATACACGGGAATGGTATCGGCTCTTTGGTCGCAACCGGTGGATGATCTGGGTCTTAAGGACTGGGATATTTTTCACCATAAACTACAAAAGATCAAGGCTGCTACAAAGAATTGGGAGATCAGTAAGAAGGATGCGCTTAAAAAAGAGCTGCAGGGAATCACAAAGCAGATGACAGACCTATACACCTCTGTCACAACCTCCATTCCAGATGAAGCGACCATTGGTCTTCTGAAGGATCTTGGGGCCAGAAAAAAGGAAATTTTGCGGATCGAGGAAGTGACATGGAAGCTAAGGAGTAGGATTACATGGCTTAAGGAAGGGGACCTAAACACACGTTTCTTCCACAAAACTGCCAATGCCAGGAGAAGTAGAAACGCCATATGGCGTATTAAAAGGAATGACGGCAGTTTTGCTGTGAACAATGCCGAAATACAAAAGGAGGCCTTAACATACTTTTCTGAATTCTACAGGGTGGAGTCCATGATCTCAGCGGTTAATCAGGTATGGGTACTGGATCACTTCACCAGATTTTTCCAAGAAGAGGATATCTCATTAATAGATGAAGTTATAAGGGGGAATGAGGTATTGTCGGTTCTCAAATCTTTCTCCAAGGACAAGTGCCCCGGACCGGACGGATGGACCGCAGAATTCTTCATATTTTTCTTTGATGTCATTGGGACAGAGTTAACAAATATGATGGAGTTATTCCGCATACAAGGTATTATGGCAGCAAACCTGAATTCAACCTTCATCGCGCTTATTCCCAAAGTGGCGGATCCACAGTCCTTTGCAGAGTTTAGACCTATTGCACTATGAAACCTTATATACAAGATCACTTCAAAGATTATAGCAAACAGGATCAAGGCAGTTTTATCTAGGCATATATCAGCAGAGCAATATGGTTTTCTAAAAGACCGGTCCATCCACGATGCAATTGCCATCGCTCAGGAGGTGATGCACTCTATGCATTCGGGAAAGAAGGAAGCTTTGGTCATGAAGGTTGACCTACATAAGGCATATGACTCAATCGATTGGTCTTTTATCGGGATTCTTCTACTCAAGGTAGGCCTACCAGTACGTATCATTCGCTGGTTGATGTCGTGCATCTCTAACATCAGTTACGCAGTCATGGTAAATGGCACCCCTACAAATTTTTTTAAGGCGGGCAGAGGGTTGAGACAAGGATGTGCACTGTCTCCACTTATTTTCATCCTCGTCATGGATTGATTCAGTAGAATACTTCATTTGGCTGAAGAGAAGGGCTTCATCAAGGGTTTTACATTTTCTAACTCTGTATCAACAACTCATTCTCTGTTTGTTGATGATTTACTTCTATTCGGTCAATTGATTAGAAACTACTGGTTTTATATCCATATCTGTTTCAACCGTTTCCATTCAGCAACAGGTTTGGCCATAAACTGCAGTAAGTCCATACTCATATATGGACATGGGGACATTCAGGAGATTAGATTCATCGTTGGTTTCCTTGGGGTGGATATTCGTCTGGCCGCAGAGGGAATTAAATATCTGGGTTACTTCATAAAGCCATGTGGATACCGGAATAGTGACTGGAACTGGATAATGGACAGATTCAGAGATAAAATACATTTATGGTCCCATCGGTGGCTGACAAAGGGTGGTCGAATTATAATGATACAGTCAGTACTCACCCAGATGATGGTGTTCTGGGGTCACTTGCTATATATTCCCACCGGAATCATAAACAATATTAACAGCATTATAACACATTTTCTGTGGGGAGGGACAGATGGCAATAGGAAGTTCGCATTATGCAGTTTATCTGCAATCAGCAGACCCAAAGACATGGAAGGATGGGGCATACTGAGCGCTCGGGAATTCAATATAGCGCTTCTGACCAAGTCATTTTGGAGGGCCATCAATAGTCAGGGCATATGGAATGATATCAATAGTGCGAAATATTATCAAGGCAATATTCTACATCAGATATCATGCGGCATTTATCCTCTCCCTAGGAAATCATCTCGTATATGGAGTAGTTTTACAAAAATCATGCCAAATATGGTTTCAAGATTGGTATGGAATTTTCGAGATGGGAGTTGTATTCCCATTGGCGCTCCGAATGTTCACCTATTGCAGAGCCAAGATGGCCCGTCGCCTCGGCTATTACACGCCTTGACACAACGTGGGATCTTATTATACTCACAGTTAATACACCAGTGGTCTAATTGTGCCCCGATCTTCAAAGATGCTACACAGATGGGGCTTCGCGATGATATGGAACAGGAATGGGATCATTATAGGGACCATCTGCGAGGTGCGGGCTTCTGCTATGCAATGGGCGGTGATTGTATTACTTGGAACGGGCCGATGAAGAATAATATGATTGTGGTTAAGGAGGCATATCGCCACATCATATCACAAACATATCAGATCAACGTTACCAAGGTTTTCTACCCCTTTTGGCACAAAAATATCCCCACGAAGATTACTATGTTTGGGTGGCTGATATGGAGAGGCAAGGTTCTTACTTGGGAAAATCTAACAAAGAGGGGAATCATGGGGCCCAGCGCCTATGCTTTCTGCTGTGTTGAGGAGGAATCATCCACACACCTTTTCTTCACATGCTCTGTCACCACAAGATTATGGAGGTTGTTCAGTGATCATCTGTTAAATCCGGCATGGAGACCCACAGACTTTATGACAGTGGCACTGGAATGGGATAAGCTCAACAGCAAGTATAGATCGCTGCCATTCTATCTCACATGGGAGATTTGGCTTGCTCGGAATCGTATCATTTTTGAGGACCAGCCCTTTCATCTTCAACAGATTTACACGGTGATTAAGGAATGGATGGATGATCTTCCTTTGCCAATATCATATCTGCCTGACTGCTCAGTTCGCATAAGACCCCATCAGATCAGTTTACCAGCAATCTATTTTGATGGAGCATCTGATGCTGGTATGACAGGATGCGGCGTATGGATCAAATTATCCGGCACGGAGCGATACAATATCTTCTGGAATGGGGGCCCTGGTACCAACAACAAGGCGGAGATCATGGCATTGTGGGGTGGCCTCCTGATCGCACATGATCTGCAATTACAGGGAGTCAGCATATATGGTGATTCTCAACTCATCATTAACTGGGTCACCAACAGCTACCTCATGATGACTCCGCATCTTCAAGGGTGGGTTGAGAGAACAAAGAGTTTATGGAAAAGACTGGGCTGTCCATCCATTAATCACATATATCGTGAAGGCAACACGAGGGCAGACAAGTTATCAAAAAAAGGCCTTGAAGAAGATTTTGGCATCATGATGGTATCACATTTCCTGGATGGACGACAGATCGAGGCTTTTACTTTTCCCATACCATAGAACAAGTTTCACTTTTTATATAATTTATATGCAATATATGAGTTATAGGTGGATCAGGGGGATACTTCTTTTTGGTACAGAGTCTCGACTGCATTTTTGGGGGCATCACTTTCCTTATTATCGCACGAGATGCATTCTCAAGGACATCACAATAGAGCCTATGCAATATATCAAGCGAGCCAGACAAAGGACAAGCGAGCGTGAAAGGAAGGCAACAGTTAATGAACTCAGGGGTGTTTAAATGGGCATAAGGCGATATGAATGATGATATATGGTTGCCAGGATTTTTGCAAAACAATAGAGCAGTTGGGCTGGTGTAGATATGACACAGACTTACACAGTCACAAGGTAATCGGTCTTATGCACCAGCTGTTTCATCTTTTTCCCTACGGAGTAACACCCAGGTCCCGGAGGGCGGATTTAGCATCATAGTCCATAGTTCATAGTATGTAAGGTAGTTTATATGTTGGAATATCTGTCAATAGATATGGTGGATGGCCGGGTTACTATGCTCATTTTCTCTATTAATGAGCGTTTGTATTGGGGCCTTTATCTGAGGAATTCTCGGAGTTATCTTATCACAGCTGAGATCATATATGTTTATGTACTGTTTATACACTAATATAATCAGTGTATTTTTTTCCTCTGAAAAAAAAAAGCGTAATGGGCTTCCACGCATAAAACATGTTTGTTTAATTTATACTACAAATATTAAAGATTCTCACGTATGTTTACTTACATTAAAAATATTAAAGATTCTCCAATATATTTATTTAGTTTATTCAAAATAGTGAAGATACCTTAAACTTTTTCAAATATGTTTATTTAATTTATTTAAAATATTAATGATTCCCAAACATGATCGTGGCAATGACGTTCTTATATGCTAGCACAAAAAAAAGCATATGATTCCCAAACACATGGTAAGATGGTAAAAATGGTAAAAATATATATTTTTAAAATAATCATTTTAAAAAACTTATAGTTTATTGACTATTGAAAATTATAAAAAAATATATACTAAAAATAATCTTTAAAATATGGTAAGAATAAGTATATTAAAACATAATTGTATGTAGGTTTATTATTAATATTTTTTAATTGATTAAGATTTTGTTTTTGTGTAAGTGTAAGGAAATAAGTTAATTATCCAACATCGAGAATCATTTGGCAAGAGATAAAGCCTACCTCCCATAGAAGAGTAGCAAATTAGATTAGGTGGTTTGTATTTTCTTTAATAATAGTGATGAGAGATGGCGCATTTGTAGATAGTAACCAATGATAATTGTCCTCGCTCCTAGTTTCACCACTAAATGATGATTAGTTTTTCCATTATTTTAAAAATATAAATATGAGTTCAACATAAAATATACATATGAGTTCAACATAAAGTAATGGATCATCCTAATTTTGAGTGTTAATTCTTAACTTTCAAAAACAAGTTAAGGAGTTAATGAAGTACCAATTTTCGTTCGACATTTCCAAGGTTGAGTTTTAAAGGCTTTTCATTATCTAAAGCTTCAATATTATGTATGGGGAAATTATCATTCTATTGGGTGACAAGAGGGAACCAAATATGGCATCTCCCTCTCTATTCCCTAACAATAACACAAACACAACCATCCTAGGGGCAAGGCCTTCCCTTGAAAAAACGGGGTTGTTTAAATTAGAATAAATGTGTAAGAGAGGCACTTTAGGAATTCCTAATGGTAAAAATGGTGTCCCGCTAAAACTTAAGAAGTTATCTTAGGTGAGAAAGATCCAATGCAGTTGTTTGAACTTGGACAATAATATGTATCCATGTATTTTCATGACTTAATCATCTATCATACTAGGAGAAGTATTAGTCATATCAAGATAATTCAACATAACATGACCATTCCTCTTCTTCCATAGGAAAAATGGCATTTCTACTCTAATTAATTTTCACAATTCTCAAAACCCTCGCCCCAAGGGAGCATGTCACCCAAGATATGATTTCTAGCTAGTGGAAGTGGGAAGGAACTAACCACAAAATTTAGAAACACCTATTAGACTTAGCAAAAGAATACATCTAAAAAAAGAGTTCCAACTTTACCACACATAGGAAATTTAGGTTAAGGCATAGGTGAGGTAACTTATATCCAATAGCTAAACCCCCTCAAGATAAGAGACTAGGAAAACAATTATTTCTTGGACCCCATCAACATGCTCGCATGTTACAAAGTTGAAAAACTCAAACTTGTTGTTTTGATTTAAGACTAGTCTCCACAACTTAGTCAAACAATCATCTAAAATGGCCTTACAAGGAACAATTATATCCATTAGCATGTTTATATTTAGGGAAAGCATTTATATTGTTCCAATTTCATTATTTCTACTAGGAGTAGAAATGTTGTAGGTAAAACTTGATAAATAGAGGCTTTTATAATAGGGCTTTAACTCTATCCACACCCAAGGATTTGGCTTGGCTAGTCTATATCTTGTATTCATGTTTAGCAATGGCACCTAATCTTTCATTTGGGAGAAAAAAAATGTCCCTATAGAAGTAAATTATTTTTTTTGAGAAAAAGTATGAGAAACTTGTATTCTTAGCTAGGAATTTCCCTTTTTGCAATAAGGTAGAATGGAAAAATAATGAGTGTTCCTTGGTAGAGATCCCAAATCAGAGGGACCATCCTTTCAAATTGATAAAATGTTTAATAACTTCTCATGATTTATGAATACTTTATGGAAAAAATATTCCCTCATAGATCCTACTATATTTATACATTTTCCATCAACATACATTGTATATAGATTATATGGTGTTGACATTGTGTACTAGAAATGCAAAAACAATTGTTAATTGAGGCCATGGAATAGAAAAGACCCTAATTATCCACTAAGAGTTGAGTTCTAGTATCTATACAAGAATTATGCACATATATCAATCATATACAATCTGAATTATTTGAATGGCTATTCTTGAGCACAAAAAAATTGGTTAAGATCTATCAATTATGTAGGAACCTTGGTGGTAGTGCACAATTTTAGTGTGAAGCGAATTTTGTGGCACTCAACCATGACTACGTAAAACTTGTGCTAAGGCTCTATTTGCATGTAACTAACATGGAATTTGATTTCACTTGTTCTTGTCATAATCATAATGTTGTATTGCCATTATTGCATGCACAATTCTATCATAGTTGTTGTGATCTTCCTTAGGTTTATAATGGAAGGTTGAAGGGCCCATTAAAATAATAATAATTTATTTATGGTAACCATTCATGTAATATGGATTAGGTTCACTATGTTTATTATAAAATAATTCCTACCACTTAGTTGTCATGGAATCAATGTAGTGTGACTTAATTAAATAAGGTAATTCTATGTAGATATAATTGGGCTATCCCTAAGGTTTTCTAGTTAGCTATCAATAAGGATGGAGTGCTCCTTATGCAACATGTATTGATTTTATTTAATCTCAGCTCATTACAAAGTTGTTTCCTTGTAGAGGCCAATGAACAAGATTTGGTCCTTCCATAAAAGGACCATGTATGGTGTTTCTTGTAAATTTTAAACATCATAGAGTAATGCGATGCATACACAGATTCTTGAAACAATGTCACCAACTTAATGATAACTATAACTTCAAAATGAGAACTCTAGCCCAAAAACCCATACTTTTCTTTAAAAAAATTGAAAAACAACTTGAAATTGAAAAGTGGTGATGTTGCATCACCCATTTTTAGGGTTTAAATTCCAACATATTTTAGCCACAACATTAAAAACCAAAATCACGATCATGGAAAACCTTGAAATTCCAACAAATTTCAACAATGGTGTTAAATATCAAATAGTGTTCCTTTTAAAAACCTTAAAATTTTGATATTTTCAACCATGAAATTAAAATGAAATACCACAAGTACAAAAAACATTAAAATTTCAACAATTTTCAATCATGGAATTATAATCAAAATATCATGACTAAAACAAGCCTAAAAAATGAATGTTTATTCTATCAAATTTGTGGTCCAAGTGTCTCATATGGTAATGAAGATGCTCCTAAGAATGAAGGAGATACTCTTGATGCTCTTTTCGATCCACCAACGTGCCCGCCAATCATAATTTCATCTTCCAATAAAGGTCAGTAGTTTGCATGTATTGGTTGAAATGGCCCCTGGTGTGTCATATGCCTGGGATCCAATCCACCAATTATACCAATACTTGTGAGAGAGGAGTTTCATGCATGGATGCTTCTACCTCAGGTCGAGCAATTTCTTCCTGGATAAGGCCTAACATCAAGTCCCAATATCGCCCATCAAAGTCCTCCAAATGTTGATGCATGCGAGTGTTCCCCATTTGCGCTCATTCTTGATAATATGATTCCCCCCTTCAAACCCGCCCTCGTTGATGTGTCATTGAGGTGGGAGATATCTTATTGATAACTTGGATTAGAGATTGAAAATAGTGTATGAAATATAAACCATCGGGGATCTTCCCACACCAATTATACCTCATACCGATGACCTAATTTAGATAGGGGATCTTAGGAAGGCTTCCAACCAAGCCCACACAGTAGAGGGTAGTGAAATGAACACCCAACACCACTTACTCCATATTATTAGACACCATCATAAACATTAGGAAATAAATGTAAACACCAAGGAGACAAAAGGGGGTCAAGGACACAATTATACAACCAAGATTTGTGTTCTAAAACTCCATCGTAAAAACTAGGCTAGATGACAAGACTCATATGTCCTCACACACAACACAACCAAATAATACCCAATACAACTTTCCTCTTTCCATCACTGAAAACACACAGATGATTAATTTCAGGCGTGGGATAACTTAGGTAGGGATTCAAATAAGCCGACACAACAAAATATGGGACAAAAAGATAGAAACATCATTCCCTCCAAATCATCCAAAGACACCATAAAGTGAAGGTTTTAACCCTGTACAGAAATTACCTACAAACAAATTCTTTAAAAAAACTTGAAAATATACAATGGTGAAACAATAAGGGAGTTTTGAGATCTAAAAATGGGGCTCGTAAGGAAATTATAAAATAATAGTGGAAATAATAAAATAAGATTACATTACATCATAAAATTTTAGAGGGAAAAAAAAACTATTTTTTTTGTAGGTTTTAACCCTGTACAGAAATTATCTGCAAACAAATCTTACTAAACAGAGAATAAACAATAGCGAGAGCATAAAACATAAAATAGATAAACACAGAGATTTTCCCCTGGATCCAAAATCGGGATGACCAGCTTGATTTTTCATTATATTCCTTTTAGTGTTACAACACATATATATACATGTCGAAGCATAAATAAACCCCAATCCATTAACCCTGGATTAGAACATAACTGTAGTTCCCTTGACCGAATCTACAAAATACCAGGGGCCGAAAACCATCATGGCCCAAAACCATGTGCAAACCCATGCACAAAACCATGGGTGGGTCCACCCACCAGAAAATAAGGATCAATTTTTTTTTCCCAGGGCGCTGCCCCGCACCCTGACAGGGGGGGCTACCGCCCCCCCCGTGTCCCCCCCCCCTTGTTACCCCCTGCGTGTGACTAGTTGTGGAAATAATATAATACAAACCCAACATTCTCCCACTTGTTGTTTTCTTTCCACAAGGGGCCACAAGAGAGTTGAGTCATTAGCCCAGCTTTGCAACACCCATTGTTTCTCTACACTAATAGAACTTCTGAGTGCTCATAGACTTTATCAATGCATCTGCAACATTCTTCAAAGTGTCCACCTTTACCAACAACACCCTTTTAGCCTCAACCATATATCTCACAAAGTGATATTGAACATTAATGTGATTTGCCTTTAAATGATCAGCAGGGTTCTTAGCCAAGAAAATTGCACTTTGGCTATCATAGTCTATCCTTATAGCTTGCTGCACCAACCCCATACTTGAACACAATCTTTGCAACCAAACTACTTTCTTGCTTGCATGAGTGGCTACCATGTATTCTTCCTCTATAGTTGAAAGAGCCACTACAAACTGTCTTTTACTCATCCAACTGACTACACCTCAAAATAGGCTAAACACATACCCACTTGTAGATCTTCTTTGGTCTAGATCTCCAGCCCAATCTGCATCAAAAAAACCACGAATGTCCAACACTCTTTTCAATCCTGGTCTTCCCTGGTAGCACAAGCCATAATCACTAGTGCCATGCAAATATCTGAAAACCCGCTTCACTGTTGTCCAATGCTCCTTCCCTGGGTTTGACATAAACCTGCTCAATAATCCCACTACATGTGCAATTTCTGGTCTAGTATAGACCATTGCATACATCAGGCTACCCACTGCACTTGCATATGGAACATGGGACATATCCTCCTCTTCTTCTTGTGTCTTGGGACACTTTTCAGTAGACAACTTTGTACCTACAGGAATCGGAACATTCACCAGTTTACTATCTTGAATATTGAACCTCTGCAATATAGTCTCGACATACTTCCTCTGGTTTAACCAGAGCTTCCTCTCTGCTCGATCTCTCTTAATTTCCATGCCCAAAATATAGTTTACAGCACCAAGGTCCTTCATGTCAAATTTGGAGAATAGTTGGGTCTTCAAATCTTGGATAATTTCTTTGTCATTTCCAATCAACAACATATCATCCACATATAAGACCAAATAAATAAAACGATCACCAATTAATTTAAAATAATCAAAGGGATCCTCCTTTCTTCTGGTGAAGCCAAGTCCCCGTATATAGGTATCAAATTTCTGATACCACATCCTTGGTGACTATTTTAACCCATACAAAGACTTCTTTAACTTGCATACAAGCTCTTTCTTCCCCTTCACCATAAAGCCTTCAGGTTGTTTCATGTAGATCTCCTCTTCCAGATCCTCATGAAGAAATTTTGTCTTCACATCCATCCATTCTACCTCAAAATCAAATGCAGTAGCAACAGATAAAAGTAATCTAATAGAAATAACTTTGGCAACAAGAGAAAAAATATCACCAAAATCAATTCCCGACACCTGGGAATAACCTTTTTCTACCAACGTAGCTTTGTATTTCTCCACCTTGCCTTCTACATTCATCTTCTTCTTAAACAACCATTTGCTCCTGATGGGCTTCCTTCCAGCCAGCAACTCCACCAGATCCCATGCCTCATTTTTACGCAAGGATGCCATTTCATCAACCATGGCCTCCTTCCAGAGTTTCCCATCCTCTGAATCTACTGCCTCCCTAACGGTTCTGGGATCATCATCAGTTATAGCTAAAGCAAAATTTGAACAGAAAGCAGATGGACTATACCTTTCTGGTTGTCTTCTTTCCCAAACTGATCTTCCCACAGCTGGAGTTTGTGGCTCTTCCTCTTCTGAGTCGTCTTCTGTTGTAGAGTCTGATTCATCCTCCTTTAGCTCAAACTCTATCTTTTCAGGTTCCTTTGGTAGGAATTCATGTTTAACAACATCTTTCACCTCTCTAAACACCACATCTTGGCTGTACACAACCTTCCTTGTTTTCGGGTTCCAAAGCTTGTAACCCTTTAAACCATCCTTATATCCAATAAAGATGCACCTTTCAGATTTATTATCCAACTTGCTCCTTTTCTCATTTGGAACATGTACATATGCATCACATTCAAATACCCTTAGATGTGAAAGAGAGGGTTTTTTACCAGTCCATACCTCATGTGGACTCTTATCCTCCAACGCTGATGAAGGTGATATGTTAACCAAGTAACATGCAGTCTCCACTACGTCTGCCCAGAATTCTTGTCCTAACCCAGTACCACTGAGCATGCTTCTTGCCTTTTCCAACAGCGTTCTATTCATTCTTTTTGCAACTCCATTTTTCTGAGGTGTTTATGGAGTAGTCTTCTTCCGTGCCATACCACACTTCTTACATAACTCTTCAAATTCCTTCTTGTAGAACTCCCCACCATTATCTGTCCTCAGCACCTTTATCTTCTTCTCTGTCTGGTTTTCCACTAGAGCCTTAAATTCTTTAAATATTTCAAAGACTTCAAATTTATTTCTCAAGAAATATATCCATGTATTCCTTGAGAAGTCATCTATGAATGAAACATAGTACACAAACTTACTCAGTGATGGAATCGACACAGGTCCAAACACATCACTATGCACAAGCTCTAATATCTTGTTTGCCCTCTTAGCACCAGAAGGAAAACTCACCCGATTATGCTTCCCATATACACAATGTTCATAGAAATCGAAATCCAGAGAGCTATTAGACATACCTTATACCATACCATTTCCATGCAGTATCCGAAGGCCCTTCTCTCCAATATGTCCAAGCCTTTGATGCCATAGCATGGTCTTTTCTCCAGAGACTGCTAGGCTTTTCGCTCCACTTTCAGGAACCACATAATCGTTAAACGATCAATAATAGTGTCATCAAGCTTGCATGCAATACCAACTAAAAATCCCCGCATAAATACCAGTGCTCCCCGAACCATTTTGCAGGCATCTTTCTTGAACACTGTTTTTACACCTGCATCATCCATCTTGCTTACAGAAATCAGATTTCTGGCCAATGCAGGAATATGCAGAACACCAGGAAGTGTTCTAATCCTTCCACCTTGTAGCTTCAGCTTTACCTTTCCACATCCGACGATTTTGGCCTTCCTATCATCACCTAGGAAGACATCACCATCATATTTCTCATACTCGCAGAACCACTCCCTATGGGGAGTGAAGTGAAAGGATGCACCTGAGTCAATCAACCATGACTCATGATCTACATGTGTATTTGAAGAAGAAGAAAAATACACATCCCCACCTTCATCCGAGGTGGTTTTTGCCTCTGCAGAAGGACCTTCATCAGATCCCTTTCCTTTCTCAGGAGCTTTAGATCTGCATTCCTTTTTGTAGTGCCCTTCCTTTCCGCATTTCCAGCACACCTTTACAAACTTTCCAGGAGATTTAGATCTCCCTCTAGATTTATATCTCCCACTTGAAACCTTATTCTTGTTTCTGTTTTGGTACCTTGCTCGTATAGATAAGGCATCTCCATTCTGGCCCTCCATATTTCTCCGTCTCATTTTCTCCGATGGAAAGGCTGAGACAATGTCATCAAAATTCAAGGTAGTTGTATTGCTACCTATTGCAATAACCGCACTGTCCCACGAGTCTGGTAGAAAACACAAAAAACTGATGCACTTATCTTCATTTGAGATTTTAATATCAACATATGACAATGATTCTACTACGTATTTAAGGCATTCGCATGTTGTGTCATCGAGTTCCATCCTTCATCCTCTCGTTCCATTTGGATTTTTCCGTAGGAACAATTTATTCACTGTAGACTTAGATTGGTACAAAGTCTCCTAGCTTGTCCCACAAGGTCTTCGTCATAGTTTTCAAGATACATTCAACAAATATGAATCCGAGACACAACAAACCGTATCAGGCTATTCGCTCTTCCAATCTAGCTCTTCCGCTCATCCGACATTGTCGTTAATACGCCTAGTACCCGGATTCATCGCACCACCGTTCTTCGAGTGGCAAACAATCCTCCATCTTGAGCTTCCACAACTCAAAACTCTGACCATTAAATTTCTCAATCTCTATCTTTCCACCGCTCGCCATCTTCTTTCACCGCAAGAATCGAACCCGCAAATCTCCCACTGAACAAGGTCTACCTTAGGACCGAGAAAAAAATATTTAGCAGCAAAGGCATCCCCTTGAAGCCGAAACAGCTCTGATACCAAATGTAGGTTTTAACCCTGAACATAAATTATCTACACACAAATCTTATAACAGAAAATAAATAATAGCGAGAACATAAAACATAAAACAAATAAACACAAATATTTTCCCCTGGATCCCAAATTGGGATGACTCGCTTGATTTTTAATTATTTTCCTTTTAGTGTTACAACACACACACACACACACACGTATATATATATATATATATATATATATATATATATATATATATATATATATATATATATATATATATATATATAACCCCTCAAAAGTAAAGGAGTCCCCTTGAAGCCGAAACAACTTTGATACCAAATGTAGGTTTTAACCCTGTACAGAAATTATCTACAAACAAATCTTAAAAACAGAAAATAAACAATAACAAGAGTATAAAACATAAAACATATATACATAGATATTTTCCTTTGGATCCCAAATTAGGACGACCAGCTTGATTTTTCATTATATTCCTTTTTATACACATAAACACACACACGTATATATATATATATATATATATATATATATATATATATATATATATATATATATATATATATATATATATATACAAAGCATACATAAACCCTAATCCATTAACCTTCGGGATTAGAACACAACTATTTCTTTGATCGGATTTCCATGTACTGTGGGCCGGAACCATCATGCCCCAAACCACAGACCGCCACCCTGAAACAAATATCAAATTTTTTTTCTCGGCGTCGCTCGACCCTGCATTGTGGGGGCTATCGCCCCACCTGTGACCCCCCCGTACGTTGCGCCCAACGCAATATACAAGGGGGGCTATCCCCCCTCGTTAACCCCCCCTGCGCGTGACTAGTCGTGGAAAGAATATAACACAAACCCAACATTTTCATCTCATATTTTCAACTTATATCCCTATTGGTTTACTCAGATTTCAAGTGGTAACACTTGTTGGATGCAAAATTTTATTCCTCATCCGAGGAGTACCCATGTTGCATACTTTTAATGGATATTGCTACAAGAAAAAATAGAAATACATGAAAAATGTGATTGCAATCATGTTTTTACATTTATTTCTCATTTTTCGTGTGGTAGGGTCCATCGAAAGTATGCAACATGGCTACTTCTTGGATGATGAATTAAATTTTGCATCCAACGAGTACTCCCGCTCGAAATTTGGGTAAAAACTTAGGGAGATAAGTTGAAAATACGAGTTGAAAAAATATTTTTATTATTTTATTGTTTTAATATTTTTTTAATATTTTTACTTTTTTACTCCAAAAATGGAGAATCATCCCCCATGGTTGACATCATCATCTTGAATCATATTGGTTCTTATAGATTTATTTTTGGTTGTACATTTCTCTTAGGAGGCCCATTCTAGACCTCAAAATTCCCCTAATGACAGAAAATATACAGTAAGATTTTTATCCTAGAACCCAAAACCAGGAAAACCAAAATTATTTTTCATTATATTCTTTCAATATTACAATACATTATATACATGTCGAAGCATTCCTAAATCCCCAATCCATTAACCGTGGATTAGAAAATAACCATAGTTACCTTACCGAATTTACAAAATACTATGGTCTAAACCATCATGCCTAAAACCATGCGCAAAACCATGGGTGGATCCACCCACCATCCTTGGGTTCAACCCCCATATTTGGGTCTTCCTAACAATCCTTTGGTTTGCATTAAAAAAAATTGGGGTGTTTCCCCAAACCCCAACATCACGTAACGATGCCTAGAGCTAGTCGTGCAAAGAATATAACACATACCCAACATAAAGGTGTCTTATAAGAAGTCTTCAAAGAGAACACATTCAGCGTCAAGGCAACGAGTGAAAAAACAAATTAAATTAGATGGGATACTAGGCTAGCCCATAGGCCATGAGTGAAAAAAAAACAAATTATGGTCATAAAATTGGAGATGGCCACGGGGGCTTGATACTTCACCTTCTATCCCAAAATGAGTGGCCAGAAACCAGGGCCTCCTCACACCTCGAAACAAAAACAACATGGTATTTTTTCCTTGCACATTATAGGTTCTAATTGATACAGATTTATGCATGAATGCAATAAAATGCAGAAATAAACATAAATGCAGAGATGTAGCGGAAAATATACTTCATTTCATTAATATAAAATAACTAAAATAAGATTACAGACAGAATGGAAATAAACTAGCTCTGGCGATGGTCGCTTATCTCTGAGAAGATATGTGGTGCCTACATGGCTATGAACTATGTTATAATGAGGCTCAAGGGACTTTTTATTATTAAACAACATGGGAAAACCCTAAACGACCAAAACCCTAATCCCAAGAGATGGAACACCAAGAGTTTGTGGGCCCCGTTGGGGTCAGTTCGGCAGCCAACTTATCGGGATCGTAACTTGGACATATTATCTATGTTTGCGCATATGATATATCATCGGAAATATCTCTTCGATTACTGTATGATTTTCCGCAGGCCCCTACCTACATTAAGGGGCTTGTTGTGGACCTAAAAAAACGTTGTTTAGGGGGTCAAAACTATTTCGAAAGTTTAGGACCCAAAAAAATGCTAAAAATAGTAAATGGTGCTATAAACAAGGAAACTGATGAAACCGACTGGAGGTCTAGGTGGAATAGGTGGGTGGGCACCAATATCCACCTGGATCACTAATAGACCTATAAATAGAGAAGTGTAATATAAAAAAAACATAACTGAAAAATGAAAGGATATTACCCACAGGTTGTGCTTTTTCAAACTATGGAAAGAAAGAGCATCCCCACTAAACTAGAGAATGGACTGTCTTCCTCTATCTCAATGCACTCAGGCCCCAAACCAACACAAATACACCAACACCAAAATAGAATTGCACCTCCTTTCACCTTCACTGCCCATACTAGGCTCTACAAGTAAGTGACAAGCCACAAACAATAATGTTCTGCATGGAGTGCAACATGTGGGAGTCCTTGTTAACACCCTCCTCCACACTAGTTATAGACTCAAGAAATACACGATGCATCCACTAACCCCATTCTTCAGTATTTTGCTCAACCATATGTTGTCTTGTTTAATGATATGGTCCTGCAGACTATCAATGTGCATTAAAATTTGCAGGGGTGTGTTATCATGTCCTCTAGTTATTCAACTAATTGGGACGGCGGTAGCCCACCCACCCCGCAAATCTATCTCAAGATTCACCCCATATGGATATATATATTAAAAAATTAAATAAATAAACAACAATAATACTAATTTTAATATATATATATATATATATAAGAAACTAAAAAACAACACATTTTTGAAAAACAAAAAGGAAAAAAAAAACCGGATAAGAAGGTAAAATAAAACAAAACAAACAAAAAATTAAGATAAAATGGTTATCTTGCATGGTTGAGCATAATGGTCATCTTACTTAGTTGTCATTTTCCCTGCCTAATTTCAAATATTCACTTGTGACATGATGAGATATAATTCCTTGCTAAATACTTTTGTAATGGCTTCATGCCTATGAATATTGTTGTACTTCTTCGAGCCTTCTGTACTCTTAAGTCAATATACCTATGGGCTAGCCTAGTACCATTCTCTCTCTCAACCTCTCTCTCACCCTGAACACTACTACTAGGCTAGCACACAACTATACTAACACACACACACACACAAACACACACACATATATATATATATATATATATATATATATATATATATATATATATATATATATATATATATATATATATATATATATATGGGTGAAAGCATTAATATGGGTTACTCTTTTGGGCCAGATGTGGGGATGAAATTTCAAACTTTTCCTCTTTTATAGAATTGAAGCCCTCAAAATTCACATAAGCACTATGAATTTTGATTCGGAGTATAATTCAAATTGTGGAGAATTATGTTGTTGTCCTAATGGTATTTTTTGCAAAAATATTTAGTGTCATATAATATGTCAATTTTCCATTAAATTAAATGCTCGTCCTTGTAAATTTTCACACATCTTAAGAGGTATGTGTGTGTTCACGCAACATAATTTAGTCTAACATATATATATATAAGCATGATCTACACATATAGAGCTAAGTTTTACACATTAAAAAATTGTTTTTTTTTTATGCAAACATATATTTTTTATTATTTTTTGAAGTTGGGGAAGCAATATTTCAGTTGCATTTTGCAGAGACATGTGTTCATGTAAGTTTTTTTTTCAAATATTTAAATAAGTTGGAAAATAAAATGTACCCTTTTGAGAGGACTCGTAAACGAAGATATTGGTATTTTTGAAAAAAATTCGTTGTGTATATTTTATAATATTGATTTTTTATTCAACCTCTTTAAAACAGTGCAAAAAAAATTAAAAAATTATGTTTAAAAGAAATTATATGAAAATTTCATATGAATTTGAAAATGTGAAACTCATATGCCATTGGATAGAGGAGTTCTTCATGAATCCAACATGATCAACTTTGCCACCTAAGGACAAATTTAGCCCTATGTCCGCTAGGGTACAAAATGGTGTTGTAGGAAATTTTGTGGAAGGGGTGCTGAAATTGTGGATTTTAGGACTTAACAGGCTTGATCGAGAGCTTAAAACACATGATTGAGTGCTTCATTTCGAAATTCAAATAGATCGATCCCTTAATGTGGTAAAATAAAGGTTCGATCTAGCCTATAACTAGATCTAGCTTTAAGGCTAGATCTAGCCAATCTAGCTTCAAGGCTAGATCTTGCGTATAGCTAGATCTAGCTTCAAGGCTAGATATAGCTTTAAGGCTCAATTGAGCCACTTTTTTTTTTTATTCCATGCCTAGGTTTTATTGGCGGGAAATTTTAAAAACATCGCTCGATCGAGTGATTAATGGATTGATTGAGCCATAATTGTTTCCACCCAAATGTGCCCTTTCTCGCCAAAAAGTGCAACCCAACTCCATTCTTTCACCCATATATATATGAATATGGGTTACACTTTTTGGCAAGTTCATGAGTTGGGAGGGAGAAGAAAACATCTCAATCGAGCTCTTATGCAACCCACAATTACATCGGAGCTTGATCGAGCTATTTTTTTAAACTTCCCTTTGAAAACACAATGGGAGTTTATGTAACAATCATCCTAAAGTTTATTTATTTATTTGTTTACTTATTTTTTATTATTATTATTATTATTCTTTCTTTTGAGAAGTAAATTCATTGTTTTCCTTAATTATCCCATAAGTAGTAAATGCTGCAACTAGCATATGAATAGTGTTGCTAGTACTCAATGGTTTAAAAGTGATTGAACCCTAAATTATGAGCAAATTTTACATGAAGGTGCATAACACCCTTACGTTGTACCATGATTTCCAACAAGGCAGTGAACATCAACTCCATCTCTTAAGGAAGTTCATTGTTACTATTGTTGTCAGTATATTGATTGATTGTAGTTGTGTCATAACCATCTCCACTGGTATTCATTTGTGTTTGACTCAAGTAGATACTCATTATAAGGCAAGAAATATTTTGCTACAATGAAATCAATAATCCAACCAAATTCTAACAAGAAGGATTCAAGTACTATGTTGATAAAACATTTTTTTCTAGGTTCTTAACAAGAGGGATCCAACTACTATGTTGATATAACAATAAGACATTTTCTTCTGAATAGTTGGGTTTTCATATTCTTAGATAATCTTCTAGGGAGAAATTTTTGGCATTCCAATATAAATTCATAACTAATATGGTCTTTTAGCTTGATCTAAAAATGAACTCACAATATAATATATATTGAACTCCTTTGACAAATAAGTGATGGCCAAGTGAGCTCTTACTGAGCTCATACTCAACAGAAAGAACATATCCTTTAACTTTTTTACCAATGGTTATTCCTAGAGAGGTTGGTGATTTTTGGATCGATAACATAACACCTTTAGATTATTAACCAATGTTCAAGAATATCATTAACCATGGAATATTTCCTGGTGAACTGCATCATTTCAAACAAACAGTCACATCATTTCTATCCAATAGGATTTTAACATAAAACTTTGTATTTACATTTAGTTTAAGTTTTTACTACATAATATTTATCAAAATTTTGACTTTAACCATTAAATTCATATATTATTTTTTATTGTAATAATAATTTAAATAAATTTATAATTAATTAATTTATATGATTATTTTTAATTAGGGTGGTCTATATTAGAGTTTGGTAAAATGAATTTATAATTTCAATTGAGATTTCAAGTCAAAAGAATATTCTTTGTCATTTATCTTTTATTGTTGATCCAATAAACTATAAAAAAAATTACCAATAATTTTTACATAAGTGTACTCCTCTTTTTTATTTATTTAAAAATAATTAGTAAAACTTAATAATAATTATAATTTATTAAAATGAATTTAACCAATACTATGTAATAATTAAATTTCTTTGACAGGTGGTAGGTAGTTGATTGGAGTCATCTTCCACCACTTCCATTCTCTTCGACCTCTTAGATATATTTCGTTTGATTAATCTGTGCATCCGTCCTTTTAGTTTATCGATTCAATTTTCAAAATTTAGTAACTCTCTTGTCCAATTTAAAAAATCTCCAAAGCCAAGCTTCTATCCACTGAGTGAAAGAAGGGGTCGACGATGAGACTAGTCCGACCTCCAACGTGTGCTTCGAGTCCAATGAGCAAATGAGAATTTGTTGGGGGTTAGGGTTTGAATACTTTAATTAGGATACAACTTGCAAGCTTGGGTGTGTTCTATAAGGGAAGTATGTTTTGTATTATTATAATTTAATTAATTTTAATTTGTGAATGGATATTTATTTTAGGATGTGTTATTAGTAAATTTATAGGTTTTAGTATTTTTATTTAATTTAATTTAAATATTTTGAATTTTAATTTAAATTAATTTGTAAATAAGGTTTAATTTGTGAATATTTTTTTATTATAAGATTATATTTTTTAAAATTAATAGGGTTTTAAAATTTTATTGTATTTAATTTATTTTAATTAATTTGTGAATAAGGTTTTCAAATTTTAATTTTATTTAATTAATTTTAATTTTAAAATTAATTTGAGAATATGGTTTTATTTTAAGTTACTTATTATTAAATTAATAAGATTTTAAAATTTTATTTTATTTTATTTTTAATTAATGTGAATTTGAATTTTATTTTATTAATTTTAATTTAATTCGTGAATAGTGTTTTAGAAATTTAATTAATTATTAATAATGATTAGATAAATATTATATATATTATTTTAATAAATTAAAATATTAATAATTAATTTATTAGTATAATACACAATAGAAATTACTATATTAATATTTAATACAAAGATTTACAAATATGGTTGAGGTTGTGCTAGTTTTAGTGACATCATAACATAATTGTTTTGGTGTTTATCATTAACTATGCGAAATGTCTATATCCCTCAACAAAAGTTTCCAATTCCATCCCTTTAAAAACACATTTTTAAAAAACTAAACATCAATAATATTTAAATCAATTTTATATACAAACATATTCCTTACAATTCATTCGGTGAAGGCTTCTTATTTCAACCTAGATGGAAGAGGCCCTTTTGAATTAATATAATTGAACAGTCGAGATTAAATCTAGGGTGAATATGCCCAGAATATTCGCACATCGACGGCTCACAACAGCATGAAGCGACAAGAAAAATATCAGTTTCATTTATTTTTTTATTTATGCAATCTGGCGCGGCATTTCAAGAGTCGACGCTTCCATTCTTCGTTGGTTTAATCTGGATGCCTGGCGAGTAAGAAGAATATATACATTGTTCTTGAATTTGTCACAAGACGTGAACTGATGAACAAACTTGTAAGTGTGAACCGTTAAGGTAATAAGTTGCAATTTATGTTGCCATGTTGATGTGACTAACCATGCTCTTCCTTTCCAACCTGTAGTCGTATAATGACAAACTAGAGGAAAGTGAAGCGAGATGGTATTTCCAACAAATTATTGACGTCATAGGATATTGTAACAGTAGGGGTGTTTATCACAAAGATTTGAAGGTATATATATAGTGAAAGTCGCATGCCACTGAAGTCTGAAGATCCTTAGTTTTACCCATTTATTTGCACTAAAACATGAAAATGGAAATGTGATTATTTGGCATAATCGTATTTGTTGAGAATGACTTATCAACAAATGGAAATGTGAATATATGTGATCTTGACTTGTGTGCGCTGCCTCAACCACTAAGGGTATGTATACAATGATATTTGGAGAAATTTTGATGCAACTATTGAGAAATTTGGGATAAATTTCTACGTTACAATCATAGAAGAAGATGCTACATAGATGAGAATCTTACTTGATAAGGTCGAAGCATTGCCTTGGGGTTGAGCTTTATGTCACTATAACATAAAGGGTATTTTAAGACAATATTTAAGATAATTTTTGGGCAAACTGTCTTAACTTGAGACAATTTTTTTTATGTATTGTCTTTAAGCGAGTGTCTTAAAATAATGTCTTTAGAAAGACAATATATAACACAAGCATTTTTGTCTCTCAAATTTCATTTTTGTCTCTCGAGATTCATTTTTGTCTCTCTAGAGACAATAGTTGCACTACAACACAAAAGGGGGTTTTAAGACAATTTTTGGGTAAATTTTCTTAACTTGAGACAAAAATAAACTTTTGTATTGTCTTTAAGCAAGTGTCTCAAATCATTGTCTTAAAAATTTGTCTCTATAAAGACAATACATAACACAAGCATTATTTTCTCTTATGAGACAATTTCATTTTTGTCTCTCCAAAGACAATAGTTGGAATTAAAGACATATTGTCTTTATGGAGACAATTTACTTAATCCTATATGTCGTCTCTCTAGAGACCATATAAAACAATGAATCCAGAAAAATATCTCACCGTTAAAATAACACAATATAAAAATGTTTAATTAAAAAGAACTACAATATAATTGAATAATTCATGTTAGGGTACAGTGGAATCGAACCACCAACCTGCATGGCAGTTGCTCTTCCATTGAGCCAACACCCTTTAAAGAATTATGTGAGGAGTTATGGCAGTCCTTCAAAATTGTATATACAGGCATTGATTTTTTTTAGATGTCTGACAAACAATGACATAATCCTTGTAAAATATATAATCATGAAAGCCCCTAGTTTTAACTTAATAAAAAAATAACTCAATGGAGTTAGCTCATTGTGACACTCTTGTAGTTTGACTTGCACAAAAATCTAATAATAAACAATAATATACAAACAAATTAATCTAGTCATACAAAGAAATTAACTAGAATTAGCACAAACAATAAAACCACCACCCAAAGAGCTACACTAACTTTCTAGTAGGCATTGATGACACATATGATGTACACAACGAGCCATGAATGCATCATCAACCCATTCAGGACAAATTGGGCACTCTCCTCTTTCATCGTTACTAATTTCTTTGACCACTTCTTCAATGTAATATTTTGAAGGTACAAACTAGAATCTCCATTGACACACATTTGGTTTCCTAGAAGAAAACACCTTGACCGCTTATACATATTAGATGACTATTGTGTGTCACCCCAGTTGTTGATAAAGTAGAAATTAGAACAAATTCCATGCCATCTTATTCGAATTAGAAAATTGTTGTGTATCACCCCAATTGTTATCATTGTGTATCACCCCAGTTATTGATAACTTAGCTATTAGAACAAATTATAACATATAATTACTCAAAAGACAATTAAAAAAACTCTTGATATTTGAGGCTCAACATAATTTTTTCAATAAAAATAATTTTACAAAGGACAATAATTTTTTTTTTTTACAACGGACATTCTAAAGTAGAACTTACCTCATGACAATAAAAGGACGTTCACAATTAGCACAACCTCAAAGAAATTCCATAATAGATGCATAATTGTGAAGAAATTTTCCTTATTCAACAGACTGATCAAACTAGACCTGTAAATAGAAATAAACACCATATATTTTTAAAGTCAAACCAAAATCACAACAAAAAAATGAATCAAAACTATTATTATATTTCCTTTCCATGGATCAAATAAGTGTGTGCCTTAGATATTCTATACAAAGTTGTATAAAATTCGTTCTCAACTTTAGTAAACTCACACTCAATCACTTGTACTTCAGTAGGAGGAAGAACAAGAATGGGTCTGAATATTCATAAAAAAATATTAGAAATTGCTCAAAGGGAATGGACATCAAAATCCAAATGAAAACCCAATTCTACATTCATACCTCCCGTCTTTTAAGTATTGTCTTTTGTCCTTCGCAACGTCAAGGGCCTCAAGTTAGCTTGAACTAATTTCAAGCGACGTTCATCCCCTTCCTCAAAGGGTTTTTGAATTAGTTTATACCACCTGGACACCACAAGGTATAGTACTCAAATTATGGCATCCTATTATAAGCTATAAAATTGAAGCTATGAGATAAAATCAAAATTTTGCAATAGTAAAATAAAAACCATGTACATTTTAGTTTTTCTACACAATGCAACTCCTTAATGCATTTTAGCAATGGTGTGTTTGCATTCCATACTACAAATTTGCAAAACCCTGGCTACAGAAGTAACATACTAAACAAGATGGTAATAGTGAATTAAAAATTTGTAGCAAGTTTTTATATTAGTTTGTAATATAGAATAGATCAGTAATCTAGTAACTAAATGAGTTCTTCCTGCCTCATGCTAGTGATTTTAACATGTGTGGCTATGAAATTTGTAAAATGGATCTTCTAAACTTCTCATGTCACTAATTTTAAGTTTTAACTCAAGTTTGGTGACAAGTTTATTGACAAGATTATTCTTGGTTCCCCATGCCAATCTATTAATGAGTATGAGAAATGTAATATTTAGGTCCATACTCTCAACTCATCATGAACCCTTCTAGTGCATATTCGTAGTTTATACATCTGTATAAGGTGCATCAATGATCAATCAAAAGACCAACAATCAAATGATCATGCTCAACTCAAAATATATTTGAATAATTTAAAATCTATTAGCAAGGCTTATATTTAGAGGTCAACTCTTACGTCTATAATCGATGAGTCATCTGGAGTTGGTGGCAGTCATCGCTCCATTTTGATTCCATCTACCTTCCTTGGGGAAAAGTGTCTCCAGGATGTGGAATATGGTCAACAAAATCTCATAAAAGGTGTTCCTCTTTTACGCTTACTGTCTTTCAACAAGTAAGAGGCTCTAGTGCTCATATTGGGATCTATTGCAAAAATTGTAAACGGGTGATCGTTTCTTGCTTTTTATCTCTTTTTTTCAAGTATCATGGGTAACGTCTATAAGACTCCACATAATATTCATAAAGATGTTAGCTTCTGGTCACTCATTATTGTAGCTTGGTAGATATATCCCTACTCGTGGCACCATTACAATTGTATGGCTTCGTTGTTATTGGTGGCAGGCTTGTGAGACACGTTCGATCATTGACATTTCACATTAGAGGAAATTTCAGCATAAAAGTGGCCTCTTAATGAAAAATAATAAAATAAGAGTTATGAATTTTGGAGGGAAAAGAAGAAAAGTACTTTTTTTAAATTGTATTTTTGGCTTATCTCCTTATAGGTTTACTCAAATTTCAAGTGTAGACACTCGTTGGATGCAGAACTAAATTCCACATCCAACGAGTACCCATTATGCATACTTTTGAGAATGCCCACATTGATTAAAATCTGTGATTTTTATTAATGTGGGTATTCTCAAAAGTATGCATAATGGGTACTCGTTGGATGTGGAATTTAATTCTACATCCAATGAGTGTCTACACTTGAAATTTGAGTAAATTTATAAGGAGATAAACCAAAATTACAATTAAAAAAAGAGTAGTTTTTCTTCTTTTCCCTCCAAAATATTTACATGTACCTCTTTTTAAATTTAAAGGATTTTGATTGGTATACATATTATGACATGGAAAATAAATGAAAATTTCATGGGTACTTTTAGGCTGAAATTTCTTCTAATGAAAATTTGCTTACAAGGAGGTTGGACGGTTTGATCATAGTCGGAAATCAATGTGAGTAGTTAGAGAACCCAAATACTAAGAGTGAGTTTATGTGAATATGTAGCTTGATATAGGTTGTTCATGGGCAATGCACAAAAGTGACTTATCTCTAAATCCAGTTGGTTATATGCAAAATATTCCCTAACATGAATAGGATGCCTCAAAGAGAGAGAATTACATAAAACCTTTACCCCCTAATGCTAAGCAGGGAAAATTTTAGGGGCGAATTTTAGCCCAAAGGCGAAATTTAAGGGGTTTTAGATTTTAGAGGGGCGAATTTTTTATATAAAACCTATTTTGTATAGTTTTGTATAAATAGCCGCAAAATTATTTTAAAAATAAATAATTATTATGGTTTAGCAAAAAAAATTAAGTGCGAATAAAACATGAAATGTTGGATTCGCCTTCGATTCCCTGGTTTGTGATTTTATGGGGTTGTATTCGCCCCCGATTTACTAAGTTGGAGGGTTTTGGATCTGCATTCACCCCTAATTTATGTTGATGAAGGTTGTTTTGGGTTGCGTACGCCTCAGATTTACGATGATGCTGGTTTTGGGTTGCATATGCCCCAGATTTACAGGGCAATGGAGATTTACGATGATGATGTTGGTTTTGGGTTGCATACGCCCAGATTTACAGGGCAATGGAGGGTTTTGGGTGGTTTTTTTTTGGGACCAGAGCTGAAGCCATACAATATCCGGTAATATCATGAAGTATTTTCATGTGCAGGGGTCTAGGTATTTTGGTACATGTGCTTTCTTGGTTGGTTACCTTATTTACACTCTGGCAGCTGGTAGAGATGCATGAAATCATCCTAGGAAAGTGCTTTGATCGATATCACGACTTAGCAGAACATGCGTTTGGAGAGAAGATTGGCCTATGGATTCTTGTTCCCCCAAATTTGATGGTTGAAGTTGGTGTGAACATAGTTTATATGGTTACTGGTGGACAATCATTAAAGAAATTTCACGAAACAGTGTGCAGAAGTTGTAAACCACTGAGGCAGTCTTACTGGATCCTCATTTTCAGTTGTATTCACTACTTTTTAGCACTGTTACCCAATCTGAGTTTTGTGGCAGGGGTCTCAATGGCTGCAGTACTTATGTCTCTATGGTATGCATTCTGCAATTTCATCGATAGGAGTCTATTATTTCTATTTCAGTAGACTGTAATAGGAAATAGGTGGTATCCCTAATACTACAACCTGTATTATTATTTGTTTATACCTAATTTGTGATATACTCTTTACTATCATTAGAGACACATACTATTCCAAAATCTCAAAGAGGGCAAGTATTTAGCTTGTCCAAAAATTTAAAGGACTAGACTTAGCAATGGAAATAGCTTGTAAACTCATTCCAATGTTTTTCTATGACATTCATATGTTTTTGAAGTGTTAAATATCATTTATTGATACAAGTATTGGATACTTTAGAAGTATGGTGGGAATGAACAGGAATCCAATTTTGACTTTGTTCATCTGGATCTTGTGTAGCTACTCCACCATTGCTTGGGTAGCTTGCGTTTATCATGGTAGAGTGGAGGATGTAAGCTATGCGTATTTACATGAAACACCAGCCACCACAGTGTTTCGTGTTCTTAATTCCTTGGGAGTAATTGGATTTGCATATGCTGGACATAATGTTGCTCTGGAGATCCAAGCTACCATTCCTTCATCACCAGAAAGGCCATCTAAGATCCCCATGTGGCGAGGTGTTATGTTTTCATATTTTATTTTTGCTCTCTGTTACTTCCCAGTAGCTATAGTGGGTTACTGGGCCTTCGGTCAGACTGTTTCTGACAATTTACTCTTGACACTAAAAAAACCAGATTGGCTGATTGTAGCAGCAAATATGATGGTGGGAATACATGTTATTGGAAGCTATCAGGTATTTTTCTAGTTGTTGAAATTATTGCTAGCACTCTAGTACATTTTATACCAGCTCCAATAATTTGACTCTTAATTAATTTGCACCATTCAATCAAATAGTTTACTTCTTACCAACCACAAACAGTCATTTCTGTTTCCAAGTCAAGGTTTGTGCTTTTGATATTGCCTTGTAAAATTGCAGGTTTTTGCTATGCCAGTATACGATGGGCTAGAAAGAGTGCTGGTAAACAAATTTAAGTTACCACCAAGACTATATCTTCACTTGGTTGCTTGATTTTCTGATGTTGTTGAGTGAAATTTGTTGCATATATCATCAAATTAGCAGTGAAGTTTTCATTTCAGGGTTGCTCTTACTTACATTCTTACCTCGAGGACAACTTTCACCACTTTCATTGATGTTACATAATAAATAACCAGATCCCCCCCATGGCTTCTTGTCCTTTGTCTTGCGAGCAGGTACCTTGCCTTTTGGGACCCTCTTCATTGAGCTCTTCTTCATCATGTCTAGCATCTGGCTGGGAAGGTTTTGTTATGTTTTTGGTTTCCTATTTGTTGTGCTTGTACTAATTATTATTGTGTGTGCTGAGTCTTCGTGGTTCTTACATACATGCACCTATGTGTGGAGGATTGGCAGTGGTGGTGGAAGTCATTCTTTGACTCTGGCTCAGTTGCTCTCTATGTTTTCCTATATGCAATAAAATATCTGGTTTTTGATCTTCGCAGTTTGAGTGGCCAATTTTCTGCAGTGCTTCTAGGGGTTTCGGTGGTGTAGCATGCCCTATCTGTGAGTCCCTTCAAGGAAAAGTATCTATGATCAACTCCAACAAGTATGCAAGATTCATGTGGGTTTGAGTTCAAGGAAATGCCTTTCTTTCTCCCTTCTAGCATAGATATTTTTTTTCTTGCAGACAGACATAGATTATATCCTACCGGCATGTTTAAAGGATGTTATTGACTACTTAGGCATATTATAGAGCTAAGTAAGGTCTTTTAAGGCTAACTAATAAGGTAAGGTGGCTAAATTACGTTGAAGAAGCACCGGTTGGACTAGCACGCTCACTAGCAGCATCATCTATTGAACCAACATCAGTACCAGCAGCGGGAGAAGTAAAGGTAGCTCGGGAAAAGGCAGGTGTTTATATATACAATGTAGATGCAGATGCAGATCCATATGTTGTAGATCTAGAGTGAGTTACTTACCGAACAAACCCCCAAAAAGATCTAGATGTAGTTTTTCTACAGCCCGTAGCTCCCCTTCTAAGGTTCCATAAAAGAAAGACCTGGAAGCATCAAAGCAAGCATATTCACCAGATCGAGAGGCAGATGTGCTAGGAGAAGCAAGAGAAAATCTCGATATGGGGGTAGAAGCAACATATAAAGCATAAGCATGATCCAACCAAGCATCACCAGTAGCAGCACTAGTCTGTCCAGAAGGATTATTAGCAGCACTAGTCTGTCCAGAAGGATTATTAGCAGTAGCTATAGCAAAGGCAGTTAAGGCAGAGGCACCACTACACCAACGGATTCTCCAAAGGCATAGGCATTGAGGTGGGAGATCAATAGTTCCAATCGTAGTCCGGTTGCTTAACGGAACCATGCATGTGTAGATTGAACTAGATGTGAGCCTTCTGATCCTTCGGTTCTCGTTTCCACCCATGGGTAATGAAGGACTACTCAACCTCCCTCCATACTTGTTATTCACTGATACCGAGTGGGGGGAAATAAAACTCCCATAACATTAGTTATTTGACTATTGGTTAATGATAAGATGCTTCTAATCTATGTAGATACTAGGGATAATTTGTAATTATGTACTAGGTGTTTAAATTAAATCCCTGAGAAGGAAAGGAAACTGGAAAACGTAATTCTGACTTAAACTGAACCTATTTATGTGCCTTGAAGAGTATAGCAGAGTAATTATTAATATGGAATGAATCCCACCATATTTATTTTTTGATACCTTTAAACTGATTGCAATTTGAGAGATTTATCATTTGACACTACTAATGAAATTTCCAAATCAAATATGGTAATATCATGATGGAAGGATACTTATAATGTTGGGAACGAATTGTCATACACTTGTTTTTTGCTAATTGTGATGTATAATTCACAGTGAGTCTTTATGTATAGGCTTACCCAGAACCGCTAACAGGTGGAGTAGAAGCTGATGTGATGGATGAAAATGAGCTGGCAACCCATGCATTCCTCCAGGCAAGCCATTATATTTCTTTTTCTTTCTGAATTGATCTCAACCTGTAGCAAAATATCTATGTTCCCTTAATTTTATTTAGCAGGAAAAGTTAAGATTAAGGACTATTATGCACAGTTTTGCCTTTAATTGGGTAAATCTGGAATAAATATTAGATGTTTACCACCTCTTATGTATGGATGTCAAATATTTTCTACCTTTATTTAGCAACTATAAAAGTGCCTTCCTGCTCCTATAGTGACCTCTTATTTTGGTTCAATTGTTTTTCTAGTTGGATTTTCAGAGGGAAGCATTCTTCAAAGCTAGAAATCATCTCTAGATCTATAAACAGTGGGTTCGGTTTAATTAGTTATCATATATGTTTTCTAAGATTAGATATTTGTGGGCTTTAAACTGAATCTAAATATAATATTTGTCATGGTGATGAGACTTACTGTTATAATTTATAATTTAAATTTTCAACAAGGAGATAACAGTTACAGTTTGAAATGTTTCAAAATTTTCAATGGAGAGATATCTCTGCTCTTGGAGAGATATCCTTGCCAATGATAAATTTATGCACAAAAGGTGTCATATTAAGAGTTATGCGAGGGTTCATCTTACAAGGAAACAATTAGTGGGTTTTTCAAATATTTTTAAACCCGGTTTTGGGTCAATATCATAGAGATGATGAATAAATGTTACTACCACCATAATGGGATGTTGCAGAATACATTTCAAAAAGTGCACCCTGATTTGATGTAGCTACTAGCCATATACTTGGCTTCTCTCTCTCTTCACTTTTTTTCTTTTCTTTTCCATTGCTTTACAATTATAATAGGTTAGATATATTTTTATCTAGGAGATGCAACTAATTCTCCTAATTTTCACGTAGCTTACAAGAAGAGTGCTTCCCTTACAATTGTTGGAGTGTGTCAAACGATTTTTGTCATTACCTTGTGAAGTTTTTTCTTATATTTGTGATAGAGTGGTCATTCATCTCTCTGTCTCTCTCTCTCATGGAAAGATACTCCAATTGTGATGGTTCTTACCCTTCATATTGGCATGAGTGATAAATTGTGATTCTCATCGCATGACAAGTTTTGCAGGGGTAATTCACAAGTATGCTAATGGCACATACCTTGATTTTGCTTTGGAGATTGAGTATCTAGGTTGTGGACCTCTTACTTTATTGTGCAAGGGATGCTAAGTATAATTGATTCCAGATTTCTATCATAGGTATAGTTTTCACTTAATTTCTACATTCAAAGCGATGCATTGTATTTTCATAATCTTTGACACTTTGGAATTATTAAATAGTTTTTTGCAAGCATTTAATGGTCTGCTAATGGTGGTTGTGTGCATTATTTATAGCACAGTTAATTGACAGAAGACAAAGGTAAAGGTTTGTGGTGTGCCTTGCATGCAGCACAAGGTTATGCTGACCAATGTTCCTTGCATGGGACTGGTTGATTGGGATACCTGTGGAGCTTAGATTAAATATCCAAGCTTGTTTCTTGAAATTGTTTGGTATTGGTGTGTAACTCAAATTCCAAGTCTCCTCCCTTCATCTTTAGAGTTTCTTGTTGTTGGGATTCCCTATGAAGTGGTGATTTCCTGCTTGACATGGAGGTATATTGGTCATGCGATCCTTTGAATTGGGTTTTGCTCCTTGGCTCTAACTGGTACATATGATCTACCAGTCAATAAATATTTCAGCAGAGGATATAATTTATCCTATTTGAAGAAAAATATCATCAATTTGTCAAGGTTGGAACTGGGTTTTGTCTTTTCCAGTCGAGAACCCCAGCAGTCATGTTCTTGTCATTGTCCACTTGGTCACATTGGTGGTTGTTGTTACCCCTAATGTTGACATGATTGGTATATGCATATTTCAGGGTAAACCTGTAGGATGCTCAAGGGTGACAAACACACACTTATTTTTGGTTGAGAGTATTCCTTCATGTGATGATATTCCTGGATGTTCATCATAGTGATTCTCCTTGATAATAATGTGGTTTCCTTGGTTGGAATGATGATTCTAGCCTTCACAAGGTTAGATTATCAGTGGAGGTTACTTCAGTGGTGCATAATGTTCTTCATGAACCAACATCAAGGTGGTCAAATAATCACATCTTGGTCACTTTCACCTTGTGCTGCATGGTTAGATCATAAGTATCCTCTGATGTGGTAATACACTTACCTAGTTTCATTCATGTTCATGCCATTTTTCCATAGTTTTACCTAGGAAATTTGTTTTACCTAGGTAGGGAAGACTTGGGAAAAATTGAAAGAAATTTTGAAGGGCCTAGCTCTGTGATAACCTTTTCTTCTCTTTATATATACTCAATTCCAATTTTAGCAAAGTTGTGGGCCAACTTGATACCTGGAAGCTGCCGAAATACATATCATTCTAGAATAAATTCACCATAATTCTTTCTGCAACAATTAGACAAATCATTAAGACGAATGAGGAATTACTTTTTTGGTCTAGGTGAAGAACAAGAGTTGCACATACTTGAGTTGAATTCCCTTAGTTATATGTTGAGGTTGTTTGTGTAAGGACTAAATTTACATTCATAGATATTTACCAAATTGAAGACTGAAGTCCATAGTTTCTACTGCTGAGGTCCCCTATGAAGGAATTGGATTGGAGCATTCTAACTTTTTAGAGCTGAGTTAAGAAGCAACTTTGTGATGACAATCCAAATATATCATGTCCCTTGAAACTTGTGCAGGAATTACCTAAACAATTTTTCATTGAACCCATACCTCTCAGTGAATAACTTAAAGAAATTAGAGCAGTTTTGCTTGTTCCAGAAAATAGTTATGAGTGTCCTCTTAATTTTGTAATAGGCATGCCTATTGGAATTTGGTTGTTGATGGTTTTGGGAGATTCAGTACAAATAAACAAATAGATGTCAATGAATTTGAAGGAAATTGTGGAGTAAAATCTGGTTCAGTTACTTTGCCATTT
Source organism: Pinus albicaulis (assembly GCA_034641835.2). Lineage (NCBI taxonomy): Eukaryota > Viridiplantae > Streptophyta > Pinopsida > Pinales > Pinaceae > Pinus > Pinus albicaulis. The sequence goes on from CM076584.1 coordinate 449,038,317, forward strand.
AATGTTGTGAAAAAAAGATTCATCATGTTTGTTAGAAGTTTATGTTATGATGGAATTCCACTTTGAATTTGGGAGAGTTCTATTAAATAGATTTCAGGCTGGCTCAAAACGAGAACTTATTTCACTATCCCATGATGGGCTCCATTTTTCCCTTTGGTATTTGGGCCTGCAAGATCTTCTATCCATGGAAAAAGTTTGCAAGTCTCTGCATGCTGCAGTGAAAGATGATCCTCATCTATGGAAAACTATACATACAATGAAATCCACTGAATCAATTATGTATCATCCCTTGCATCACCAAGAAGAAGTAAGAGGGTCCACAACCATCATACACAATCTCCAAGCAAAAATCAAGGTTTGTGCCATTAGCATAATTGTGAATTACCCCTGTAAAACTTGTCATGCGATGAGAATCACAATTTATCACTCATGCCAATATGAAGGGTAAGAACCATCACAATGATTGACTGGCTTTGGTCACCAATCATCATCATAGTTCTAAGTTTTCTTTATGTTTTATTCGCAAAAAATCATCATCACGAGTTCTATATGGTTTTCCCTCAACCAATCAAGTGCACAGTAGGTGGTCAATAAGATATATCATTATCTTCGACCCTGCCATGTCTTATCCTCATTAATCTCAATGTTTAAAATGTGAGCAATCTGTGAAGCATCTAATAGAACATAAATCACGACTCATTAGCCAAAATGAAGTTTATGATAATTTTGTATTTCTTTTTGCATTGAAAATTTACCTTGTAAACCTTTACATGTATTATGTGTGTGTGTGTAAAAATTAAGTGTTTTTAGATATGAAATGGTATGAGTATTACTATTACATATACATAATACATATAGCTTCTTATTCCAAACTGCATGACATTGTTAAATCAATTCCCATTTTGGGCACCATGACACTGTCAACGTCAAGCACTAGTGGGTGAATGATAGTTAGGGTGGATCTGGGAGTGAGCACAAGGGGTACTAAAATTTAACGAATACAAAGTGGCAGTGGAAATTGATTTACTTTACATATTTTGAAACGCAAAAATTGCAAGACTTCATATGATGCTTGGCATCTTTTTTCCAAGTGAGGGGTCCATTCTGATCTACTTAGGAAACATATATGAAATTGATCCATCTGCAAGATTGATATGTCCAGTAATATAGCATGGGTGTGACACTTTGCTTTCATGTGCCTTTATTTCAGTAATGAAGTTCCTATTCCTATGGCTAAACATATTCATGTGGTTTAACAAATTTTGTTGTTGAACTTGTTTCCTTGTAAAAGGTTTTTGTTGTTAATCTTTTCCCCTCTATATGTACTTATTCTAGAGGTAAATGATTCACTCACTATATGAGGTTCCCCTCTTAAAAACTAGCTGTTCCCATTGCTTGTTTAACCACAAAACCAAGTCCATCATTTCTTGTCCTTGTACTCGGATCCATGGGCTTTCTAATTCTTTGCCCATATTTGCCTAGACCTTTGCTGCCATGAAATCTAATCTAAGATTGGAATCAATTTCTTTGGTATTTTTTTAAAAACACCCTATGCATTCATATTTAATGTTTGGTACGACATTTTCAAAAGTCCCATATCATGCAAGAGACACATCATCATTATTAGTAATATCAAGCAAACTTTCAAGCTTTTGAACTGTGTCAAAGGTGTCACAAGAAACACCTTTCACAAAAATCTCCTTGCAGTAATGTTTTATGATCTTCTGTTTGTTTAAAAACATTTTTATAGAATTTAAGAGAAATCTATCTATGAACCAGTTCTATGTATAGGTTCTTGGTATTAAAGATTTTGTTAGCACCTCATGCGGTCCTCTTAGGTGGTCTTGCCACAAGAAAATACGTAGGCAGAAATATAGTGACTAGTGCCTACTGGGATGTGAATTTGTTTTGTGTAAGCTCATTGTTTGTTTGGGTTAATGTTTTTTATGTTTAGCTTTCATTCTGATAGTTTTTTGTTTTATCCAGTGATGGTGAAACTTTCATATCAGTGGATGACCTAAGAATAAACTTATGGAACTTGGAAATATGTGATCAGAGTTTCAACATTATTGATGTCAAACCTGCCAACATGGAAGACCTAAATGGTAATTGTTGCTTTCCTGGTTACAAAAAAACATTGTTTTATATGTATATGATAATTATTTGGAACTGTTGCTTTAAGATGTAGCTTTATTGTTTGAAAATGGTTTATGTCTGTTTCAATCTATATGTGTGAAATTATTAATAAAATTCCCAATAATACCTCTTCAATTCATGTGTGTGTTTTTACCCCATATTCCAAACAATAATTATATGATCAGGACATCCTGTAGTGTGCTGCACTTGTTACCATAAATATTTTGCTGGTAATAGATTTTTTGCTTCTCTTTCATTGCCACAGGAGTAGCTTTGTTTTTTATTCCATTTAGCTATTTTCAAACATGTAGTGGGGATTTTCTAGTGTTGTACCATACACTAAGCCAGTGACCTATAGATTGTTTATAAAAGGTTCATTCACATTTCTTGGTATGAAACTCTTGATTTTTCTAGAGATGAGGAATTTTGTGTGTGTATTTTGTTTCTGACAGTAACATCAAATGGGTTATATGTTGAAGTTATCCCTTTGTTTGAAACCATTGAGGTATTTCTGAAAATTCTATATTCCCTTGTCCTGTTGGGTACATGCAATATTGTGCATTTATTTGTTTGCTGCACCATCTCGATCTGTAGCTTATGTCGTTAAATGTTCTTTTACACCATGGCCGTTGATGGTCCCTTAAACAGTTCCTAGGTTTGTGTTTTCTCTACCCAGTGCATACTGTGATTGATGCAAGAATAAAAATCCAAGTCTATTCTAGAAGGAAGAAGTTAAATGTGTATTTTTGTATAGCAAACATGTCTGAAAGGTTCTATATAACTCAATTTGTTTGAAAGGTACTATTTTTTAAGATGCTTCCAATTATGAATGTGTGGCAATATGTTTGTTGATCATATCAGCATTCTATTGAAATTTTGATAAGCAACCTCGCTTAAATCTTCCAAAGCCCCTCTTTCGCCCTGAAAAATTCGTCTTTCTGCCTACCGTTACCTTTGCCTAGCCTCAAAATCGCATTAAAAATGGCCAAAACCTGCATTTGAAAATATATAAGGTTTGGCACCTTTCAGCCCTAGCCCCTCAGTCTTTTTCTCCATGTAACCTGCGTGCCTGACCAAGCGCTAAACCTGGAAGTGCTTATCACACATATATATATATATCGGGCGCATTTATAACCGTCGATCTGTAAAGATCCGACGGCATTCGCAAGTCTTCGTCGCGCCCGTGGCCCACTCCGTTCATCGCCCAAATCGCTCGTCCACCGTCTGATCAACCTGCAAAATCAACGGTTCATAGTACTCCCACCCTGGTGGTCCCCGCTTCGTGCACTGTACATAACCGGTGGTTTATATCGCACTGCCTTTTGGAGGCGGGCGGTATTTCTCATTTCAGAGCGATTCCATACATTGTTCGCCGCGTGTCCCCGCATACGGCCCAAAAACCGTCGTTCATCGCACGTTATCGTTCGTCCGTAGACACGGCGCGATATCCACGAGAGCCGTCCAATCTGGGGCGATCCATCCAACTGTAGTCGCTCCACGAAGCTGCACGGGTGTTAATCCAAGTCAATAGTGCCCCTGGCCCACCATTCCATCACCCTCCGACGCATTTTCAGCCGTCGATCTCCTCCTGAGATCTGACGGTCCAGATCACATACCTCTCCGCCAGTTGTCTCCGTATCTCCGCGTCACCCATTCCACATGTTTATCGTATTTTTCTTCCACCCTTATACATTTCATTCATTTGTCAAATTTCAAATGTTTTAGCATTCCACCAACTTACACTAGTCCATCCTCCATCGTTTCACTGCATTTTTCCGCCACCCTGCATTGTTCCACTATTTCACCATGTCTGCACGACCATTTTCATTAACCCCACCATATCCACCATCCCCATGCACGGTTTTCCTAACGAGTTTGCGGGTTTTGCAGGGTTACAACAGCAGAAATCGGCCATGACTTACAGCCTTTATTACAGTAACAGAGAACACATCAAAGGACCATTTTTCAGAGGCTGGAATTATGGAGAAAGGCTTGGGAAGGTATGTCGACAAGACTTCCATTAAAGAAGCAGGGCTAAAAGCTGTCAAACCCTGCAGGGTCATTCAAAGCACAGATTGCGCAGATGGAGATATTAATGGAGCAGCCGAGAAATATGAATGGATGATCGAGAAATTCAACGTTCAGCATTTAAGATCTTAAACCGTAATTCAGATTTAGAAGGCAGAGGGTACCATTTGCAGAAAAAATACCTTAAAGCTTTCTTTTCAGCACCATTCTTTTTCAGGAAAGGACGGAATGTCTATGAGATTTTACTTCTTTGCCGTGTCCCTGAAGAGATTTCTACCTAGTGCATTTATTTTAGTAAGCAGGCAGCAGAGTACACACAGCATTACAAAGTCATCGAACAGTATGGGCGTGCACGTTTCCACCATCTTATTTTAATTAGGCAAATTAAATGTTCATCACCTACTCCCTTTTCGAGCTTTCTTTTCTCCTATAAAGCTCCCGAAGAACAGATGATTTAGGGTTCCAGATTTCATCAGAAAATTATGCAGTGAAAGGATTTTTATATACATTTTGTTGAACTCTTGTATGAAGGCTCAGAGCCCATAGGGTCTCTGTGAGGAGGAGTTCCATCTGTTAAAGAGGATTCTAGTCTTTGGTATTTCACAGTCTGTAACTTTCTCTTATGTGTTATTTAAATAGATCATTTCATTTCATCCATCTTTCCTGTATCATGTTTCTGGAATGCGAGTGGCTCACTGATTTTTGGTATGGATTTATCCTAGTTGATACCCATGCTTGGATTAGTCAAGTGCTTTAAATATGGCTCAGGCATGATATTCTGTTTCACTATTCATCTAAACCATATTTCTGCTATATTAGTTTCTTTGGGAGGGTGTTTTTAAAACGCTATTGTCATGTATGGATTCTTAGATTGGTAAGCCCATAACATGGTGATATTGTGTATCTGGATATCAGCTCAATGATAACTAATATCTTCTCAATATTTCATTCACTACATACACCTTCTGATAACTTATTTTTGTGAGGTATTTCTGAATTGGCCCTCTTTACAGTAAGCTGTCTCTGAATTGTCTGTTGCTTTTATATTGGATTTTTGCATGTTGCCTCTGCAGTACTCCTTTCTATGTGTCAGTTTCTGAAGGTCTTGGTCCCATTCAGATTAGTATTCCTTGTTTTACAAGAGATAGCATGAGAGCTTTTTATTGATAACTTCCTCTGTTATACCATATGCTCCTTGCTATATAAGATGTCCTAGGCACTGGTCTATCACAACTCTAGGCTGTCTCTAGGAGCGACAACATATTTTTGGTGCCGTTGTCGGGGAACGAAGTTGAGAAATTTTAAATCCCTGGGCCTCGACAAAATCAAATTCACTCTTCAAGTAGGTGAGTATGGAGAGTTGACAGTTGTAGATCCCTCACCTTGGAGACTCCACATTTGTTATTAGATAAATTCATTTGCAGTCCTAGCTCCTCGTAAGCCACACCTGAGGTCAGATACGTCTCAGCCAAAGACACCTTCAGTGTCTGACCCTGAAAGGATCGTACATAGAAGAAATTGGAGGGAAAGAAAATCAGTCCACTCTGAAATCCCTGAATTGTCTGTAGAAGACTTTCCATCCTCTTCTTCTCAAGAAGCTCAAGTGCCAGATCCCGACTCCACTGTGGGAGATGCCGATTATTACTATTCAGATAGTCCACCCCGAGGAGGTGTCAGAAATAAAGATAATTTTCACCCTACTCCTGAGGTCGAAGAGGTTAAAGAAGTCACTGAAGTGTCTGTTGTTAACAGACCATTATTCCCCTCAACACCTCAGGTTGTTGTTCATTACATTCCTATTGTTATTCATACCCCACTTCCACCTCCTCCTCCTCCTTTTACTCATCAAGCTATTGCACTTCCTCCACCCCCTCCAATGGCCAATGTTCCAGGCTTCTTGCTAAATAAATATGCCCCTCTGGCATTACCCCAAGTGTTGAATGATATGCCACATGATTATTTGAAGATTTTACCCCGATTCAATGGGGAAAACGAGATTGATGCTCAAAAACATCTTGAGGTCTTCTGTGCTTTTGCAGAGAATTTTAATGTGGAACATTTAGATGTGTTCTTAAGGCTGTTCGTCCAATCTCTTTATGGTGAAGCTCGAAAATGGTTTAAGGCATTGGCAGGTCGTTCTATTACCCCTTGGGAAATAATGGAATATACTTTCCTCAAGAAATGGGGAGCGAATAAATACCATGGACATTGTCTTACTGAGTTCAATACACTCAAGAAAAGACATAATGAAGGAGTGTCAGAATTTATCAAAAGATTTAATAAATTGTATTTGAGTCTTCCTGCTGATATGAAACCTCATCAAACTGCTGCTAGAGTTGTTTTTGTAGCAGCTTTTGATTCAAAATTTGGTTTCTCTCTCAGATAAAGAAAGCCTGCTACTCTGGATGATGCTCAGTCAGATGCACTAGAATTGGAAGCAAAATTTGCCTCAACTGGAAAATCAAAGGGAAAATCTGAACAAGATACCAGAAGAAGGGGCAAAGAGGAGGTATCTACCTCCTACCAAGACAAAGACTCAGCTAATGACAGAATTGAAGAAATGAGCAAAATGATTAAGAACCTTTCTGGTAAACTGGTCAAGCTTGAGTTGGAGACCAAGAATTCAACCTCTAAGAATTTCCACAATGCTCTAAACATAGGGTACAATCCTCAGTATAGGAAACCACCCCTGCAAATATTGCCAAGGGAATAAAAAGAACAACAAGATCAAGTACGACACCCATTGTACTTGGAAGGTCCAGTAGATGATCCTACTGAAGACACTGCCTATGGACTGGAGGATGCAAATATCACTTTTTCAAATAGTGATGGATAAGAATGCCCTTCCCAAGGAAATGATGGAGCTGAGTGCTCATTGCAAGAAGAAGAAAAGGCCATAGACACAGAAGACGCATAAATTGATCATTATTGTAAACAATTTGCGGATTTCATGCAAGCACAATTCAATAGAAGATATGATCTCAGATATTCTAGGAAGAGGACTCGTACTCAAGATCAAGAAGAAGAGCTACCCCAGAAGGAAGCAGTTGCTCAGAAGGAGTATACAATGCAGAAAGTCACAGACAAAGGTAAGGGCCCTCTAAACAAACCTTTGCAGTCTAATGATCAAATTCCTTCTTCTTCAAAAGTAGTCATTCCCCCTAATACCAAGTCTATTTCAAAAGAAGTCAAACCCTCAGCTGAGAATAAAGAGTCAAAAGAGGTTGTAATAGAGAAATCTTCTCCTGTTTTCAGTCTGCAAAAGGAGCTTGAAAAAGTCAAAATCCTAGTTCCCCTGACTGAAGTGTTGAAACAACCTGCATATCAATCCCAAGTCACCTCTTTTATGATCCCTCCAGAAGCCGCACTCACCCCAGATAGTCTCAACCTTCAAGAAGAAAGACCCATGGTTGTCTTTGGTCCACATGTTGAGGAATTAGACGCTTCTACCCCTCCCTTTTATGTGTCTCTAGTGATTCATGACCTGCTATTACATAACTGTATGTTAGATTCTGGAGCTTCCCATAATCTACTACCTTTGTCAGTCATGGAACAACTAGGATTACAAATCACCCATCCATACAAATATCTCTATTCATTTGACTCCAAAAGAGTTAAATGATTGGGGATGATCAAGGATTTGGTGGTCAATTTGGCCCAAATCCCAGCAAAAAGTGTGGTAATGGACATAGTTGTGGCTGACATCCCAGCTCGCTTTGGCATGTTACTGTCAAGGTCCTGGGGAACAAAAATTGGTGGATCAATTAAGTTGGATTTAACATATGCCACCATCCCAGTTTTTGGTGGCCAAGAGAGGAGGTTGTACAGGGAGACTAGATTTGTCAAGATGGTGACTAAGGCTGACAACTCTGTTAATTCACCAGTCTACAGTAAAGAAGGAGATTTCTCATGCTTAATGCTGGAAGAAGATCAAGATTATGCTCATGAACCATCCTTCTGTCAGATCAAGACTGAGCAGCCCTCAGAGGGTCATGAAGCAGGAATCTAGACACTTCATTTTGATGGAGTAAATTCAAAAGAAGGTAATGGAGCTGGAATATTATTAATTTCTCCTACAGGGAAATGGGTCCCATTGTCCTTCAAACTGGAATATGAAGCCACTAATAATGTGGCTGAATATGAAGCGCTTCTGTTAGGATTGCAAACAGCCAGGAACATCAACATACAAAGTTTAAAAGTTCTGGGAGATTCAGAACTGGTGGTTAGACAAGTCAGGAATCTGTGTAAAACCAAACATCCACGAATGAGGGCTTACAAGAATGAAGTTTGGGACATGGTAGAGAATTTTTTATTGGCATTTAATATCCAGTTCATGCCCCGAGAACAGAATAGGATGGCTGATTCCCTTGCTGGTGCCGCCAGTACATTTCGTCCACCTCAGAACCCTCTTTTAAGATATGAAGTTGAGGTACGTTATCGACCATCAATCCCAGATAATATCAAACACTGGCAGGCATTTGAAGATGAAGAACAGATGAAGAGATTCCTGGAAACAGTAGGGGAATTCTCCAATATGGAGATTGATGCTGATGAAGAAGGAGAGACTGACGATACTTCAGAAAGAAATTGGGAGAAGAAAATGGCAGATAATAAAGTGTTGCAGTTAAAGGGAAACATTATACCTAGAGGGCTGGTGCTTCTAGAAAGATTATTTGATAAGAATGATGTCCCACTATAGCCAAGCAAAGTGGTAGAAGAAAATCAGGTAGAAGACCTGAATCTTGGTACTGAAGCTGACCCCAAAACTGTCAAATTGTCCAAGAAAGTCCCAGAAGAATATAAAAAGCTATATCAGAAATTATTTCAGTCCTACAAAGATGTGTTCGCATGGTCCTATCAGGACTTGAAAACTTTTGATATCAGTATAATGCAACACAAAATTCCACTGAAGGGGGGTGCAAAGCCTCATAAGCAGAAGCTCAGACAAATAAATCCCCTACTGCTTCCCTCTATTGAGAAGGAAATTAAGAAGTTGTTAAAGGCCAAAATAATTGTGCCATTGAGGTACTCTGAATGAGTGGCAAACCTAGTCCCTGTCCGAAAGAAGAATGGAGAAATAAGTCTGTATGTGGACTTCAAAAATTTAAACAAAGCATCCTTAAAGGATAATTATCCACTACCTAAGATGGATCACATCCTGCAGAAGGTGGTTGGAGCTTCTAGGATGTCAATGATGGATGGATTCTCTGGTTATAACCAGGTGGCTGTATTTCCAGAAGATCAAAAGAAGACTGCTTTCACCACACCATGGGGTACATTTATGTATGCCAGGATGCCTTTTGGATTGATTAATGCAGGGGCCACTTTTCAGAGGGCCATGGACATTGCTTTTGTTGGGGAGCAGGATAAATTCTTGGTGGTCTACCTCGATGATATCATTGTATTTGCAAAAAATTATACTGAGCACATTGAGCATCTGCGTAGAACTTTTGAGAAATGCAGGAGGTATGGTCTCTCTCTTAACCCTCAGAAGTCTTTATTTGCATTAGAAGAAGGTAAACTTTTGGGACACATTGTAACAAAATATGGGGTGAAGATATATCCTAAGAGGGTACAAGTTATAAATGGTATTTCTTTTCCCAGAAATAAGAAGGAGGTACAGGTGTTCCTAGGGCGCATTAATTTCCTAAGAAGGTTTTTTCCTAACTATGCTGAAATAGTTAGACATATAACGGACATGCTGAAGAAATATAATGAAGTTAAATGGTTCCAGGAATCACGAGAGGCTTTTATCAGGATAAAAAATGCTTTTGCAGAAGCCCCTGTACTAGTTGGACTAGATTATGCTAAACCTTTCATGATATTTTCTTTTGCATCACCTCATACAATAGCAGGAGTTTTATTGTAGAAAAATGAGGAAGGGTATGAGCAGCCCATTGCCTTCTTCAGTCAAGTGCTCCGTGATGCAGAATTGAAATATAACATATTGGAAAAGCAAGCATACGCCCTAGTGAAATCCCTCAAATAATTCCGCATATATATCTTGCAGTCCCATATTACTACATTTGTGCCTGCAACTGCTGTAAAATATATTCTTATCCAAGGGGATAGTGAAGGAAAAAGGGGGAAGTGGATTGCCAAGATACAAGAGTATGAATTAGACATCCACCCTACTAAACTGATCAAAGGACAGGGGATAGCCAAGATATTATCTAAATCAAACTATCAGGCTCTGGGTATAAAATTTTCCATAATAGCAAATGAGGGATCTGAAGAGAAAGAAGAACGACAGGGAATTGGAGTAGCTACTTCGAGAACACATATAAAGTACCTCACCAGTCAGTGGTACAAAGAGATAGTAGAATATCTCCTCACACTCAGCTGCCCTCCAAGCTGTGATAAAGCTAAATACAGAAGGCTGAGATTGAAATCACAGAAGTACATAGTTGCCAATGGCCGGCTATACTGGCGAGATCCCTCAGGCATCCTACTCCTATGTCTCACAGAGGATGAGGTAGAGAGTATCATAGCTGAATTTCATGAAGGAATCTGTGGGGGTCACTATAGATGGAGGGCCACTGCTCATAAAATCCTAAAGGCTGGTTTCTATTGGCCCAAGCTTTTTGGAGATGTTTTTTCCCAGGTTAGAGCATGTGAGAAATGTCAGAAATTTGCTGAAAGACAGAAGTTGGCACCTCTGCCCATGATTCTTGTGCACGTGGATGAACCATTCTGACAATGGGGAATCGATTTTATAGGTGAAATACATCCTCCATCGAGTGGTCAGCATAAGTGGATTTTAACTGCCACTGATTATTTCAAAAAATGGGTGGAAGCCATACCTGCGAGGAACGCCACACATCCTGTGATAATAAAATTCATGGAAGAAAACATCATATCCAGGTTTGGCTGCCCTGCCAGAATAGTGACTGATAATGCACAGGCCTTCAAGTCTTCAAAGTTTGTAAGCTTCTATCAGCAGTATAACATCACACTAAGTCACTCTACAGCCTATTATCCACAAGGAAATGGCTTGGCAGAGTCTTCCAATAAAACCTTGGTGAGGGCACTGAAGAAGGCTATAAATGAAAGTCAGAAAAATTGGGATTCCCAGTTGAAATTTTCTCTGTGGGCAAATAGAATTACTAGCAAGAGAGCAACTGGAAAATCTCCATGTGTATTAGTATATGGGAGGGCAGCAGTATTCCCTATTCAATTAGCCCTTCAAGTGGCCCGATTCATGTAGGAAAGTCAAGAAGAGCTTGATGATATGACCAGGAGAATAAATCAGCTGGTGGAATTGCAAGAAACGCAGAACCAGGTAAGTCAAAGGCTGACAGAGTATCAAGAGAAGACGCAATACCTTTTTGATCAGCATGCTAAAGACAGGAATCTGCAGATTGGTGATTTAGTACTCAGGTGGGATATCCGGAGAGCCGAAAAAGGAAAACATGGTAAATTTGACCCACTCTGGTTCGGCCCCTTCAAGATTGTGGAGTAGGGAGGTAACAATACTTTCAAGTTGGAAAATTTACAGGGTGACTTGCTTGATGCCCCTGTAAATGGTCAGTTTCTTAAACCCTACTTCTAGTTCTAATTCAGGCATAGATGGCCTGATGTATTATGTTGTATATTAGTTTCCAATTTTTACCGTTGTTTGAATAATGTGGGTGTCGTGATGAATTATGAAAAAGAAAAAGTAGAAGTGCTGAAGATGTAGAGTTCGCACAAAATATTATCAGGTGGTCTGTGAAGTTCTCGACACGCTCAGGCATGAACGTGCCGTCCGCAGATGGAGCCAATGTTGATCATATCATCATTCTATTGAAATTTTGATAAGCAACCTCGCTTAAATCTTCCAAAGCCCCTCTTTCACCCTGAAAAATTCGTCTTTCTGCCTATCGTTACCTTTTCCTAGCCTCAAAATCGCATTAAAAATGGCCAAAACCCGCATTTGAAAATATATAAGGTTTGGCACCTTTCGGCCCTAGCCCCTTAGTCTTTTTCTCCATGTAACCTGCGTGCCCGACTAAGCGCTAAACCCAGAAGTGCTTATCACACAGACATATATATATCGGGCACATTTATAACCGTCAATCTGTAAAGATCCGATGGCATTCTCAAGTCTTCGTTGTGCCCGTGGCCCACTCCGTTCATCGCCCAAATCACCCGTCCATCGTCCGATCAACCTGCAAAATCAACGGTTCACAGTACTCCCGCCCTGGTGGTCCCCGCTCCGTGCACTGTACAAAACCAGTGGTTTATATCGCACCGCCTTTCGGAGGCGGGCGATATTTCTCATTTCAGAGTGATTCCATACATTGTTCACCGCGTGTCCCCGCATACGGCCCAAAAACCGTCGTTCATCGCACGTTATCGTTCGTCCGTAGACACGACGCGATATCCACAAGAGTCGTCTGATCTGGGGTGACCCATCCGACGGTAGTCGCTCCAAGAAGCTGCACGGGTGTTAATCCAAGTCAATAGTGCCACTGGCCCACCATTCCATCGCCCCCCGATGCATTTTCAGCCATCGATCTCCTCCTGAGATCTGACGGTCCAGATCACATACCTCTCCGCCAGTTGTCTCCGTATCTCCCCGTCACCCGTTCCACGTGTTTATCGTATTTTTCTTCCGCCCTTATACATTTCATTCATTTGTCAAATTTCAAATGTTTTAGCATTCCGCCAACTTACACCAGTCCATCCTCCATCGTTTCACTGCATTTTTCCACTATTTCGCCATGTCCGCACGACCATTTTCATTAACCCCGCCATATCCACCATCCCCATGCACAGTTTTCTTAACGAGTTTGCAGGTTTTGCAGGGTTACAACAGCAGAAATCGGCCATGACTTACAGCCTTTATTACAGTAACAGAGAACACATCAAAGGACCATTTTTCAGAGGCTGGAATTATGGAGAAAGGCTTGGGAAGGTATGTCGACAAGACTTCCATTAAAGAAGCAGGGCTAAAATCTGTCAAACCCTGCAGGGTCATTCAAATCACAGATTGCGCAGATGGAGATATTAATGGAGCAGCCGAGAAATATGAATGGATGATCGAGAAATTCAAAGTTTATCATTTAAGATCTTAAAACGTAATTCAGATTTAGAAGGAAAAGGGTACCATTTGCAGAAAAAATACCTTAAAGCTTTCTTTCTAGCACCATTCTTTTTCAGGAAAGGACAGAATGTCTATGAGATTTTACTTCTTTTCTGTGTCCCTGAAGAGATTTCTACCTAGTGCATTTATTTCAGTAAGCAGGCATCAGAGTACACACAGCATTACAAAGTCATCGAACAGTATGGGCGTGCACGTTTCCGCCATCTTATTTTAATTAGGCAAATTAAATGTTCATCACCTACTCCCTTTTCGAGCTTTCTTTTCTCCTATAAAGCTCCGGAAGAACAAATGATTTAGGGTTCCAGATTTCATTAGAAAATTATGCAGTGAAAGGATTTTTGTATACATTTTGTTGAACTCTTGTATGAAGGCTCAGAGCCCATAGGTTCTCAGTGAGGAGGAGTTCCATCTGTTAAAGAGGATTCTGGTCTTTGGTATTTCACAGTCTGTAACTTTCTCTTATGTGTTATTTAAATAGATCATTTCATTTCATCCATCTTTCCTGTATCATGTTTCTGGAATGCGAGTGGCTCACTGATTTTTGGTATGGATTTATCCTAGTTGATACCCATGCTTGGATTAGTCAAGCGCTTTAAATATGGCTCAGGAATGATATTCTGTTTCACTATTCATCTAAACCGTATTTCTACTATATTAGTTTCTTTGGGAGGGTGTTTTTAAAACGCTATTGTCATGTATGGATTCTTAGATTGGTAAGCCCATAACATGGTGATATTGTGTATCTGGATATCAGCTCAATGATAACTAATATCTTCTCAATATTTCATTCACTACATACACCTTCTGGTAACTTATTTCTGTGAGGTATTTCTGAATCGGCCCTCTTTATAGTAAGCTGTCTCTGAATTGTTTGTTGCTTTTATATTGGATTTTTGCATGTTGCCTCTGCAGTAATCCTTTCTATGTGTCAGTTTCTGAAGGTCTTGGTCCCATTCAGATTAGTATTCATTGTTTTACAAGAGATAGCATGAGAGATTTTTATTGATAACTTCCTCTGTTATACCATATGCTCCTTGCTATATAAGATGTCCTAGGCACTGGTCTATCACAACTCTAGGTTGTATCTAGGAGCGACAACAATGTCCATGCTCAATCTGGAAATATTATAATGTTGTATAGTGGGATTACAACATTCAATGGAGATCCCTTCCAGTAAGAAGTAGCAGGTGGGTGGTATATATTCTGGCAAAGTCATCTAGGATCTGCATCAGGTCTCAACTGCTTCAAATGGAATGTTTACAGAGGCAAGACTCCAACTGACTGGTGAAATGTGTCTATGGGGGATTTGAACCTTGCTGGGGGGTGTGAAACATACTCTACCTTACCATGTACTCAAGCTCCTGTTGGCAACAAAAGTACTATTACAAGGAAAGTACATAATATATTATCAGAATGATATGATTTGATTTAGAGAAATTGGAAAATATTATGATTTTCATTATAAGAAAAATGAAGATATTGTAGAAATTCATGGTTGGCTTACCTCTTTGTCATCAATTTAGAAATTGGACCATTAATATAGTATATACAGGCCAACCAAAATAGGGAAAATTTGGAGTTTTGCAAACCATTTAATTCTGGATTTTGAAAATAGCCAAAATCCATTTTGTAGTCTATACTGTTTGACACAACTGCTAGGATTTCTTTAGAAAAGGTATTGAAATGGTATCGAAACACATAGATGTCCAAAATGTCAGATAGACTAAATATTTTATATGATACATGAAGATAGTGTACCGGGTGTCTCCAGTCTATATCTAAGTGTGATAAAGGAAAACATATAGTAAGAAGCATGATCACCAGTGTAATTTCTTCTGACATTCTTAAGGACTGTACTGAACAAATCTGAGATATTACAACATATTACGTATGCCTCAAACTTATCAGGCATGCTCAAGTTAAGGAGTACTAGTCGCTGAAAATGTTATCTACAAGATATTGTGCTGTTAGTCTAGAAATCATGATAATTATTATGTACAATGTAAACATCAGGAGGTCAGGTTTGTTTATGTGGCTGACAACTAAACCCATGCCCCTAGTCCAGAAGCTCCCATCTCAAACTCTAGCAAGACTTATCCCTTTCCAAGGATTTCTTAATGTGAAATACCTCATATAAACATACAAATAGTTCAAGATAGAATTAGCAGTCTGTTTGATCTAGGAATACTTGAGGTGGAATTGCTCATGTAGGGTTCCTATTTGATAATGGCTTCCCTAAGTCATGTCAGGGTCAACATGGATGCAATTATCATAGCACCTCAAGTATTTCTATATAATCCTACTTGATAATGTCTCCCCTGAGCCTTGTCAGGGTCAATGTGGATGAAATTATCATAAGCACATGTTTGTGTACACATTCACCAATATTTGCGTAATATTTGTATGCGTTGTTTGTATGGATTCAAACCATGAGGATCCTTTGCACTGAAACAATTTTTTCATTTTAGTATCTATCATGATTTCTTGCATTTCTTGACAAATTTGGCTAGAATGAGTTTGGTCCTTGGAGTATATTTGCTCTCCCATTTTAAGATCAAGTTGACTGTTCTTCTTGCCTGTGGCATGTTTGTTGCACGTCAACTACCAAACAAAATGGTGGCTGGTAACCTTGAGGGGCTTGACTGGATTGGAACTTTGTGACCATTGACTGCACTTTGGATAAACATATATTGGACAATGGTGCAACCGATTGAGCTTACTCATGGAAGTATTTCAATTAGTTTTCCTGCAAATAAATCACAAATGTATGTTGCCTTTGTCAAATTATATATTGCTTGAAATAATTATTTTTTGATATATTTCTTGAAATAATTGTTTTTTCTTGTCCAAATAGTGCTTGGAACAATTCCTTGCCAATGATAAATTTATGCACAAAAGGTGTCATATTAAGAGTTATGCGAGGGTTCATCTTACAAGGAAACAACTAGTGGGTTTTTCAAATATTTTTAAACCCGGTTTTGGGTCAATATCATAGAGATGATGAATAACTGTTACTACCACCATAATGGGATGTTGCAGAATACATTTCAAAAAGTGCATCCTGATTTGATGTAGCTACTAGCCATATACTTGGCTTCTCTTTCTCTTCACTTTTTTTATTTTATTTTCTATTGCTTTACAATTATAATAGATTAGATATATTGTTATCTAGGAGATGCAACTAATTCTCCTAATTTTCACGTAGCTTACAAGTAGAGTGCTTCCCTTACAATTGTTGGGGTGTGCCAAACGATTTTTGTCATTACCTTGTGAAGTTGTTTCTTATATATGTGATAGAGTGGTCATTCATCTCTCTGTCTCTCTCTCTCATGGAAAGATACTCCAATTTTGATGGTTCTTACCCTTCATATTGGCATGAGTGATAAATTGTGATTCTCATCGCATGACAATTTTTGCAGGGGTAATTCACAAGTATGCTAATGGCACAAACCTTGATTTTTGCTTGGAGATTGTGTATGATGGTTGTGGACCCTCTTACTTCTTCTTGGTGGTGCAAGGGATGCTACATAATTGATTCAGTGGATTTCATTGTATGTATAGTTTTCACTTAATTTCTACATTCAAATCGATGCATTGTATTTTCATAATCTTTGACCCTTTGGAATTATTAACTAGTTTTTTCCAAGCATTTAATGGTCTGCTAATGGTGGTTGTGTGCATTAGCTGTAGCATAGTTAATTGACGTAAGACAAGGGTAAAGGTTTTTTGTGTGTCTTGCATGTAGCACAAGGTATTCTGACCAATGTTCCTTTCATGGGACTGGTTGATTGGGATACTTGTGGAGCCCAGATTAAATATCCAAGCTTGTTTCTTGAAATTGTTTGGTATTGGTGTGTAACTCAAATTCCAAATCTCCTCCCTTCATATTTAGAGTTTCTTGCTGTTGGGATTCCCTATGAAGTGGTGATTTCTTGCTTGAAATGGAGGTATATTGGTCATGCGATCATTTGAATTGGGTTTTTCTCCTTGGCTCTAACTGGTACATATGATCTACCAGTCAATAAATATTTCAGTAGAGACTATAATTTATCCTATTTGAAGAAAAATATCATCAATTTTTCAAGGTGGGGACTGGGTTTTGTCTTTTCCAGTCGAGAACCCCAGCAGTCATGTTCTTGTCATTGTCCACTTGGTCACATTGGTGGTTGTTGTTACCCCTAATGTTGACATGATTGGTAAATGCATATTTCAGGGATAACTTGTAGGATGCTCAAGGGCTACAGACACACACTTCTTTTTAGTTAAGAGTAGTCCTTCATGTGATGATATCCCTGGATGTTCAGCATAGTGATTCTCCTTGATAATAATGTGGTTTCCTTGGTTGGAATGATGATTCTAGCCTTCACAAGGTTAGATTATCAGTGGAGGTTGCTTCAGTGGTGCATAATGTTCTTCATGAACCAACATCAAGGTGGTCAAATAATCACATCTTGGTCACTTTCACCTTGTGCTGCATGGTTAGATCATAAGTATCCTCTGATGTGGTAATACACTTACCTAGTTTCATTCATGTTCATGCCATTTTTCCATAGTTTTACCTAGGCAGGGAGGACTTGGGAAAAATTGAAAGAAATTTTGAAGGGCCTAGCTCTGTGATAGCATTTTATTCTCTTTATATATACTCAATTCAAATTTTAGCAAATTTGTGGGCCAACTTGATACCTGGAAGCTGCCGAAATACATATCATTCTAGAATAAATTCACCATAATTCTTTCTGCAACAATTAGACAAATCATTAAGACGAATGGGGAATTACTTTTTGGGTCTAGGTGAAGAACAAGAGTTGCACATACTTGAGTTGAATTCCCTAAGTTATATGTTGAGGTTGTTTGTGTAAGGACTAAATTTACTTTCACGGACATTTACCAGATTGAAGATTGAATTCCATAGTTTCTACTATTGAGGTCCCCTATGAAGGAATTGGATTGGAGCATTCTGAATTTTTAGAGCTGAGTTAAGAAGCAAATTTGTGATGAAAATCCAAATATATCAAGTCCCTTGAAACTTGTGCATGAATTACCTAAACAATTTTTCATTGAACCCATACCTCTCAGTGAATAAATTAAAGAAATTAGAGCAGTTTTGCTTGTTCCAGAAAATAGTTATGAGTGTCCTCTTAATTTTGTAATAGGTGTGCCTATTGGAATTTGGTTGTTTATGGTTTTGGGAGACTTAATACAATATAAATAAATAGATGTCAATGAATTTGAAGGAAATTGTGGAGTAAAATCTGGTTCAGTTACTTTTCCATTTAATGTTGTGAAAAAAGATTCGTCATGTTTATTAGAAGTTTCTGTTATGATGGAATGCCACTTTGAATTTGGGAGAGTTCTATAAATAGATTTCAGGCTGGCTCAGATCGAGAACTTATTTCACTATCCCATGATGGGCTCCATTTTTCCCTTTGGTATTTGGGCCTGCAAGATCTTCTATCCATTGAAAAATTTTGCAAGTCTTTGCATGCTGCAGTGAAAGATGATCCTCATCTATGGAAAACTATACATGTGGATGATCCTTCTTGGTTTAAACTAGCTCCTCCATATACCATTGTTGAATAAGGTATGTAGAGAAGAGGGTGGAGATAATATTGATTTTGATCGCAGACAATCAAGATTTCCTACACAGCTATCCCCCCATAAGTGATGGTACATATTCATGTCTCTTATCGTTTTTTCTACTCCTGACCATATCACTCTGCACAATACATAAATTTAATATAGGAAAGGTAACGGTTCTGGTGCAATACTGGTGCATGATTGTACTATTTTCGGCATATTTGATTGCATTATTTTGGTGCTACAATAAACAATTGTGTATCATGTATGGTAATGTGTTTGGCCTGAATGGTTGTGATTACAATTTGGTATCTTCGCATTTTTAAGTAAAAACAGATCAAACATTTTGTTTGTTTTTATGAATTTATGTTTATTTTTGATCCAGTGGAAATGATTGGTGACTTGGATTCCTTTTAATCAGGCTTCACCATGTGGCCTTACCTAGTGATATACAACTCGTCTCTTGATGTTTTCTTCCCTTATAACCATGTCACATTATTCATACCATAGCGAAAAGTACTGGTGCAATACTGATGGATGCTTGTACTGTTTTCAGCATTTTCAAGTGCTTCATTTGGTGCTACAAACAAGTTTGGATGTCTGTTACTTAGTTTGTCACGACTTGTGATTTTTTGAGATATTTTGTTTGGATTGAATACTTTTTATTACAGTTCGATGCTTCTAGATATGGATTATTTTCAAATATTGACCTTACTTCAACATCAATTTAGAAACTGATAGAACCCTGTTGTTTGTTGCTTCATTTTTGTTTAACTATCCGTTGAAATATCTGGTAGATATTGATATCAATATCTGTTTATCTATTGCAGGTCAATGATATTGATTCCAGTGTATCTCTGAACATGTCTGGGTAGACTTTGGAGATGACAACTTTACCATTAGCAGTTGGGAACGTAAAGTACTGGTTAGCAGAGATGGACAAATGAAGCTATCAATTGAAGTATTTTTTGCTTCAATTAACCAACGAAGTGAACGTGCTGCAGGGGAGAGTTCTTGTATTTCTTTGGTAGCAATTATTGCTGACTGGTTACAAAACAACTCCAATTCTATGCCAATAAAATCACAGTTTGACACATTGATATGTGAAGGATATCTGGAGTGGAGGAAGTTGTGGGAACTAGAGGAATATAGAGAGAGGTTCTCTGATGGACACTTTGATTTGGAAACAATATTGCAATTAAACACATTTTATAACTAGCATTGAACCTCCACATATTTTTAAATTGTGGCAATTGTCTTAAGATTAGATTGGGATGCAAGGGCTCTGAATTGGTTTTGCTTGGAAATATTATTTATTTTAACATTATTGATTATGCACACAAGTGTCAAGGCTCTTGTGTGATGTTCCAGTGATATTTCAGTATTGTTTGTAAAGACTCTGTTTTTCCTATGAAAGTTGGCATCCCCTAAAATTTAGACAAGAAGGTGGGTTGGAATTGTTGGTGGGCTCTGAGACTCGACAGTATCATAATAATACGAAATAGAATTAGATGTTAGTAGAATAGTATTCTATAATGTGATATCTACATATTAATACTGTGTTGTTAAATAATAGACTTTATTAGACAATAATGTGGAAGTTAACTAAAATCTTTTTCAATGACAAACTGTTGAAATAATTATTTAGTCTCATAATCTACTTCAGTTTTTTTGATCCTTCGAGTGGCAAGGCACCTTCCATTAAGAAAATTTGCCTCCGTGACATATCATTCTTGTAAGTTAATCATAAATTTGTAGATTTTTTTACTTACTTTTGATGATGGGTAGTTCCAATAAATGGAAATGTTTAGTTGGGTTCAGTGTTTATCATATTTATATAGGATTGGCTTCTGATAATAGTGTTTTATGCCCTATATATAAATTTTTCACTAGCATGGAAATGCTTAATGGAGAAGGCTTGGTGTCGTTCTTGTGAATGTGCATTGTAACTCTTTGTAAAAATATAGAATGTTTTAATTGTAATTTTCACTTCATTGATCTATTTGCAGGGGCATAGTGGTACCTGCAACTCTTGAGGTGCATGAGGATGAATGTGGAAGTGACGATGATGTTGGTCATCAAAGACTAGCACCGAAGAAGCGAAATAAGTGTCTCCTATGAATTTTGCTGCCTTTTTGGGTGCTTTTTGTTGGAAACCATCTTTGTTTCTATCTATGCACTGTAATTCATACGGTAAGCTAATATTTCATTTAAGAAATCTGGTATATAAACTATATATACTCCTACAATATAAAGATCATGGATAAATATTCAAAATTTCAAACTCATGAATTTATTTTGGGAAAAAGGTTTTATAGATGCTTTTATTTGAGGCATACTTGTGTGTTAATTCAACATTCAGATTTCTTTGCAAAATTATTGTTTGTAAAATCTATGTATTTCTAACTATCTCTTCAGGTAAAATTTAGATATATTAAAGTTATAACATCTTATAGCTTAAGTTGCACTAATCTATCATAAAACACTGGTAAAAGACAATATCTTATGTCAAACTCAATGCCATTTATTGTGTACAACGGGATTGCCACATTCATGCTTTACCCAAATCCCGTTTGTTTTATATGCATTCTATATCATTGATCAAGGCATGAATGCTTATAATATATTGAGCCCTAGTTCTGAACTATCCTCTCTTCAATTTCTTTATAAGGATTGAATACAATATAATTGCATAAATTACAACTGGGGCAAAGTAATAACTCAGTAGTAAAATACACCATAAGCATTAATTGCTTCAAAGTATTATAAATGCATTTTAATATTACTTGATTTTCCATGCTTATATGGAACATTGTCGAGAGAAGGAACTATAACAACAATGGATTTGCATGAAAGATTTATAAATTTTTCAAACGTGAAAGTTGTGATGCATTAATAAGTTTATTCATTATTTTATAGATCATTACACATCAAACCGACTTTACTCCTTGATTGGCATTGCATTCAACATTGTGCACAAGTATGATTTACATGTATCAATCAAAAGTATGATTTTATCTATATTTGATAATGCAAGTTGAATACATCATACAATACATAGGAGTGCTATGGCTATGAAGTTCAATATGAAATAATCTATTGATTGCTACTATTACTATTATATATGGGGTTCTCTTCTAATGGCCATTTATTAGCCATGTAAAAAGGATTTATGGAATTTGTATTTACTATAAGATTATGCATAGCTGAGTTGCGGACAACTAAGTAGAATTTGGTAGGAAGTTTGGAGTATATGTAATTCATAATGATCTTGTCTTCTCTTCATTGATGACTTTTCAATGTGTGAGTTTTGACCTAAGCCATTGCATTATCAATGTGTCAAGGCTCAAAACTCTACCTATATGTCAACTACTTATGATCATTCCTAGGAACATGAATCATAATTTTTGTAGGTTTAAAATTGATCACAAGTTTGCTCTATTGTGGTCGAATTAGTGGAGGTTATCTCAAAATTTATTGAAGGTACCATGGATCTAAATTTCTTATGAACTTTCAACACTATAACAAACTTTGGTGCAAATTGTTCATCAATTATCACTTGGTTAGGGTTATAGATGTTGATGAAAATTTTGTGTGCATGCATGAGAGTTGGGTGCAAATGCACAATGTTGTGTAGCATTAGTGTGATAAATATGGGATAGTGCAAAGCATAGTTTTGAATATTAGTCTGAGTTGACTCGTACCTAATCAACTCAATTAAATTGATTGTTGGTTGAACGGTTAATTTTTGGTTCAATGGACATAAGATCTTGTAGGCCCAAATACCAAAGGGAAAAATGAAGCCCATCATGGGGTTCTCTTTGTAATTATCCACCATTGATACCTTCCATGCTTCCTCAAACTCCTCTCCAACCTCCATATCAGTGCTAGTAGTAGCATGAGAAACAACACTACGCTTAGCAGAACTAGAACGCGTTTTCCAAACTGCACGAGAACTACTTCCCTCACCAGTCGCCATGTGCCATGCTTGGTCTCGGTGGTTCACTTCCTTCAACTCCTGTTTCAACTACCATATATTCATTAGAACCAACACCCCGAACTCCACTAGACAACGAGTCACCATTTTGTACTAGTGATTCGCCATTTGTACTAGTGATTCACCATGATTTTATAAGATAATATAATCTCGTGAGAGATTCGCCAAAAAAATTATATATACATATTATATTATTAATAAAATCGCCTTCCATTTTTCCTATGTATCATGGGGATTCGCCCATTTATTATATATATAAATTTAGGGGGGTTCTTAAAATTTTCCCTGATGCTAAGCATGGGCCATGGGCCATGTAATGAATATGTCATATAAAGCCCCCCAAAACACCTTATTACCTGCACCAACATTTCAAAACCTAACAAAGGTGGCCTTTAGTAGAAGCAAGGAAGAAAGATCCACTAAAACATGTTGATCAACTAAAAGTAAGAAGAGTGGCTAAAGTTTTCCTTGAAAATAGAGTTGGAAACCAAAAAGAGATAGTTTCATAATGTGTAAAAACGTAATCCATTGTAATGGGTTGATACTTCTTCATGGAAGAACTACCTATCAAAAATTGGTGGGGATAGATCCTCTGGACCTATAGGGGTAGTAAGCATGTAGTTCCCCCTCAGAATAAGTGGTCATTAGATGCATACTTGGTAGAAGCTTAGGAGAACCCGCATAAGGTTGAAGGATGTACCTGATGAACTCCTTTGGGTTGGGAACATTGAGGGGAACTTTATTATGCTAAACAAGGTTATTTGTCTTCTCTATCTCTCCAAAGGTCAAGGAAGTCAGATGGTGGTCCAAGCTATAGAAGGTGGGAACTTCCTCCAAGTGCATATTGTTTATGTGGATGGTATTGATGAATTGGGTTTTTACCCGGGATAGGCTTCAAAAAAACACACTGTAAGTGTTTATGTGGATGGTACCGATGAATTGGGTTTTCACCTAGGATAGGCTTCAAAAAAGAAACAATGTAGGTCATGTTTCGTGTAGTCTATGCAAATGTCAGGCTGAAACAAACACTTATTTCTTTATGAGCTTCTCCTGCATTGTACAGGTGTGGAAAGAAGTAGAGGAATTTTTGGGCCTGTTCAACTTATGGTGAAAGGGTTCCATTGTAAAAAAAATTAAGGAATGGTTTGACAAGATAGAATTGAAGAAATATTTATGTAATTATGTCAATATGGATTGTTTTAATGGACTTTGTTAATAAGTTACTTTGCTAATAAGTTAACAATGGTCAAGTTTTATTTGCTATAAAGTCTTTTTATGTAGGTATAAGCTTTGTAAACAATTATGGAAGCTCCAATATCAAATCATAGGTGGACAGGCTGTTATGAAACAATTTATTGAACATGTGCATTCGTTGCACTATGAAGAATGAATTTTTTATTCTTCCTAAAATAGAAAATACAGATTTTCGTGAGGAAAATCATTCTTAAGAGCTAAGTTTGCACCACCTTATTGATATTCTGATAAATTTCTCCATTAGGATCCTTCAACACTTCAATTGCATTTCTAATGTTTTCTATCATGTTTTACTAAAGAAGTGGAATTAGTGTCAAGATATCTAATGGCCTTCACTATATATTCCATAGACACTATCATAGATTCTTAGTCCTACCATTAGACCTTTTTCGCTCTTCTATTTTAAATCCACTTCATATCTCCCAATATATATGTATAAAATGGGTGTGCATTGCTTCTTTGCATTGATAATGCATTCACTAAGAATAAGATACGAATCACACCTCGTTTTGATTGGTTTTAACAGTATGAATCATGTATGTGACCTGTATATGACATGACATGTATGATGATTGCAAAAATGTAGCTGTATAGTCCTAGCTTGAAAAATTTTCTCTCTAATTCATTCAACCTTCCCTATGTTCGTAATGAATTATTCAATGAAAGCATTGCAAATGGGATCTAAAACAAAGATCAAGATTGGTTCTACACCATCAAGTGTTGTGAAACCAGCTCCAAAAATAGAAGAAAAGAGATATTGACACCTTAGAAATAAGCCACTTCAAGGGGGCAACCTCCAATACATTACATGAATGAACAATTCTTAGATGATACAAATTACAAAAACTCCTTTCTATATATAGGAGTCCATGGGGCCTCAATGTAATCCTAGTGGGGCCACAATGTAATCCTAGCTGACCTAACAATAATAATTTAAGGGCACAATAATAACAATATGGGGGTTACAAGGGTACAAAAATAACAATAAGGGGGTTACACTAACAACAATAAGGGACTATACTAGTAATATAGGGACCTAACATGCCCCTCTCCTTCAAAAAAGTGTTGTCCTCAACACTTGAGTAGCTCTGGGTGCTTCTGTATAAAATTCTCATTCTCCCATGTAGAATCTTCAGTGGGTAAGTTCTTCCACTTGATGAGATACTCGGAAATTGATTGATTCCGTAGTTGTCGAGTTCTCGTTTCCGTGACCGCTTCAGGTTCCAATATGATTTTTCCTTCCTCATCAAGTTCTGGAAATATTGTTTGAACTGGAAGATTTTCACCTATAACCTTCTTTAAGCATGAAACATGGAAAATTGGATGTACTCGTGAAGAAGCAGAAAGCTCCAATTTGTATGCCATAGTACCAATCTTTTGCAACATCTTGTAAGGACCATAGTACTTTTGCGATAATTTATTATCCTTCTTAGCTTGCTTGAGGGACATTTGTTTGTATGGTTGTAGCCGCAAAAATACCTAGTCTCCTACATCAAAACTTCTCTCGCTGCGATTTTGATCTGCATGTTGTTTCATTCGATTTTGTGCCAAATTCAAGTTGTCCTTTAAGAGTTGGAGAAATTATTTTTGATGCTCGATGTGATCTTCCACTGCTTTAACCTTCGAATTTTCTCTTAAAGATGATGTGATGGATGGTGGATGATATCCATAAAGTGCCATAAATGGGGTCATTTTTTCTGCAGTATGGTAGGAAGTGTTATACCACGATTCAGTGAGAGGTAACCACATGACCCGTTGTTTTTGTTTTTCAGATACAAAACAATGAAGATATCCTTCCAAACATTTATTTACTATCTCAGTTTGAACATCGGATTGAGGATGATAAGATGAGATATGAGCTAATTGAGTACCCAAACAAAAAAATAACTCTGTCCAAAAATTTCCAGTAAAAATGGGATCTCTGTCGCTCACAATAACCCTTGGGTTTCCATGTCGCTTTTGAATTGTGTCCATAAATGTAGTAGCAATTGTACTTGCTTTAAATGGATGAGATAATGCACAAAAGTGTGCATACTTGGTAAGTCTATCAATTACCACCATGATGACACTCTTTCTTTCGGACTTAGGTAAACCTATGATAAAATCCATTGAAATCTCCTCCCAACGTTGATTTGGAATGGATAAAGGTTGTAGAAGACTCTGGGTCTTAATTGTCACAACTTTGTTATGCTAGCAAACCAAACATTTCGCCACAAACTTTTGAATATCAGATTTAAGAAATTATTTCTTCACCCTGTGGTAATTTTAAAAAAATCCCGAGTGTCCTCCGAAAGGAGAAGTGTGAAATTCCAAAAGAATCTTTGTTTTAGTTGGGAATTATTACAAAGATATAAGCGATATTTGTACCATAAGGACTCATTTTTCCGACTAAATGTATCAAATGTACTAGGATTTTGCTGCAAATTTTGAATTAGTGTCCACACTTCTTCATCCTTCTTCCATTCATCTCTTTCTTTGGTTATCCAATCTGGTTGGATAATAGAAATGGCACAAAGCAATGCTTCCACCTCTTCATTATTTCTTGAGAGTGCATATGCAACAACATTTGGCTTCCTTTTTTTGTATATTATTTCAAAGTCATAACCCAACATCTTTGTGACCCATTTTTGTTGCTCTTCTGATGATATTCTTTTTTCCAAAAAGTGTTTAAGACTATCATGATCAATTTTTACCTTGAAGTGTCTTCCCACTAGGTAAGTTCTCCATTTCTTTAGTGCATGCCGTATTGATAACATTTCCTTCTCATCAATAGGTTTTTGTAAATACTTTCCTTTGATTGGATGACTTTCAAAAGCAATGGGTCTTCCTTATTGCATTAAAACAACACCAATGCCATTTATTGAGGCATCACATTCCACAATAAAGGTTTTGTGAAGTCTGGAGTAGCTAAGACCGGTCCTAGGAACATTGCCTTTTTAAGATGTTCAAAGGCCTTAGTTGCTTCAGGAGTCCATGAAAATGCATCTTTATTCAATGATGTTGTTAGAGGTGCTGCTATTCTCCCATAATTCTTAACAAACTTGCGATAATACCCTGTTAACCCAAGAAATACTCGCAACTAATTTATGGTTGTGGGACTTTCCATTCCTTAATGGCTTTAATTTTTTTAGGGTCTACCTTAAAACCCTCATGAGATACAATATGACCCAGATATTCCACCTCTTGTACTCCAAAGAAACATTTGGATGTTTTTGCATATAATTGTTTCTCCTCGAATAGTTTTAGCACCCTATCAACATGTTGAACATGATCCTTCCAAGACCTGTTGCAGATTAGTATATCATCAAAAGATACTAGCACAAATTTTCTAAGGAAGGGTTTGAAAATGGAATTCATCAACCCTTGAAATGTAGAAGGTGCATTAGTAAGGCCAAAAGGCATGACCAAAAATTCATAATGACCCTCATGAGTTCGAAATGCTTTTTTCGGAATATCTTCAGTCTTCATTCTAATTTGATGATATCTTGAACGAAGATCCAACTTGGTAAAATAAATTGCTCCATGTAATTCATCCAATAATTCATCAATCACATGAAAGGGAAATTTATCTTTAATGGTGAGCTTATTGAGCTTCCTATAATCTGGACACATGCGCCATGATCCATCCTTCTTGTGTACCAATACTACAAGAGCAGAGACAGAACTTTGACTTGGTTGAATTATACCCGCCTCTAACATTTCTGCAATCATACGTTCAATTTCACTCTTTTGAACATAAGGATATATATAAGGCCTAATGTTTGGAGGAACACTTCCTGGAAGCAAATGAATAGCATGATCATGATCACGAATAGGTGGGAGTCCTTTGCGAGTTTCAAAAATCTAGGAATGATTGCCCAAGACATTTTGGAAATCTGCAGAAATAGATGATTTTGATGTTGGAACTTCTAGTGAGCATAATTGTGCAATTATGCCTCATTGTTCTTTCGTTAGAATATTTTTCATGACATTAGAGCTTATTATCTTTCTCGGCTTCCCTGCAATACCCCGTAATTCGACTTCCTTTCCTTCTAAAAAAAAATTCAATAAAATTTCTTGAAAATTAAAAGCTATCGTCCCCAAAGATTGTAACCATTGTACTCCTAGTACAACATCAACACCTCCCATAGGAATGGAAAGCATTGGACTATTCAATACATATTCCCCCATGGTTAGCTTGATATTATGGCATTTTCCAGAGAAATTTATATTTCCTTCATTTGCAACCATCACTTGACATTCTGGTGCTGGGCATTGGAAACAATTCAATTCCTTGGCTACCTTACAATGAATAAAATTATGGGTACTACCTGAATCAATCAACACTATTAAATTTTTCTTCTTGATATGTCCTTCTATCTTGAGAGTTTGAGGAGTGGTAATTCCTACCAATGCATTACACGGTATGTTCGGACTCATTTCTTCCTCTTCTAGGGTTGGTTCGTGATGTATATCCTCTTCTTGTTCATTTTCTTCTTCCTCTTCACAATATATGTAAAATAATTTCTTCTCAGCACACTTATGACCTTTAGTGTATTTGCTATCACAACTGTAGCAAAGCACTTTTGCTCTTTTTTCTTCCAATTGTTGTGGTGTCAACCTTTTAGGTTGTGGAAATCTAGGAGTAGCAACACTTCCCTCTTTATAGAAGTGAGTGGTAGGCTTCCTTGTCACCATAATTTTACATTCAATTTTTCTTGCCAAACTGAATTCCTTCCCCAATTAATCAGGTTCCAAAATGCGAACTTCATGTTGGATGTTATGCTTTAAAGTACTTATGAAGAGATCAATCCTGTTTTTCTCTAGAATATCAGTTACCCTTATATTCAATTTTTGGAAGTCCTCAATGTGCTCCCCCACTAAACCCTTTTGTTTGAGATTTATCAATTGGCTAAAGAAGGTGTTTCTCTTTGTATCCTCATAATCTACTATCATTTCCTCTGTAAAAATTGACCAAGTGACAATTTTTTTACGAGAGAAAAGCCATCGATACCATAAAAATGTATTTTGTTCTAAATTTAAAGTTGAAATGCATACCTTTTGTGTGTTTTGCACATTATTGAGATCAAAATATTGCTCCATCTGTAGTATCCATGTTACAGGATCATTTCCATCAAACTTCCTCATATTCATTTTTGGAATATGGTGATTCTTCTTGCCAACATTAGAGTTTATGAAATCATGATTAACATTTATTTTGTTCTCATCATGAGTTTCCTCTATTATCTTTTCACCATTAGGAAACATTTGTTGTATCAACTTTGTCAAACCTTCCATGTCTTCTTTTAGATCATTCTTCATGTTTTCCATTTTTTCATCGATCTTAGCTTCAATGTCATCCATCTTAGATTCCATGCCAGCTTCCATGCCATTCTTCAAACCATCCATCTTAGATTCCATGCCTTTCTTCAAGCCATCCATCTTAGTTTCCACACCTTTCTTCAAAACTTCCATGTCATTTTTTGTTGCTCTTTGCGAGAGCGAAATTTTTTGCACTTGCTCTTGTAAATTTGATATGTCATGTTGCCATTCTTCGTCTTCATGAGTCATAGTAGAGCCTTATAAAGGATTAATGGGTGTTGAATTCTTTTTAGGGGCCATTTTAGAATCTAATACTGATATATATTCTACAAGACTTATGCAATTCGGGAAAAAAAAATACACACATTTTACTTGCTTTTGAGGAGCTATATATTGAAATTGAATTGTATCTGTAATTGCAGATCCTAAATATCTAAAATTAAGCCTTGTAGTAGCCCTCTGAAGCTTCTTTCAAATGTCATAGGTCTGACCTGATTTGGATTCTTCAAGGCAAAGTTATGTCCAATCTCCCATAATGACCCAATTATGGACTAGTTCAGTAGAGCGAACTTGTACGACTTGCCACGTGTCACTGTTTCCTCCTTTGGCTCTAAAATAGATAGAAAAGAAACTAAAGTATGTGTACTTGCGGCCAATTTTTACAGCATTCCAATCTGATGCTCAGAGAGGGAGTTATGAAGATTTTACCACGTTAACCTCTTTGAGGTGAAATTTGGGAGCCTGAAAAGGACCTAACTTCCACAGATCATATCTCTGAAAATATTGCGAACCAAGCTCTGAAATTTTGCGATGATGTTCCTTAGGATTTCAGCTTCACTCTCTAAATATTTCAGCTTCTGAAACTTTGTAGAAAAAAATTTATAGTGAAAATTCCGTGATGACCTGTTTAGGTTAAATTCAGGAGCCTGCAAAAAGCCCTAAATTCCCTAGATCATATCACTGAAAATATTGCGAACCAAGCTCTGAAATTTTTTACGATGTTCCTCAGGATTTCGGCTTCGCACTCTAAAAATTTCAGATTCTGAACCTTCGTAGAAAAAACGTTATAGCAAAAATTCCACGATGACCAGTTTGGAGCAGCGAAAACCCTAGAATCCAAAGCTCTGATACCAAGCTCCAAAAATAGAAAAAAAGAGATATCAATGCCTTAGAAATAAACCACTTCGAGGGGGAAACCTCCAATACATTACATGAATGAATAATTCTTGGATGATACAAATTAGAAAACCTCCTTTCTATATATAGGAGTCCATGGGGCCACAATGTAATCCTAGCCGACCTAGCAATAATAATTTAAGGGCATAATAATAACAATATGGGGGTTACAAGGGTATAATAATAACAATAAGGGAGTTACACTAACAACAATAAGGGACTGGACTAGTAATATAGGGACCTAATATCAAGCCTACAAAAAGGAAAATATATGTTGTCATTTGTTACCCGCTGCACTGCATTTAGGGATCAAACCTTCTGAACGGTATCCCAAAGATCTCATATTAGGAAGTTGTGTGAATTTTTTTCAAATAAATATATTTCCTTTATGTAGAAAGGATCATCACAAGAGCTCATAGGTATGTTTGGAAAGAATTGGTGGCTCTTATTTGTCTAATTATCCATTATGATTAAACAACCATATTAAACCACTATCATTTTGTCCCCTTACATTTGTTGGTCCACTCTAGTCAAAGCCCCGTCATTCAAAGTAGTTCTTAGCTGGTTATGTTGAAGTGGCTTGAAGCCTTTGGTGCTCCCATGATAGTTTTAATCATTCTCCCATGGTAAGATGATCGTGCACATTGAAAGGATTTTCATTTTCATAAAAAACATCAAAAATAACATCTTCCAGTCATTCAAATATGGGAATGTTATACAAGTCCATCACAAAATGGAATCTTTTCACATAATTTTTAAAATTTTATTACTACCACTTTTTCATCTAAATGTTGTGACACCATTTTATCTTGCCCTAGTCTGATTATGGTGGTTTAACCACCTAATCCATCAACCTCGACATTATAATATTAATATAGACAAATTGCTGACATATTAAGGGGCTTACATATGTTCCAACTTCCCATGTTATGTTGTAAGTTGTAACACACCCCTTAACACAAAAATTTTATTCCTAGATTATTACCCACCCCCTTAACATAAGGCATGAAACTTAAACACTTCATGTCTTTTACAAAGGAGAAATGCAAACTCAAAATACAAACACCACATGTTGGTAAAACTCCCATCTAGTGGGTCACTTGGGTAACCTGCTAGTGGCCACAACGCCCGCCAAGTTTTAGAAGAACCATATGGGTAAGAGGAATGGCATGTCTTCAGTTGCTTCTCCAAACCCTTAATAAGGTACATTTTGTTTATGATATTTCACTCTCTCTGATGCAAAAAAAATCAACAATACCTCTGCCTAAAATGGAGTCTCTTGTTTCTGCAACTCTTAGGTTTTCATTCAGTCACAAGAAGGAAAAATGGATACTTGCTCTATTCTTGGTTGCTTCTCCTTCGTGCAATGTCCACTCTCTTATAGTAAAAATCCAGGTAGTTATTCATATCCATGTTTCTCACACATGGACAAGTGATATGTAGGGCTAGGTGGATATCTATTTCCTAGCACATAGGTGACAAAGCCTACAAATCATTTATGATCTCCAAATATGGAGCTCAATCTCAACCCAATGCCAAAGTGAAAAATCAACAAACTCTAAACTATCCAGTGAAATATTGAAGTTATGCATCCAATGTTTCAAAGGATACTCAAGACTGATAATGAGGGCATCCCTTTACTGCAAGAATTTTTCTGATCAGATGAACATAGAAAGATATTTATGAGTTACCATTGACTAAAAGGTTTTTTTCGAGTAACAGATGATGCCTTGTGCAAGTTGAATGACTTAACAATTTTCCTTAAGACTTTGCTATAATGGAGAATGAATTTTAATTCAACCCCAGTTTGGGGAATCCATGCATGTATGTGGATAACTCATATGGACCATGGTTGAGCCACATATAGTTGGTTGTTGCAAATGCCAGCACTAGGTGCTGACAAAGATGTACAACCTTCCCACCAGATGCTTATGTCACTAGGTTAACTCCAAGAGCCATGATGGTAATATTAAAAATGCAGCAGCTGTAAACATAGTCAGGAATCTACAAAATAAAGGAAAACCCCGAAGATAAGAGAATAACTACTTAAATTAAAATGAAGCCTGGCTAATCCATCAAGAAAATTCTGTCAAATTAGACCAGCATATCTACAGACAACATGAAATTATTTTTCCAGTTGCAAATTTTACATATTAGATTATGGAAAACCCTTAACTTTTTTACAATCCTTGTCCACTACAAGTATAAGTGGTATAATAAGAAAAATTAACTATTTTGAAGAGCTTAAAACATACTATATGTCTGTATCAGTCTGAAATTAAACACAGTTATAAGTTTTTTAATGTCACTTCAACATCAATGACGAGAAAAAGAAAGTGAAATGGAAATACTATTGTTTAACCTGGTTTAAGGGCGAGCTCTTAGCTTAAAAATTTGAAATTTAAAGTTTAGAGAAACTCCCTAATTTATTAGATGACATAAATCTACCAACATTATTTAATGCCCTATTCCCTGACTTATTTACTGCCAATAATTCCTAAATGATTTGTGGCTTACCAAACATCATTTGGGTCATCACGTATATCACATAATGGAGGCTCAACTCCCACAACGTGGTAAACATAACAATTTTTATTCAAAGGCTTCTGCCAAATTGCAATATACCCATCGTTTTTAACAAGCCTCCAACACATCCTCGTGGTAGGGTTCTCCATATCTATAACCATAAACACAACATAAGCTTAAAAGGTACAAGGAAAAAAGTTGAACTTTCATAGCCAGCTAACTGTTCAATATGTTTGGCAGTTGTATTAACATAGTTTTGTAATTAAATTTCCATGTGAAAACATAAATATCCAATGAAGAAGCCTAGTAGTTTATCCCAATTGGTTCTAACAGATTGTTTCAAGGCAGAGTTCATCTTGATGTCTCCAGTTCTAATCTGGCTGATGTTTGAGTCCTGCTGAACACAGTTGCGTTAACAGACAACATTTTGGGTGGCATTTGAGTTGACCTCCATCCAGACATTTCAAAGAAGAGGGGGCTGTCAAATGAAGTTTTCCTTGGAAAATATCTATCCAAAGAAAATATTTGGATTCCTCTATTGGGTCCATTTCAACAGAGTAAAAAATAAATAGTATAAGTGCAATAGCATATGATAGGGTGAAGTATCAAATGAAAGAAGTGACCAATTTATAGACTTCAGAAAAATAGGCAATGCACAATCTTGCAGAACCAGTGCAAAAGAAACATAAAGCAACATTATGTCATGGTGTCACCATATCGTCAAAAGTGATCACTATAATGATAGTTACAAGTAAAATATCTCAAAGGACTTTGCAAAGAAAATCCAACCCAAATGAATGAAAAAGAGAAAGAAACATAGAAAATAATTTACTAAATGCTTATCTCATTATAATAATCATGTATCACATCGCTATATGCAAACAACTGGCATTACCATTCTCATCAATATTAAAATTTTACTTAGGATTTGTCAAAGGATGTCATCACATGAATATTATGTCTGTAGTCCTATTTATTCCCACCAAGAGACAAGTGACAACACCTTCTCCCTACCACCCAATGTAAATGCAGACTCTAAGAAAAGGGAAAGTTTAATCATGATCCACTTCCTAGAAAAAAATGTCCAATACATCAATACATAGTTTATTTTTTAAATATATCCAATACATAGTTTAGTTTAATATCCAATACATAGTTTAGTTTAATATAATATCCAATACATAATTTAGTTTAATATCCAACACATATTTTAGAAAATATATCAAATACATAGTTTAGTTTAATATATCCAATACATCAATAAACATAATATGGATAAATCAAAGGCTCTTCCATGTTATTTAAATATTCATAGCTTAAATTTAACACCATGATATGACACTCAGATCCCAAAAAGGTTGGAAAGGAAGATGTGGCATAGATGTTAAGGTAAATAAAGAGTAATTCTCATGCCTTAACCTAGTAAATATCCTGTCATTTTCATATCCTCAACATTAGAAAAAACTAGATTATACAAGTTAAATAAGTACAAGTAAAAATAAGAGAAAACATAGTACAAAAGGGTGACCTTTAAGAGATTATTGTAGAGGATGGAGTACGGACATATTTGAAGCAAGGAGTATGGCCATCTCCATCATCATCAATCACTATAAAAGAATGTCTACCCAGGGCTGAGAAAGCGTAGATGTATGGCCTTGGAAAAGCCTCGTGACAAATATTCAAGGCTCTCCCAACATATGAAGCTCAAGAAAAATGTATAGTGATGGGTGTCTAATTGACCAATATAGATTGGAAGGAAACTCTGCGGTAAAAGTGACTACATCTATGTGGTCTTCATGGAAGTGATTGTCTAGAAACATAATGGGAAAATGTACACCATCTCACCAACCTAGTATAATTTGCATCCAATTCTAGGGATTTGTCACGAGTCTTTTGTTTCAGTAAATTTCATGAGCAGTTTTAGATCTACACAATAATTTCTATAATAATGCATTAATTCCCATTGGAATATTTTCTTGGTAATGAAATCTTTGTACAATTTCATCATCGCGTGGATATCCAAAGAATGGTGTTGGGAAACTCATCTCTTCGGCATATTTGTCTTCAAAAATTCCAAGTGGTCATTGTCCTTTAGTTGGTGTTATTTCAATGATCTTCTCTTGCAGATCATGAATATGTTATGAGCCTCTGAACCGATGTACAAAGGTCTTAGTTTGTCTTTCACTTGTTGAAGTTATTTTTGTTTCACTTTGATTATCATTGTCTTCATCTTGGGATGTATTATCATGAATGATAGATTTGAGACTATTATTCCAATTGCTATTTATGGAAATGTTTTCAGCTTTATATAAATATTGAGAACATATTTATTCTAGTGATTTCATCACAACATGCACACGAATTTTCCCTATTTGATATGCATTATTGTATTCCAATAATATTTTTGATGCAATGGCAATTATCATTGTATCATCCATGAATTGTGGCAATTCTTTTTGAACAATTTCCATGTGCCCATGTACATTGATTACTGAGCTGGTTAGCCCATTGGGATCATTTCTTGCCTCATTGCCTTATTTGTGCAAAAACAATTCTTAATAATACAAGCCTCTCTTCAAGTTCTTTGAGTGTTGCTACAATTGGAAATGGGCTATTTATTATGTCTTATTTTTTCAAGTATTACAAAATGTGGTAACTTTGCATTATCAAGTGCTCATTTGCAAGATTTGCATATGATCCTCTTAGACAATTTTTTTCCTCTTCCAGATATGTGTATATATGTTTGTTCTAAGTCATGTCCAATGCTTATCATGTTCTTTCCGAATTGCAACTTTTTACATATTGGAAATTTGGTTATAGGTATGTTTTCAATTTTCTTTATGTAATTTTGTATAAGGGTACTCTTGGATGAGTCACAATCTTTATTCCTAATTTGTTTTCTATTGTTCTAAATACTATGTGTACTATGCATACATAGAATTTGTTTCAATTTGTGAAAGTTCATTATATTATGCGTACATAGAATTCTTTCCCTTAGGTCATGGACCAAGAGATCTTGTTATATTCAAGTAGATGGACCCTGTGTATATCATTGGAGAATGTTGCCTCATTGTTTAATCCCATTGGTCAGTTCAACACTAACCTAGATGCCATTGGGTTTTGGCTTATGGGATGTGTTGGATGCTATGTATATTTCCTTATGATGAGACTTGTGATCTCTCCCTTGGGAAATTACTGAGATACCTATGGATTGGTCAAGGAGATTGATCTTGATAGAGAGAGAGAGACTTGTACTTGTGATGTCTCCCTTGGGCTATGGTTGAGAGACTTATGGATTAGTCGAGGAGATTAATCGTGAGAGATAATGGAAAGTACTTCCCTAGCTAAGATGGAGTGTTGAAAAAAGGGTAGCTATGGCTGGTATTTTCATTTTCAAATTAATGGAGAAATTATGAATTTTTTTTGTTTGACCAAGTCATCCTAAGGTGCTCAAGTTGGCCACACATGTGGAAAATCCACCTCGTAAGATACATATAAATAAGAGCTCGTTGTACTTTATTTGGCACCATCTCATCACACATAATTCAATTTGAAATAGCAAGGAGACATCCACACATGCGAAGTAGTCAAAAGAGAATCTATTCTGCGTTGAATAACCTTCTAGTTTTTAGTTTGACTAGCATTGACTTTGGAGAGACTACTTCTATTTGACCAAGTCCTTGGTCTATCTTGGAGGCCAGATATTTGAGGGATACTTTAAATCTATTTGACCTTGACTTTTCTCTTGTTCTTAGGCTTGTTGACCACAAGTTGACCGCAAGTAAACTTTGTACTTTTACCAAGATTTGACTGGTTCGTTGACTGTAATTTTGAGGAAATTTCAGGACCGAATTTCAACCCCTTTGTTAAGCTACCTCAAGCTAAAATTCAGCCCCTCTATTGTAGACCATGACTTTGACCAACATTGACCATATTCTCTATCCTTTGACTAATTTGAATTAGATGTATTGAGGTCATAATTTGGAATCTTGTTTGGGAATATTTTGATGTACTTTTGATGAACTGAATTTCTCACTCATAAGGAAAGATTGGTTGGGTTTTCTCCTTGTGGTTTTACCCTAATTTCTAGGCCAATTTCTAGTGTCTCTTGTCTCTTGTTTTATTGTTCATTATGATCTCTATTGCTGCTGACTTATTCCAGGCGAGTCGGGGGATAAAGCAGGGATGCCCTCTATCCCCCCTTCTCTTTTTCATTCAAGCCTCTCTCCTCAGTTTTATGTTGGAGAAAAGAGAAATTGATCAAGAGCTTATGGGTCTTAGAATTTCCAAGGGAATCAGAGACATCAACCATGCACTCTTGGCTGACGACTCCATCCTTCTGGGGGGTGCTTCCTCCATCTCGGCCTCCCTCTTCAAGCTAGAGCTTGATCACTACTACCTCGATTCTGGGAGTGAACTTAACACTGGAAACTGTTTCATTTATGCTTGGAACCTTTCTAGACTCGAGCTAAGCGTGATCACCAGGATTTTTTGCTTCAAAGGCTCCATGAAATGGGTTTCTTTTAAATATATTTGGTTGTCGATCTTTCGAGGTTTCCCGATTGGGAGGGACTGGTACCCCATGCTAGAAAAATTAAAGCTCAAAATGCAAGCCTGGGGCACATCATGGCTCAACCTGGAAGGTAAGACTGTTCTCATTAATTCAGTCCTTAATAGTCTTCCAATCTTTCAGACTTCTCTGTTGTTGGCTCCAGTGTGCATTCTCCGCAAGATGGAGCAATCCATTTGCTATTTTTTCTGGAAGGGATGGAAGAATAATGATAAGAGAATTCTGTTGGAGAGTTCGAATAAGATCGCTATGCCTCTGCAGGAAGGTGGGCTCCACATAAAAGACCTTAAGGAGCACAATATCGCCCTGGGGGCCAAGATCTTATGGCGGCAGGTAGCAAGGAGTACGAGATGGGCACAGATTGATTTGTGGAAAAGATACATCTTTGGAAAGCATCTTCGCAGCCTAGACAACTTCTGAACTAACCTGCGTGGATCCCCTATTCATCAGTTATGTAAGCGTGCTCTCTCATTGTTGCGTGACCACTTGTTTTGGATTCCAGGCTATGGGAAGTAGATCAGCCTATGGGAGGATAGGATCATGAACGCAGATGCGATTGAGGATGATCCTGAGTTGCAAGAGTTAAGAACGTGGATGATTGCTGATTCTCAATGCATGATGTGGGACATTTCAGAGCGGGACAAAAAAAACTGGCAGGGTGGCAAAAGATAGAGATTCCTACTCAGTTGGAGCAAGTGTGGGCCGAATTCATGGTAGTGCTGGCCGGGAAAGCCCCCTTAAACGCAAGGAAAAAATACAGAAGGGGTTGGGCTTCCTTGAAGGGATGCTATTCCGTAGTAGAAGGCTACAGGTCCCTTAAGGCCATTCCCAATGTCCCCTGCAACCCTGCGATTTGGAAAGGGGTTTGGAAGGTAAAAAGAATTCTGAAGATTTGCATGTTCACTTGGCAATTGGGGCATAGTAGTATCCTTACAACTGAAAATCTGCAATGTCGTGGCTTCCACAACCCCACTCGATGCTCGCTCTGTCAACATCTAGAGGAAAATTCAATCCACATCTTTCTCGAGTGCCTCTTCACTCAGGACATTTGTAATGAAATCTTGATGTTATGGAACAACAATCCCACCCTTCCAACCACCATCATGGGTATGTTGTCTAATTGGGGATACATGTTCCTAATTCCTTCCTCGGGAGAGACTAGCCATACGAGGGGTGGATGATTATCCCTAACTCATTTGCTGGAAGATTTGGCTTGAAATTAACAATCAGATATTTCAAGAGAAGGCACAAAACCAACAGTAAATCATCATGAAAATCATAAGCTTATTCAAAGAAATAATGTAGGCCAAGGTGAATCAAAAGCGGGTTTGTAGCTTAAACTAGCAAGGTAGGGTGCCAACAGCTGGGGCTAAACCTTCCCACTAGGAAAAATATGGAGAAGTACAGAGAAGAATGGAAAATCATATTAGAGGATGATGACTTCGAGAAATGGAGAAGTAGCACAAATATTCACTCTATGTTTTTTTACGGCGCAACAAAGGGGAATCTGCGGAAGGCTGGAGGCGGAGGAGTTATCCGCTGCCCTTCAGACCAAATCATTTCCCACTTTGCCTGGGATTTGGGGCTTACTTCGAAAAATCAAGCGAAAGCCATGGCTCTCCTCCAAGGCCTGAAACAACTGTAAAAACATGGAATCAAGGAGGCTCGAGTCATTGGAGATTCATAAAGCCTCATTGGCTTGATTAGGAAAAAATCGGTCCCTAAAGACCTCTGTCTACGACGGTTGTTTGCTCGCATCAATAAGTTGATCATGTCCTTTGACAGAATTCAGTTCTTTCACATCCTTGGGAAAAATAACAAAGATGTGGATCTCGAAGCTAACATTGCTATCTCTTTACAAGCAAGAACTCTCCTCTGCGACGAGGGGGACTCATGGGATCCTCTACCTTATCCGGCGCCTCTCCTTGTCATGTATTTTTCTCTTGTTGTAGCAATTTGTTAGTATTAGAAGGTTTGCTAGTCATTGGGAAATTGCTAGATTGAATGTAAGAAGCAGAGTAGGTGAATTTTGCTTGTTCATAAACCCCCTAGACATTGGGTCTCCAGATGTAAAACCTCCGAGCATAAGCCTCAGACTTTTTCAATCAATATAAAAATACCTGTTTCTATTAAAAAAAAAAAATAATGACCTATCTAACACTTTCTACCCATAATGGGCCAGTTAAATAATACAATAAATTCATAAATTTATAAACATAAATACTTAAATCTTGCAAATGTAGGATACTCATTTGTTATAATATTCACATCCATTAAAAACATGTTGTATTTTACTTGTTTCAAGTTTCAAGTTATGACAAGAAACCTGGCTTAAGCCACACCCTCTCCTAATTATGGTATAAGAAAACATATCATATTCGAATTTCAAAATTCAATAACATGCTTCTAAGTTTAGTGAGTTAAGAGGCAATATTTGGAGTTACCATAGATACAAATATTTCATTCACATCTTTGTAAAATAAAATACACAAGTCTAAATAAAATTTCAACCATTGAATATATTGAAATTTTTAGGCAATACAAGTTTCTAAAGTATATTTTGAAATCTCAAAAGGACATAACAACACTAAATTTCTCTAATTCTCCTTTTATTTATAAATATATAAGTAGTCAAAACTATTCCAAACATAGAAAAAAGTTTACTATATGGCATGTATTCCATCATCAGATACATAATTCCCTTGATACATTGATCCCCCTAGCTAAATAGTCTAGATAAAAAAATATATACATGTTGATCCACACTTTATATAATAAGTATGGTCGAATATATATATTTTTTACACTAATATGACCAAGTAGTTTAAACAAGTTTGTATTTTTGATGTCCTTTGCGCATTCTCCTATGAACCAGTTTCAGCACTTCATCTATCAAAATCATTGGAAATGAAACTATGATAACTAAACACCATTCACTTAAACTCAAGGGTACGATGCCAAAGATATTGGCCAGAAATGGAACATAAAGGATCAGAAAGTGAAGTCCAAATGAAATAGACATTGCCACCAATAGCCAAGGATTAGTCCAAGGTGGAATAGTGAGCAAACTATTATCCTCTGATAAAGAATTTAATGTGTTGAACATTTCAATGGACACCAATATGGAGAGGGAAAGGGTTGTGGCTTTTACTTTTCCAGCTGTAAAATAATCACAAGGATTGGAAAATGAGAGATTTTTCCCACCAATGGAAAATGGTGAAACCTTGAAACCCTCCCAAGATGGGCACTCTCCCCAAGACCTGAGTTGTGAAAAGGTTACCAATGTGTGGCCATCCGTAGAGAATTTTATCCCTAAAAATGAATCATGTGTGTACCACAGAGCAAAAACACCTACTGTTGCGATTCCAACATATAAACCACTAACCTGCAATTAAAAGGGAGGGAAAAAAAAATTAAAGATGATGATTAAAGAAGAAAAAAACGAAATTTTGAGACTTTAAGAAAAAAAAACCAAATGTATAAAAGATTGAATACCATGTAATGGAAAAACACCCATGCACTAATCAGGGCATCATTGCTTTTACGAGGTGGTTTTTGCATTATATCTTTGTCAGGAGGATTAAATCCAAGAGCTGTTGCCGGAGGACCATCTGTGACTAAATTCACCCATAAAAGTTGCACAGGTATCAAGCCTTCAGGCATGCCTAACATAGCGGTTATAAATATGGAAGCCACCTCCCCCATATTAGATGATATCATGTACCTATAATGAATACCAGAAAATAAGAGTACAAAAAGGGAGTATATTAGACTTGGAAGAAAAGGAACTTGATACAAAGTTTTTATATTTGTATCTAATTGTAGAGATGGATACCTTATGAAAGCTTTCATGTTGTTGTAGATGGAACGACCTTCTGCAATAGCAGAAACAATAGTGCTGAAATTATCATCAGCTAATATCATATCTGATGCTTCCTTGGCGACCTAAAACACACAAAAAAATGTGTACACAATGTACAAACCTCAAATTCCTTACATAGTAATGTAATTGAAGAATGATCTTTCATTAAATTGTTAAAATTTTCAATTTAAATGGAAAATGATAACATTATAAAAGTAAAAAAAAATCATTCACCAATTTTTTATTTCAATAGCTTTTGGAAAGGGGTTAATATATTAATGAAATATTTCTATGATATCACACACATTGAATTGTGTACCAAAATCTAATGCGGGTATAAAGCCATCTACTAATCCATCTTACTAGGGCACAAGTCCCTAATTCAAAAACCTAGAGGCTTAAGTATTTTTTCCCTAATATTTTAGATGATGCCCTAATGAAATTTTGAGTTGTTTTAAGGTAAAAACATGATAAGAAAATACTAAGATGACCAACTTAGATTGAAATTTTGTAATAAAAGTTTATATTTTGGAAGGCATGCTAAATGCATAGTAAATGCAGTGAATACTAACAATGAAAACAACATGACAAGTTACAACCTAATATTGCTAGTGAAATATAATGTGCATTTTTTTAATTCTTCCTTTAGGTCACATGCAAGAGACACTAACCTTATTAGAAATTATAAAATACACCTTCTAAACATAAATTATAATTTCGTGTCAATGCAAACACCTAAGAAATCAGTGGGGAATGAAAAAAAATGAAGTAAATGGAAAATCTCGTGGAAGAATTTGTAAGCATACCTCTGTCCCAGCAATTCCCATGGCTATTCCAATGTCTGCAAGCTTCAAAGCAGGGGCATCATTGACACCATCTCCAGTCATTGCCACAACTTCACCAATTTCTTTGAGCATCCGAACTATATCCTTCTTATGCTTTGGTTCTGCTCGAGAGAAAACTCGACCACCCGATTTTGCCAAGATTTCAACACGCTTATCCAAAGGGAGTGTCATGAACTCTTTTCCAGTAAAACTTTTACCGCCGAGATCCTCTCCTTCATAGAACACACCTATTTCCTGACATATGGCTTCTGCTGTGGACTTGCTATCACCAGTGATCACCATTACTCGAATACCTGCATCTCCACAATCCTCAATGGCCTTGCGAACTTCTTTACGAGGAGGATCCTATTAATTGAAGTTGGTCATGTTAGTATGTTCATTAGAAAATAATACAATGCATTTAGAAAAGAAGGTATCCTACCACAAACCTAAGGGAAAAAGTAGGGAGGAAAAAACATAAAAAAAGGTCCACAATGGGCCATATTTCAAGCATCATATTGGATCAAAGATAAGAGACTCAAGAAAAAAATATAGGCACAATAATCCTTAAAAATGCAAAAACTTACTCTTAATCCAACAAGAGCAACAAAGATAAGGTTGTTTTCTATATCAGAGTAATTGGTTGGGTCCAACAATTTTATATGCGCGGGATGTTTCTCTCCATCATAATCATTGAAGTCTCCCAAATCTTCCTTGTATGCCAATGCCAAACAACGCAAAGCTTTTGAACTCATTTGATGAAACTTCCTCAAGAGTAATTCCCTTGATGCATGGTCTAATTCAACAACTGATCCATCTGCAAGTTGTTGAAAAGCACTCCTTTCAAGCAAATTTTCCACGGCACCCTGTGAAATAGCTAAACTTTAATATTGCAAAACAAAGTTGGTCTCTCTTATTTTCTTAGTAAAACATACATGTTAAGAAAGTCAATACAAAGTACCAAACCATTTGTATCCATGATCTTGATTACGTTTAAGGAACTAGAAATTAAATTGCATATCTTTTTAGTATAGATTTCCATGTCTATATCATTAATATTTTTTCTATCATCATTTCTATAATAATTTTTCTTAAAATTATCTTTTTCTTTTCCAAATATCTTCAACATGACATTATCATAGTATTTTAAGCTTGACATTATCATAATGTATTGAAAAAACATACCAGGAAAAATATAAAAATATATACAATATTAGGCTTTTTCAATTCATTTAACAAAGCAACTTGGATATGACATTATCATGATGTTTAGCAAATCTGCAATTTTAGAACTTTCAACTTGGATATGACATTATCATGATGTTTAGAAAATATGCAATTTTAGAACTTTTCCAATCATAGTTTAAAAGTTATCCTTTAACGAGTCATCTTGGATGATGGAACATTATCAAGATAATTTTTAAATAGCAACCAGGAAAAGTACACGAATGAAAGGTTAAAGCAATCTTGGATGATGTAACATTATCATGATAATTATCAAATAGAAACAATGCAAAGTACACATTGAAATCCTTCAAACGAGTAGATTGAGGAAAACTTAAAAAAAAAAAATACAAAAGAACCTTCACTAGCAGACGATTTTGTCCCAATGGTTCCTTGACAATAACACCCATGGATTTCCGATCACAATCAAACTCCAATAAAGCCAACCTCTTTGATCTTTGTATCCACCGATCAAAATTACCTATACAAAACTAACCAATCACAATTATCCAAAGCGAAAGATGAAAGTGAAAAAATGAAAATTGTAGATATAATACAATGCTTTGATGCAAAAAGATAAGATTTTTAAATTCTAAATCACTTGTTTTAACCAGATTATGGGCAGAATCAGTCACCTAATTTCACTGTGCCACTGTTGAGAATAACACTTGTATCACCTGCCATCGGATCAGGAATTCCCATTTTTTCAACCAATACCTTCACACAAGAACCCAGAAACAAATGGGGAGGTTATTAGAGCAACA
Source organism: Pinus albicaulis (assembly GCA_034641835.2). NCBI lineage: Eukaryota > Viridiplantae > Streptophyta > Pinopsida > Pinales > Pinaceae > Pinus > Pinus albicaulis. The sequence continues at coordinate 449,082,644 of CM076584.1, forward strand.
AATGGCGGATCAAATCAGATGTTCCATTTCATAATGAACCACCTATTGATCACGAAATCAGACTTCTCTATCTTGATTGGAAAAATGTGTCATATACTCCTTAGGATGGTTTTTGTTTACTTTCCATAGTTTATTCTTCAAACTGGAGATTTCATTCTGTTCATTATTCCTCTGCACTGCTATTCATTACTAGTCTAGGTGTATCCAAATTGCTGGACATTTTCACATGGTGAAACAAAACATGAAAACTAATAAACAAACCAAGCAAATCAATTATGTAGGCAACTACTAACCTTTAAGGCTGCCTCAGTTGGAATACCAGTAGCATGGAACTGATGACCTTGACAAGATATCCCTGCATCATTGCAAACTGCAGCAATTTCTGCTAGAGTTTCTAAATTTTCCCCCATATTATGTGCAGGCCAATCCAATATTTTTCCATCCTCTGGATTATATGTTGTTCCTTCAACAGTAAACTCTGTAAGTGAACCAGCACTGTGCCCTATGGATATAAATTCACTGACAGACATCTGATTGGTTGTAAGAGTGCCTGTCTTATCAGAGCAAATCACCGTGGTGCAACCCAATGTCTCAACGCTAGGTAGCTTACGCACAATAGCATTCTTTTGTGCCATCTTACGAGTGCCAAGAGCCAAACATTTAGTAATGACAGCAGGCAATCCCTCTGGTATAGCAGCAACTGCCAGAGCAACAGCAATCTTGAAGTAGTAGGTACATTTCTCAAAGGAAAACCTGATATTTTTTGGCCAACCATCTATGACTTCCCATGAAAGAAAATATTTGTAGTTCATGATCCAGACAAGAATACAAATAGCACCAATCACTTTTGTGAGTCTTTCACCAAATTCATCTAACTTTCTTTTCAAAGGGGTATCATGACATTCCATTGAAGCTTCCTGAATTTGTGCCTGGATTTTACCTATTTCTGTAGACATGCCAGTGCTCACAACAATGCAAGTGCAGCAGCCATTGGTAACTGCAGTTCCTGCAAACACCATGCATTCTTTTGACTGCAACTCACAGTCACACAAGGTGACTGGATATGTTCTTTTGACCACAGGCATACTCTCTCCTGTCAGGGAACTCTGCTCCATCCTAAAGGTGGATGTCTTGAGGGACACAACTCTCATGTCTGCGGGAACCTTGTCTCCCACCTTCAGTTCCACTATATCTCCTGGAACAAGTTCTCTGGAGGGAAGATCTGGAACATAGTGTCCTTCTCTCAACACCTTTGCATGATCAGATTGCATTTCTTTGAGAGCTTCCAAAGCCTTCTCAGAATTATTCTCCTGCCATACTCCAACAATGGCATTAAGGATTAGAATCAAGAGAATGACCAGGGGTTCTACATAGGCTGTTATACCCTGCTCAGAAGACACATTATCACCCAAGTAGGCCAGAATAAATGAAATGCCAGCTGCCAGCAGAAGTATTTTAACAACTGTATCATCAAATTGCTCCACTACCAGCTTCCACAAAGGTGTACCATTTTTCTTCTGGAGCTCATTCCATCCATATATTTGACGTCGTTTTTCGACTTCATGACAATTTAAACCTTTCTCTAAGCTCACATCATATTCTTCTAAGCATTCTTCAACAGTTTTAGACCAAGCAGGAAATATCTTGTCCTCCATGGATTGTGAATTAGATGACCAGATTCTGAATTCAAACAGATTGCTCCACCATTAACAGATCTACAATGTGTGTGAAAAGCTCCAAAATTAATACTTTCAAGAACCCTGATAACTTTGGACACGAGCTTTGACTACGATTCTACTTGCCAAAAAAAAATAGTTGGATTTAGATTTGTTCAAATAGAAGAAAATTCAATTTCATATACATAACTTGAAAACATGTGTTCTACAGCTACCAGCATGCCAATGGATTCCATTTCAAACATCAAAAAACTAAAATAAAATTTGTAAATTTTGTTCATGAGGGTGGAATATATTATGATGGGTTATATTGTTAAGTTACTCTTAATGTATTATAATATGATAGGTTATATTGTTAAGTTCTTCTTAATGTATTATATTATGATAGGTTATATTATTAAGTTATTTTGTGATTTAAATAATTATTTGTTTAAAATTTTGTGGGCAAAAATTTAGTCATATAATAGTTTAGATACCTTGGATTAGCAGTTTTTCAAGCCAAACCAAACTTGTAATTATCTTTAAACGACACAAACAACTTGACAAAGAAAAAAAAAATCTAGACAAATTTTTATAACAAAATAATTGCACCTATGTTTCTTATGCAAACCAGAAGCAAATAAAGAGTCTTGAATCCAACCAAAAAAATAAACAAAAGGGTTTTGAATCCAACCAAACACAAGTCAATCATTACCACCCCGAACAAAGATTCTACATGCTCAAAAAATTTCAACTCCGAAGAGACTTCATGGCTGATCATTTGGTGGGAAAAAGAAACAAAATAATGCAGTTTCAAGAGAATCAGATGAAACTATTGCCACTCACAATCAAGACAAGCTATTACAAACTGTCAGGTATGATTCTGAACAAAATATTCTACCTCCACGAGCGTTTCATTTCAAATTCAACTGAACAAAGTGTAGAATCCAAGCTTACAAGATTCAGGATTTGATTCGAAACATAAAGTTTCAGTGTCAGTAAATTAACGACCTCTTAGGTATGCTGTATAAATTCTGATTGTTAAAAACAAACTAAGGAGGTCCTGGAGCCCAACAAAAAGATTCAACTCAAGACTTAAAGCTATCAGTGCTAAGCAACCCTAAAAAAAAAAATCAGAATAATTAAGTTGTGAATTTTTCTTAAAACGTATAATAAAATTGATTGAATGTCGATATCACTTGAATAGAACAATAAGCTCAGTAAATTTGTCCTAAAACCAGGGCAACAGTTCCGCATATGATAAAATCCATTGAATATTGAAATTAATAACACTGTACAATTTCAAGACAATCATACAAAACGGCTATGACTCAATGAATAAACAAACTGCTACAATTTCTGAAATGGGATTCTAAACAGAATATTTTACTATCCACAAATTAATATTTTCTCAGTCTATTGTCAACAAATTAGTTTTTAAGTATATATCTTAGTCTAATGTTAGCAAATTAACAAATTCTAAATATGCACTGTTTTCCAAAAAAACCAACTGAACGGCCCTAGAGCTCAAACAAAAAACTGAATGGTTGCCAACAATCTAAGTGCCAAAAGATGCAATTCCAACTAGACTACTATAAGTCCACAAGGAAAACAAATAACAAAACCAAACAATTAATTGCAGCAAATTAAGCATATGTTAATAAATGCTGCCACTGCATTGTGACCACCATCACTATTATGTACCTAATAACTTTCAGATAAATTTGACACAATATACTAAATAGTAGAGATTTGATTTCATATGTGGAAAAAACAATTTTAAAATGATAAATTATTTTTATTTTAATATATCTGGACTTATACGTGCTACAAAGTAGAAAAAATAAAAAATAAACAACAAAATCTTACTTCCTAATCAACCAAACATTAATCCTAGAACATTATTTCTGTCACGTAGTAAACATGAGAAAATAAGCCAGCTAACATACTCACTTACTATCCAATCCCTAACCAATCGAATTTGAGAAAACACTACACTACTTTTATATATCTATGAATAATAATAATAATAACTTTCTCGATATTAAGATTAATATATAATATTATGATATAAAAAAACACCATTATAAATCCATCATAGTTTCTAAACAACGTAAACACAAATACTGCATTCTATAACCATGACAGTAAACCAAATTTTCATTCTATTTTATAAGGTGCATGCTTGAAAACCTCTAAACACTTCGTCTAAAAGTATCTAAACCTACCAAGTTAAGAAGAGATTAGTGTTAAGATTTGGAGAATTCTGTTTTTAAACTATTCGCAAGAATTAACGAAAAGTTACATTGTCAAAATATTATATAAGTAGTTACTCATGAAATAGGCAGCTTATAAAGAAATAACATGTTACGGTAATCAAAATAATATAAATGTAACTTACAAAGAAATAGTATAGTATATATTATTAAATATTATTTTTGGGATTCAATTGAATTAAGTAAGTCATTTATTTATAACCATTTCTATGAGAAATAGTAGTAACTAACTAATTTCTCATGATTTTTTAATCTAGTGATGGTCACAGGAGGGGTGAAGAAGTAGTATTGAAACTGTGAAATGAATCACATAGGGTCTTGCACTGGGTAACCAGGACTTACCGGAAAGTCACTCATCCCAAATCGTCTATGGCTCAAGCGCTCTTAACTGTGGAGATTTCTCCACAATCAAACCCATTTAACTTGCTAACCCATTTGCAATACCTTAACAAGTATTGTGTCTCATGAACCATTCACAATTATTGTACATCATATCAATAAAACATCATGTTCAACCATCAATAAAACAATACAAAAACAACTCAAAAGAAACACCATACATCATATCAATAAAACTTTATCAAAATAAAAAAGTTATTTACTCACATGTGTAGTATACTATCCTTGGTGGTAAATAGCGCTTTCTTTAGGCCAGAGAAACCTCAATGGCTAGTGCAGAACAGAGAGCCATGAAAGCCCAAATTCATTCCACCAAAGCAGCTTGCACAGACAACGTTCATAGTTCCTTCAGATTTATCACATTTTGGTGACACAAGAACGATTTATACGCTCGTCCTGCATAACAGACAAACAGATGATGTCATACGCATGGAATAAATTAACATAATAAACTATTGCTGCGAGACAGGAGGAACTCAAACTTCTGATGTCACGAAACTCATGAACGAAGCTTCCTGGCAAATTCCTTGAAAGCGAAGGCTAATCGAACAACTTTGGGGTTTAAATCTTTGGAAATAGATGTATGCCACCCCAAATAAAGAGTTGAGGCAATAGAGGTCAATGGTCTTCTGTTCATATTTTTTCAATCACCATTAACACCGCCCCAGGAAGGAAAAATATGAAAGCGCGTAATGATAACGAGAACGGAAGGAGCTCGGAAAGTGCGTGGGAGTATAAACGCTGTAATTGTGATCCATTTTGCGTCTTCTCTTTGATTCTATCACTTATCCGTCATCCTAAAATTATTTAAATAATTTTTTAGTGTAGGTATTGACAGTGATTTTTTAAATCATAGAGATTGATCTTATTATGCGGATTTTTAATCTATAAATAAATTTTGTTACAATATCATTGTTTGTGAATATTGCATGTCTCAAAAATTATAATTCAATTAATATGACACTTATTCATATGATATTTCTTTTAATTGATGAATTTAATTAAAATGGTCAAAAAGACCTAACTACTTTGGTAATAAATCCTAGTTTTTGATTTGTGTAAACAACTGCCATCCACCTAATAATTATTAATAAGTAAATTGAAATTATGAATGCCCTATTCCAAAATAGGTATGAGTATCGACATAATTATTGCTTCTTTAATGAATATTATTTAGACTGAAATGTGTGTTTCCCCTTATTGCATTTAAGAAGGGGGTGGCATGGCCAACGCACCCTATGCATAACACATGCAAGTTTATTCTCCATTCACTATGATGTTAAGCCTTTGGCAGTTCTCTTGGCTTGTTAAGCGTATAATTAGTCTTCAAAATTTATGGTGTGCTTAGACCCAATTGCTGGTGTGATTATTTTCTCAGTTGTTTGATTGTGACGAGCCTATGCACAAACGGAATTCTGCAAAGCTATGGCATGATTCTTGGCCTTTTTCTATGAGGGGGTCACTTGCTTATGGTGATACAGTGGTAGTGACTTGTGATTCCTGCATGCAAGCCAATTTGACTTCTAAGTCTGGTAGGAATAGTTGCTTGCTAGGGATGGATTATGGACTGAGCCAAAAACTAAGCATACAAAGAGTTTGTGCCTCATAACTTTGTAGATTTCATTGGGGGTGAAGGGGGAATTTGTCGGCATCACCACCTTGAACTTAGTGTTTGAAACCTTGTCAATTTCATCACCCTACAGTCAACGTCTAAAACCTTGTCAACTCTGGAAAAATGGGCTAGCGCTTTCAGGTTACATGTTTTTCTCTTGATCCATGTTATTTGTTGCTATTACTTTGTGTTTGTGTGGTTCAAGTTTGGATATTTCCTTTTAATTTTTATGGGGGTTCACAATGTCCTACACCTTGGGGTTTCCTGGAAAGCGAGTGTTTCTACTTGGAGGTGTCCTTATGTGCCTCTAGATTATTGGTCACTTTACTTTTGTTGGCTTGAGATGTCCCAAAGACCTTGTATCTTTTGATGTTGGCTCGAGATGTCCCAAAGACCTTGTATCTTTTGACCTTTCTTATGTCTCTACCTATTTAGTCTCAACCCCCTTAGTTTGGGTTTGTAAGGGTTAATAAATTTTGTTCGACTTCTTTCCTATTGGTGAAAAATGCATCGACAATGTATGCATAGCCAGAAGGGAATTAGTGGTAGGGGACCTAAGGGCGCTCATGTGCCTGGGCCCAAGCCGAGGAATTTGTTGCCATATTCTGCTCTATTATACCTCTTGACATTCGTGAAGAAATCCACTAGCTGGAAACTTCCACCACTAATGACCACCATGCATATTACAACTCTAAAATTCCGGAGTGTTGGAAAGTGTAACTAGGTTCGGTCTTCATAATGACTAATAATTATGAATTTATGAAATGAAGAAGACAAATATAATAAAATTTACTTTTGTAAAGCTTGCTTCATGGGTTTCATGAGCAAGGAGTTTTTATTATATGTCAAAGACTTATTTTTTATTTCTTTTAGGAATTTGTCATCTTGTCATAAATATATAATTTAGAGTCATAAATATGAAGTGTTGTTACACTTGCAAAGGATCAGTATTGATGTAAATAAGTATGCCTCAAGACCTTGTCAAAATGCTCGTGAAAGTTGTCTCAAGTATGATGCAGATACCCATCAATAAATCAGCCCAAAAGATGTTGGAGATACTCCTTACAAGTTGGCCTCAAAACAGAATGCAAACTTATGTTGGCTCAAAGAAATAGACACAACTATTCACAAGATATGTCAGCTAATTAGATGCAAAAAATACTATAAATACCCCAGTGGACTGCGCAGAAATGACAGACAAAAAATCTCCTGCTTCTCTGAGATTTTCAAGGGCATACCTCTGAGGTTTTCGGTGATAAGACATGCGGTGCATGTTAGGCACCTCTGAAATTTCGGTGGTCAAGATCTCTGATATTTTTAGTGTATGTATAGTGAGATTATTTTTGTATCTCCATAGAAAGAAGTCTATCATATTTTAGACTGTAGGACTATATGGTGACAAGGTGCAGAGGAGCAGTCTTGAAGATACGAAGGTGCAAAGGAGCAGTCTTGAGGATACGAAGTTGTAGAGTAATATCCTATCATATTTCAGATTGTATTACTGTATGATGACAAGGTGCAGAGAAGCAGTCTATCATATTTCAGATTTTATAGGTTGCATAGTGTAAAGAAGGGTTGCCACTATAATAAATATGCCTTGATATAATGTATCATGTGTGTATAAATAAGGATTGGAAGGAGATATCTAGGAGGCTGAGTATAGATCCGAAGAAGGCAAATAGGAACATGTTGTCAAGGGTTGATAGAATAGGGACCGATTTCCCTAGTGTTGGTGCAGAATGATGCAGTAAAGGAGATCAACTCAAGGAGCCAAGCAAGAGCTGTGACAAGCCTTTGGAGGCATACTAGTGGCAAGGGTCTAGGTCATGGTCATAGTACTTGTCAACTGAAAGTCTACAAGAAGAATTACTTGCGGGTTTTCCTCTCTAAGAGGGAGAGGTTTTGGCCCTGGCTTGAAGAGCCTAAACTTTGTGTCTCTTGTGTTTTGATAATTAACTTAGTGAAAGACATAATAAGCTAATAAAGAGAATATCTAAGTAAGAGAAATAATTTCACAAGTAATTATCAAGTAGAGAGTTGAATTAAACTATGTCGTACCAAATTCTCAACATGGAATCAAAACTAAGGTGCGAGAAAGGGCTATTTGACAAGAAGACACTCAAAAATCAAGAAGATCAAGGATCAATTTTGCAAGAAGACACTAGGATCGAATTCAGGAAGAAGGTTAAAGGTTAGTTTTCAATGGAAAGAGATCTACACTAAAAAGGGAAGAAGCCTCCATTCAAAAGGAAGCTTGCAGAAAAACCTTACTCAAAGAACTTATACTCAAAGCCCTTTCAAGAAGAAATGAAAGTTCAAGAAGGTGACCTAAAGCTATATCATTTGAAGCCAAGTCAATAATATTGGAGACATCATCAAAACATCTTTTTGTTGAATTCATCATCAAGACATCCTTGATCATCATCATCATCATCAAGAATCCAAAGTGATCCACCACTTTACACCACTCATAAAGAAGTATATCTAAGAGGGAGCTCATGCTACTATCTACATCATCATCAACAAGGAAGCTTATAGAAGAAGAAAAACATCTACTCAAGTAAGTATCTTTATGACTCCATATGAATCTATCAAAATGTATTCTTTGCAAAGAAAGTAACAAACTGGTTAGGGTTTCAAACTTTATTGCATGGAAGAAAAGGACAATGAAGTTATGCCAAGTACATGAAGGGAGACATAAGAGCCAAGAGGATTCTTATAGAATCCATAAAGGACTCCCTCATCCCCAATGTATCAAAACTAGAACCATAAAAAATAAATATATGACAAAATTGGTGGAGCTATTCTCAGTAAGTACCACAATAATTGGGAGAAGTAATGTCTAATAGTGAAATGACTACAGTGGTGCTAAATTCTCTACCGAATGAATGGGGAAACTTCACTACATGTATATATGGAAGAAATAAGCAACACCATTCCAGTATTTTTAGTCTCTAGAGGAAACAAGATTAAAAACTAAATTTGATACAATACCAAGTGAAGAAAATCAAACCTATGCAGCCATGTTTAGGAAGAAAGGAAGATTTGGTAAATTTGGTCCTCAGAATAAAAGGAGAAGTATGGACAAAGTGAAATGTTATGGATGTAATGAACTTGGGCATTATCAAAGGGATTGTCCTAAATATAGAAAGGACAAGAGGAAAAAGGAAGAATCCTATGTCACAGAAGAAAGGGGAGAACCTGATGCAAAGAAATATAAGATAGGAGAAGTGAAAGATCTCTACTATGAATGATATCATCTTCCTCTTTAAGAGGTTTCTGTTGGTTGTAAAATAGTGTGTTAGGAACCATTGTAGATTAATGCATCACTATAGAAATGGCATCATTATAGAAGCATGGAAAGAGCACTTGTCATAGGAGGATGTCTGCAATACAACTATGCTATGAAAGAAGTGGCTCCAGGGAACCTCACTAATAACAACATTGATGAAAGAAAATTATCTAGATCAAGGGTCATCATTCAATAATCCATATGGAAACTGGTTCTGACCATGGATTGGGGAGTCTTTTCCATACATGGAGTCATAGGCCTTGATGAAGGTTCGTGCGACAATGAGCAAGGGGTTGGGCAATGTGGAAATTTGATGTTGAATCTAGGGACATTTTGTGACATTTTAATCTTTGCAATGAAGATTGATCATATGGTGTTTTCGATGAAGACAACCTTTTTATAGTGGCGGAGGACGTCAGGACTCTGATTTGGGAGCGCCCGAGGCAAGTCATAGTGTGGGCGCGCCCATGTGTGACGAGCACCCGTGTTGAGATGACTCGGGTGGAAGGTGACTTGGGCATGTGTGACTCCACCATCCGTTATAGGCGTGAAAGCATATTGGTTGGTTAGTACGATGAGCGAGCGCATTGTAGTGGGAGCGCCATGTTGGGTGGGCACCTGCCCATAGTGAGGAGCAACCAAGTATAGTGGCGCGATGAGCGGACGAGTCGGGTTGCGATGAACGAACAAGTCATGTGTGACGTTGGGTGAGTCGTGTTGCGTTGATGGATGGTCTGTTTTAATATGTGAACGGGTGTGTTGTGTTGGTAGGAAGGTCGGTTGCACATATTGGTGGATGGGTGGACCTATGGGTGAGACCAAACGACACGTCCCTTGGAGAAACACGTTCGGTGGAGAGCGTATAAATAAAATTTGAAGTGTGGAGTTCAACCATCATGGAATTCGGTGAAGTCACTTGTTCAAATCTTCTGAAGTGAACAAAGTGCAAGCTAGTATGAGCCTGCAGGGTGGGTGGACAAGGTGAACAGAACTCGAGAAGAGTGCAGTGCGAGTCATGTGTACAACAGAGTTCAAGTCGTGCATCCTGCCTGACTAGGTCATGTAGAGTCGGGAAGACTCCGGGTCATGCAGTTAGGAAAAATGTGTCATGCAAAGTCGGGCGGACTCTGGGTTGTGCAGTTGGGCGGACTGTGTTGTGCAGAGTCGAGTGGACTCTGGGTGGTGCAATCAAGGTAACTAGATGTGCAGACAATCGGGTGTCGTGCATGTCGGTCGTGCAGAGTCGTGAAAACAAGCAAGGTGTTCCAGGGCGTTGCAGGGCATCTGGGCAGAGTCGCGCAAAATTTGGTAGAGCGTGCCAGGGTGTGGTAGAGCATCTGGGTAGGGTGAGCTGAACGACCGTATGTTTGTAAAACATGAATTTGGGGTTTCCACTGGGAAGGGCCACTGTTAGGACGTTGCGAGTTGAACATAAGTAATTGTACGATGGTGTATGGGAAATGTGTGCACAACCTTGTAAAATATTTGTACTTGTAAACATTTTTAGAATTTTATAAGTATTTGGGAAAATTTATTCAGGAGTTGCCCCTCCCTTCGTAAATGTGTGTTTATTCTTATGATTGGATCACATGTTATGAAATACAATTGATAAAGATAAATGAATGTTTATTTTTGTTGCATTATTGAAGAAAGTAAACACTTAATGGAAAATTGGCCAAGTGTTGGTGATAGGCGTAGTTTGTAAACCGTAGTAGTAAGAAAACGAAAAGGTTGGTCAGTGCCACACACTACCCATAAGTGGAAATTGAGTCACCACTAGTATGGAGATGTAACACCTAATGCCCTGCCCACGGTGCCTTGGGGTCGGGGTGGGGTGGATACCCTTATAAAACCATATATATATATTTTTTATATATCTATTTTCATTTTTTTAATGTTTTTATTTTAATTAATACTTTTAATTTATATTTTTTAATTTTAATTTTAATGTTTTTTATTTATGAATTTGTTTAATTTATTATATATGTATTTGAATTTTGTTTTTCTTACTTTTTTATTTATTTATTTTATAACTTAATATTTATTATGTTTTAAATAATTCTTTCAATTTCTTTTATTATTATTTTATTTTGATATTTTTTGTTTTGGGGTAAATTTTTTTTTTTGCTCTTAAATTATGATTTTTAAGAAATATTTTATTGTTTATATATATATATATATATATATATATATATATATATTTGGTTTTTTATTACATTTTTTATGCCTGTTTTTTTTTCAGTTTTTATATAATTTTTTATTTACTTCTTATTATTTTTTCAAACTTTTTTTTTCGTTTTATTTATTTATTTTAAATTTTTGTTTTGGTTTTTATTTTTCATTTTATTTGTTTATGTATGTATTTATTATTTTAGTTTAGTTTATTTTTTTTTCAGAGTCTCTGTCGATCCTTGAATAGCAACCCAACTCCACTAAGTGTCAATTTGATAGTTGATTTTAAAGTTTTCATCATAATGGATCAAGTCCACCCCTATAGTGTGTCAATTTCATGATTGATTTTTAAGTTTTCATTGCAATAGGTCAAGTTCACCTCCACTGCGTGTTAATTTGATGGTTGATTTTTAAATTTTTGTTGTAATGTGTCAAGTTGTCTTAGGGTAAGATTTTAAAATAACTATACTTTCTGCATTTAAAAAAGAAATTACTCTTGGTATAATGACTCTTTATATAGTTGTTCATTTTTAAAGTTTTTTTTAAAAGTCATGTAATTTGTACATAATGCTATGGTTGAATTATGTTGAAAACTTAAGGTTTTTTTGTAGACATGATATTTGATTTTTATTCCACAGTTGAAAAATTGTCAAAATTTTAATTTTTTTTCCGAGCCATGATATTTTATCTAATGCTATGGTTGAAAATTGTTATAATTTTAGGGTTTTTTAGAGTCATGATATTTTATCTTGAACGCAATAGCTGAAAATTGTTGTAATTTTAAGGCTTTTCAGAGTCATGATATTTTATCTTTAATGTTATTGCTAAAAAATTACGCAAAAAAAAAGTTGTTTTAGTATTAACACTTTTTGTTTTCAATGTTTTTTTTCATGTTTTTTGCGCAAAAATATTTGGTTTTTACTGTCATTTTTTAAAAATGTTGAAAATTTTCAGAAATATATATATATATATATATATATATATATATATATATATATATATATATATATATATATATATATATATATATATATATATATATATATGTATATATAAGTGTTATTCCAACATCGGTACCTGATCGGTACACTGGCTACATAGCTCTAATGACTGAGCTTGTAGAGACTGAGCCATCCTCTTTCGAGGAAGTAGTAAAGAAACCTGTATGGGTTGATGCAATGGTAGATGAATATGATTCCATTGTTAAGAACAGGGTTTGGGAAGTGGACCCAAGGCCAACAAATAAATCAGTGGTGGGTTCGAGATGCATCTTCAAGGTAAAGCATGCAACTTACAGAAACAAAGACAAGCACAAGGCCAGATTTGTGACCAAGGGATTCTCTCAAGTTGAGGGAATTGACTATGAGAGACCTTTGCTCCAATAGCAAGGTAATCATCCATTAGATCAATTCTAGCACTGGTTGCGCAGATGGGTTGGAAGATCCACTAGATGGATGTGAAGACAACATTCCTCAATGGAGTTATTGAGGAGGAGGTGTAAATCGAGCAACCAAAAGGTTTTGAGACCTTTGATCGAGAGCCACATGTGTGCAGAGTCAAGCGAGTGTTGTATGGACTCAAGAAAGCACCCTGTGCTTGGTACACCAAGATCAACAACTATCTCATTGGGTTTGGCTTCGCCAAAAGTGAAGGAGATCCAAATATTTATCATATTTTGGTAGATGGTAAATTATTGATTATTGGCTTATATGTTGATGACCTTATTTTAACCGATAATGAGAATTTGATCAAATATTGAAAGGAGGACCTTGAAAGAGAATTTGAAATGAAGTACATGGGACTCATGCACTACTTCCTTGATTTGGAAGTATGGCAAGGAGATGGGGAGTTGTTTGTCTCTCAAGGCAACTATACAAATGAGAAATTGAAGAAGTTCCACATGGAGGGTAGCAAACGCATGGAGACTCCTCTAGCAACCATTTGGAGGAAAGGGGATGCAACTTTAGGTGAGGAAGTGGAAGCTACCATTTATCGACAACTTGTGGGTTCACTAATGTATCTTGTGAACGCACAACTAGATATGTGTTATGCATTCAACCAACTAAGTCAAGCTATGGTTAGGCCAACAAAATTATATTGGAAGGCAGCGAAGCATGTTCTTGGGTACCTCAGAGGCACTACCAAGTTTGGACTATGGTACAAACAGATAGAGGGAGTGAAGCTATGTGGCTTCACAGATGCATATTTGGAAGGGATTCCATCAAACCGGAAGAGTACATCAGGAGGATTTTTTAGTGTTGGATCCGCAATTGTTTCTTGGTATAGAAGGAAGAAAATATCTGTGGCACTTGGCTCAGCAGAAGCATAATACATGGTTGCCAATCAAGCATCATGTGAGGCAACCTGGATGAGAAATATTCTTATAGGACTGTTTGGTAAGATGATGGATCCAGCTGTGATCTATTTCGATAATCATAGTTGTATCAAACTCTCTAAAAATCATGTATTTCATGATCGATCCAAGCATATAGATATATGATATCACTATCTACAGGATAGTGTGTAGAGGCGGATTATGTTTCTGGAATACATTCCAACAAAGGAACAAGAGGCATACATTTTGACAAAGGCTTTGTCAAGAGGATAATTTGAGTTCCATAGAGGTAGGATTGGGGTAAATGATAATCCCTTTCTTGCTGAAAGGGATTGTTGAAAATGCAGTAGGGAAATCTCATTTTGACTCAGTTAACTTGGTTAATTCAAGTTGGGGAAGCTTGAGTTCAATTCAGTATGATTGATTGCTAATTTGTAGCAATCTATTTAAGTTAAATTGAGTTATGATCAGTTAAACTAGTTCTAACTCTTGGAGGAACTAGTGGAAGGTCAAGTTGTGGAAGTTTGACTTCAATCAGACTGAGTGATCAACCAATTAACTAATCAATCAACCCAAAATAACTAATGCATGCAAAGAATTAAAGTTACCTAGTTGAGATGGAGATTCCAAGGCAGGGTACTATTAGTTGTAGACTATTCTGAAGTGTATAGGCAGTGCATGTAGTCATAAGATGAGCCTAAAGGAATTGTGCAATCCAATTGAGGGAATCTCCTAATTAATAGGGGCTTAATTCCTCATGGAACAACACAAGGAAATAGGAGCTTGGAGGGCTTGAAATTTAGCTAAGTGTTGGCGAGAGTCATTCAGTCAGGTAGAGGGATTGACTAAACACTTGCACGTTGTGCTCAGGCTCAAGCAACATATGTATTTCATCTCTATTCTTTGATTAATGCAATACAAATATGAAGGGGTTTTGAGCAGTTTCTTTCCCCTAGATAAATCTTTGTGTATGTGTCATAATTCTTCTTGCATGTTTATGATTTGTGTTCTCGATCATGAATTGAATTCTGCAGAATAGTAGGATAGATTTGAACCTTGTGTTTTAGTAAATTTCATGAGTAGTTTTAGATCTACACAATAATTTCTAGAGTAATGCATTAATTCCCACTGGACTATTTTCTTAGTAACGAAATATTTGTACAATGTCATCATCACGAGGATCTCCAAGGAATGGTGCTGGGAAACTCATCTCTTCAGCATATTTGTCTTTGCAAATTCCAAGTGGTCGTTGTCCTTTAGTTGGTGCTATTTCAATGATCTTGTCTTGCAGGTCATGAATATGTTATGAGCCTATGAACACATGTACCAAGGTCTTAGTTTGTCTTTCACTTGTTGAATTTATTTATGTTTTACATTGATTATCATTGTCTTCATCTTGGGATGTATTATCATGAATGATCGATTTGAGACTATTATTCCAATTGTTATTTATGGAATTTTTTTCAACTTTATATAAATATCGAGAACATAGTTCTTTCAGTGCTTTCATCATAATGTGCACACGAACTTTCCATGTTTGATATGCATTACTGTATTCCAATAATATTTTTTTAATGCAATAGCAATTGTCATTGTATCGTCTACAATTTCGTACAATTTCCATGTGCACATGTACATTGATTATTGAGTTGGTTAGTCGGTTTGGGATCGTTTGTTGCCCCATTTTCTTATTGGTGCAAAAACAATTCTTAATACTACAAGTCTCTCTTCAAATTCTTAGAGTGTTGCTACAATTGGCAATGTGCTATTATGTCTCTCTTCAAATTTTTAGAGTGTTGCTACAATTGGCAATGTGCTATTATGTCTTATTTTTTCAGGTATTACAAAATGTGGTAATTTTGCATTGTCAACTGCTCTTTTGCAAGGTTTGCATATGATCCTCTTAGACAATGTTTTGCTTCTTCCATATATGTGTATGTATGTTTGTTCTAAGTCATGTCCAATGCTTATCATGTTTTTTTTTTTTTTCTGAATTTCAACTTTTTACATATTGGACATTTGGTTCTAAGTATGTTTTCTATTTTCTTTATGTAAATTTGTATAGAGGTAATCTTAAATGAGTCACAATCTTTATTCCTAATTTTTTTATATGGTTTGAATACTATATGTACTATGCATACATAGAATTTCTTTCAATTTGTGAAAGTTCATTATACTATGCGTACGTAGAATTATTTCCCTTAGGTCATGGACCAAGAGATCTTATTATAGTCGAGTAGATGGACCCTGTGTATATGATTGGAGAATGTTGCCTCATTGTTTAATCTCATTGGTCAATTGGACACTGGCCTAGATGCCATTGGGCTTTGGCTTATGGGATGTGTTGGATGCTATTGTCCATGTGGGCATGCACTTTCCGAGCTTCTTCCATTCTCGTTATCATTACGTCCTTTCATAATTTTCTTTTCTTTTATATAGCAATTGGACGGTGTTAATGGTGATTTTAAAAATATCAAAAAATCGCATTGACCTCTGATGTCTGAACTCTTATTTGGGGCAACAGTTGTTCGCTTTCAAGGAATTTGCAAGGAAGCTTCCTTAATGAGAACAGAAAAATAGAAAATGTAAGTTTAGGATTATTTTCTTGTTGAAAAAAAAATAAAAAATCTTCCTTGAGTTTCGTGACATCAAAATTTTGTTTTCATGGCACCTGACCAATATCATATAATGCTGGTTTCGTTCGCAGAGTTTACGCGTATGACATCAACTGTTTGTCAGTTATGCAGGATGAGCATATAATTTGTTCTCGTGTCACCAAAATGTGATAAATCTGAAGTTTTTTTTTTTTCTTTAGCATTTTATATATGAGCTGACATTGCATTCAATTTGAATGGTAACTTATGCTGGCTATTGAATTTTTAGTTACTTGATGTTTTTAGAACAAATGTTTTCAAGTTGTGTATATGAAACTGGATTTTGTTCATTGCAGAAGAGCATTTGAATTATAACTTTGTTTGTACTTGAACAACATTGGTAAATCCAACTATTTTTTTGGCAATTAGAATCGTAGTCAAAGCTCGTGTACAAAGTTATCAGGGTTTTTGAAAGTATTAATTTTGGAGCTTTTCACACACATTGTACATCTGTTAATGGTGGAGCAATCTGTTTGAATTCAGAATCTGATCATCTAATTCACAATCCATGGTCTAAAACTGTTGAAGAATGCTTAGAAGAATACGATGTGAGCTTAGAGAAAGGTTTAAATTGTCATGAAGTCGAAAAACGCCGTCAAATATATGGATGGAATGAGCTCCAGAAGAAAAATGGTACACCTTTGTGGAAGCTGGTAGTGGAGCAATTTGATGATACAGTTGTTAACATACTTCTGCTGGCAGCTGTCATTTCATTTATTCTCGCCTACTTGAGTGATAATGTGTCTTCTGAGCAGGGTATAACAGCCTATGTAGAACCCCTGGTCATTCTCTTGATTCTAATCCTTGATAGCAAGTACACGAATGAAAGGTTAGAGCAATCTTGGATGATGTAACATTACCATGATAATTATCAAATAGAAACAAGAGAATGACCAGGGGTTCTAGAGTAATGGCGATCACTGGTGATAGCAAGTCCACAACATAAGGCATATGTCAAGAAATAGGTGTGTTCTATGAAGGGGAGGATCCCAGTGGTAAAACTTTTACTGGAAAAGAGTTCATGACACTCTCTTTGGATAAGTGTGTTGAAATCTTGGCAAAAACGGGTGGTCGAGTTTTCTCTCGAGCAGAACCAAAGCATAAGAAGGATATAGTTTGGATGCTCGAAGAAATTGGTGATGTTGTGGCAATGACTAGAGATGGTTTCAATGATGCCTCTGCTTTGAAACTTGCAGACATCAGAATAGCGATGGGAATTGTTGGGACAGAGGTATGCTTACAAAGTCTTCCACAAGATTTTCCATCTACTTCTTTTGTTTATTTTATTCCCCACTGATTTCTCAGGTATTTGCATTGACACGAAATTATAATTTACGTTTAGAAGGTGTATTTTATAATTTCTAATAAGGTTAGTGTCTCTTGCATGTGACCTAAAGGAAGAATTAAAAAATATGCACATTAGATTTCACTTGGAGTATTAGGTTCTAACTTGTCATCTTGTTTTCATTTTTAGTATTCACTACATTTACTATGCATTTACCATGCTTTCCAAAATATAAACATTTATTACAAATTTTCAATCTAATTTGTTCATCTTAGTGTTTCCTTATCATGTTTTTACCTTAAACAACTCAAAATTTCCTTTGGGCATCATCTAAAATATTAGGAAAAAAATTATTTAAGCTTATAGGTTATTTTGAATTAGGGGCCTGTGCCCTAGTAAGATGGATTGGTAGATGGTTTTATACCCACATTAGCTTTTGGTACACAATTCAATGTGTGTGATATTATAGAAATATTGCATTAATAAATTAATCCCTTTCCCAAAGCTATTGAAATTAAAAATTGGTGAATGAATGTTTTGTTACTTTTATAATGTTATCATTTTCCATTTAAAATGAAAATTATAACAATTTAATGAAAGATCATTCTTCAATTACATTAATATGTAAGGAATTTGAGGTTTGTACATTGTGTGCATATTTCTTTGTGTGTTTTAGGTTGCCAAGGAAGCATCAGATATAATATTAGTTGATAGTAATTTCAGCACTATTGTTTCTGTTATTGTAGAAGGTTGTTCCATCTACAACAACATGAAAGCTTTCATAAGGTATCCATCTCTACATTTAGATACAAATATAAAAAAAATGTATCGAGTTCCTTTTCTTCCAAGTCTAGTATACTCCTTTTTTGTACTCTTATTTTCTAGTATTCATTATAGGTACATGACATCATCTAATACGAGGGAGGCGGCTTCCATATTTATAACTGCTATGTTAGGCATGCCAGAAGGCTTGATACCTGTGCAAATTTTATGGGTGAATTTAGTCACAAATGGTCCTCCAGCAACAACTCTTGGATTTAATCCCACTGACAAATATATAATGCAAAAACCACCTCGTAAAAGAAATGATGCCCTCATTAGTGCATGGGTGTTTTTCCATAACACGGTATTCAAAATTTTATACATTTGGCCTTTTTTTATTTCTTAAAGTTTCAAAATTCTATTTTTTCCTTCTTTAATCATCATCTTTAAATTTTTTACCTCCCTTTTAATTGCAGGTTAGTGGTTTATATGCTGGAATTGCAACAGTATGTGTTTTCACTCTATGGTACACACATGATTCATTTTTAGGGATAAAATTATCTATAGATGGCCACACATTGGTAGCCTTTTCACAACTCAGGTCTTGGGGAGAGTGCCCATCTTGGGAGGGTTTCGAGGTTTCACCATTTTCCATTGGTGGGAAAAATCTCTCATTTTCCAATCCTTATGATTATTTTACAGTTGGAAAAGTAAAAGCTACAACCCTTTCCCTCTCCATATTGGTGACCATTGAAATGTTCAACACATTACATTGTTTATCAGAGGATAATAGTTTGCTCACTATGCCACATTGGACTAATCCTTGGCTATTGGTGGTGATGTCTATTTCTTTTGGACTTCACTTTCTGATCCTTTATGTTCCATTTCTGGCTAATATATTTGGCATCGTACCCTTGAGTTTATGTGAATGGTGTTTAGTTATAGTAGTTTCATTTCCAATGATTCTGATAGATGAAGTGTTGAAACTAGTTCATATGAGAATGCATAAAGGACATCAAAAATACAAACTTGTTTAAACTACTTGGTTACATTAGTGTAAAAAATATATATATTCGATCATACTTATTATATAAAGTGTGGATCAACATGTATATATTTTTTTATCTTTAATATTTGGGTGGATGAGTGTATCAAGGGAATTATGTATCTGAAGATGGCATACATGTCATATAGTAAACTTTTTTCTATGTTTTGAATAGTTTTAACTACCTCTATATTTTATAAGTAAAATGAGAATTAGAGAAATTTAGTGTTGTTATGTCCTTTTGATATTACAAAATATACTTTAGAAACTTGTATTGCCTTAAAATTTCAACATATTCAATGGTTGAAAAGATATTTAGACTTGTGTATTTTATTTTACAAGGATGTGAATGCAAGCTTTGTATTTATAGTAACTCCAAATATTGCCTCTTCACTCACTAAACTTAGAAGCATGTTATTAAATTTTGAAATTCGAATATGATAAGTTTTCTTATATCATAATTAGGAAAGGGTGTGGCTCAAATTAGGTTTCCTGTCATAACTTGAAACTTGAAACAAGTAAAATACAACTTGTTTTTGTTGGATGTGAATATTATAACAAATGAGTATCTTGTGTTTGCATGATTTAAGTATTTATGCTTATAAATTTATGAATTTATTGTATTATTTAACTAGCCCATTATTGGTAGAAAGTGTTAGATATGTCATTATTTTATTTACTCTAACAATATCAAAATATTTAAACATTATCGAACTTTAAATTTAAGGTTTCTTGATATTGATATGGTCTTTTTGTATATTCATTATATTTATAGACATGATTTGAATGGAATACACATATTTTTCAAATTTAACAATAAAATATTGATTTAAGGGTTATTTCAAATGGATGAAGTCGAAGAAGGAAAATCAAAACTTACAAGATAGGCTACATGTATAAATTGGCACAGTGCAAGGTGCTTTGAGTCACTCTTTAGTTACGTAAACTAAATTATTCTAGAATGTGTATGTGTGTAGAGAGAGAGAGAGAGAGAGAGGGATGTTATTTTTATAACATATAATACTATATTGTAAGAGAAAATTTGTGAATTTGGTTCCAATTTTATATAAATTAAAAAGGTGATTTCTTTTGTACAAAAATATGAAAGTTCTATTATTATAAAAAATGAGAATTACTATAATTTTTTAGAACAACTAGTTATATAAAATAGTTGGCCGATATTTGGGAGACGTTATTCACTCTAACTGAAGCTAGACCCGATGCTTTGTGAATCTTCTTTGGTTTTTCTAGCCACATTTTCTTATTGCTTTTCATTGTGCTGCAGTCACCTAGTACATAGCAAACATCACTTTTTTCTCATATTTAAATGATGACATCACAAAATTTGTGTGGGCAACTTAAAAATCACTGGAATATGCCATAATATTATTTGGATGATTGTAGGTCATGGACACTTGAATGGAAACATGGCCATTTTCATTTAGGGAATTTATCATTATCTTCAAAATTTATCATTTTCTTCGAAATTTATCATTATATTCATATTGTCCCCTAGTATACAATCATTCTTACAAACATATTTTATCTTATAATTGATTCCTAAATTAGTGATTAACTTATTCTCTTCTTTTTATGCAAACAACTCACAAAATAGAAGAAAATATAGATCAACGACTTAGAAATTAGCCTCTTTGATGGGGAAACCTCCTTTACATTACATAAATGAACAATTATTGGATGATACAAATGAAAAAACCTACTTTATATATATAGGAGTCTAAGGGGTCACAATATAACCAGAGACTACATAACAATAATAATGTAAGGGCACAAAATTAACAATAGTGGGCTCCTATGGGGCAAAATAATAACAATATGCGGACTACATGGGCACAACAATAGCAATAAGGGGGTTACATAACAATACCAATAAGGGGATCTCATTGTGGTAAAGGAGACGGAGTTGATGGAGGGCGAAATGGCTTCAGTTAGGGTTTCAGATAGGGTCCTGCCAATCCTCGCCGCCGTTAAGCTCATTGCTCCTAGTAGCACAGATTCAGAAACGACCTCCCACGGCGCTGTTGACGCATTTTACCAACTAGAACCATATGCACTAGAAGCATGTGGGTGAGAGTTGTTCCTGGTGCTGCCTCACGGACTTGAGCTTCGGATCCTAGCCCCATGGGCAGATAGGAGCAGATCAAGAGCCACGCTGTCAGATCTAGGGCCACCTATTCGTGATGTGCCTCGATCAAATATTTGTGGCTGAACCTATTCAGATCTGCTCACATCGAGCAATGAGAAGGCCGCCATTGTGATTGTTTACGGACTTTTCTCGGCGGATAGGGAGATCTGGCCATTATGGTTAAGAAAATCCGCTGGAAATCGTCAAGGAAATCAAGGGATCCCGTTTTCTCGTGCGGCTATAGGTGGGATACGCTCCGGCCTAGGATCCATCCTTTCGGTAAGCCTCTTAGCTGTCTATGGTAGGAAATCTGAGCCATGTCGTGCACTTATTTCAATGCCAACGGCGAGAACAGAAGCGCCCAAGTCTAATCAACAGAACCTTTCGTCGAATCAGAAGAAAGGGGAGGTAGAGACGGTGTGTGAACAGCAACAGAAAGGAGCACTTTTCCTTCTCTCGTAAGCAAACCATAAGATATTTGATCCCAAAATATGAGGTAACCCTTTGTCCCAACTGAGATATAATTCTTTTCAAATTTTTATCAGACACCCTGTGGGTAAGTCTCAGCTAGTCTGGGTACACAAAGAAAATTCCATTCTGCAACTAAAACAGAAAATATGGGGACTGATGGGGTACCCAGTATCGATTCAAAATCTAGTCAGTAGACACAACTCTCTTCAGGATTACAAGCTCTTGAAGGACTATGCCATAAAGACAGAAATGAATATCTCCCTAAATCTCCGTCTGAGAGGGGGTGCCGTAAACCAGGGCACATCAAGATTTGCAGGGGGATACAAATAAAAAAATCCCAATAGCCAGCAACAAACAAATGGAGGCCCATCCTACAAAAACATTCTACAGGGGAAAAAAGTTGTAGGCACATCTCCAGAACAATCTGGGAATGCTCTAAGGCCATACATAGTAGAACAACTTGAACAAACTCTAGCAATAAAAATCAACAGTTCAGCAACAGAGGAGCATGTTAAGACATACAAAGCCCAGGCATTAATATGTCGTTTCAACTTCTTCTAGCCCAAACCCTTGGACCTTTTCCATTGGATCTTCACTCGATGGACCCTTCAATGCGAAATACACCTCTATTCCAAGGGGTTCTTTATTGCGAAATTTAACTCCTCGGAGGAAAGAGATATAATCATCAGAGAGGGGCCATGGTTTTGGGGATCCACGGGGTTGTTTATCACCCCATGGTTTCCAGAATTTGACCCCAATACTATGACAGTATCGAGAATGCCAATATGGGTGAGACTATTCAATCTCCCTCTTCACTTATGGAATGATCAGGTTCTTGAGAGCATTGGGAATAGTCTTGGGCGGTATATCAAAACAAACATGGAAAGAATAGAAGACAAAATTTACACTTTTTCCCGGATCTGTGTTGAGGTAGATCTAAGAAAAGGATTACCATTGAACATAATGTTGATCTATCAGAAACAAAATTGTTTGCAACCATTAGATTATGAGAATACTGCGTTCAGATGCCGGAATTGTAGGATGACAGGACATCTACAGAATACATGCCCAGAAGCAAAGAAAGCAAATAACAGAAAGAATCAGAAAGGGAAGCAAAGGAAAGGCTGGAAGTTCTCCCCGCTAGACTCAGAGGAGGATGAGTCAGAAGAAGAAGAGGAACCAGCTCCTACGGAAAGTACACAACCTACTTAGGAACTAGAAGTACAACAAAAGGACACAACAACACTCATGGATCCACAATTTCAGGTGACTCAAACATAAAGTAATACCGATGATATGGGTCGTGGAGGGATAAAACGACACCACCCATTAGAAACCTCAGATTCAGACAAGGATATAGGAACAAAAACAGCAGAAAATTAGATAATCCTTGCTACTTGTGTGCCATCTCAGGGTGAGTGGCACAAGGTTGAGAAGAAGAAAGGGAGAAAAACCTGATTTGTGGGACATATACCCACTATCTAGAGGCTGATAGTTTTTCCTGCTTTATTTTTCTCTACTGCTTATACTTTTTTCCTTTTATTCTGAATGCAATGTAGCCTCACTACGATGCATTGTGTGCCAGAGCACATGATCCCAATGGGAAATTTTTTAAATACTTAAATGCATATGCTACATGTAGCTTTTCATTTTCTTAATAAAAAGTTGCTGATTTTTTCTGTGGAAAAAAAAATATAGGAGTCCATGGGGCCACAATGTAATCCTAGCCGACCTAACAACAATAATGTAAGGGCACAATAATAAAAATATGGGGGTTACAATGGTATAATAATAACAATAAGGGAGTTACACTAACAACAATAAGGGAGTATAATAGTAATATAGGGACCTAATATCAAGCCTACAAAAAGGCAAATAGATGTTGTCATTTGTTACCCGCTGCACTGCATTTAGGGATCAAACCTTCTGAACGGTATCCCAAAGGATCTCATATTAGGAAGTTGTGTGAATGTTTTTCAAATAAATATATTTCCTTTACGTAGAAAGGATCATCACAAGAGCTCATAGGTATGTTTGGAAAGAATTGATGGATCCTATTTGTCTAATTCTCCATTATGATTAAACAACCATATTAAACCACTATCATTTTGTCCCCTTACATTTTTTGGTCCACTCTGGTCAAAGCCCCATCATTCAAGGTAGTTCTTAGCTAGTTATGTTGAAGTGGCTTGAAGCCTTTGGTGCTCCCATGATATTTTTAATCATTCTCTCATGGTAAGATGATCGTGCACATTGAAAGGATTTTCATTTTCATAAAAAACATCAAAAATAACATCTTCCAGTCAATCAAATATGGAAATGTTATACAATTCCATCACAAAATGGAATCTTTTCACATAATTTTTAAAATTTTATTACTACCGCTTTTTCATCTAAATGTTGTGACACCATTTTATCTTGCCCTAGTCTGATTATGGTGGTTTAACCACCTAATCCATCAACCTCGACATCATAATATTAATATAGATTATTACACACCCCTTGTAAGTTGTAACACACCCCTTAACACAAAAATTGCATTCCTAGATTATTACCCACCCCCTTAACATAAGGCATGAAACTTAAACACTTCATGTCTTTTACAAAGGAGAAATGCAACTCAAAATACAAACACCACATGTTGGTAAAACTCCCATCTAGTGGGTCACTTGGGTAACCTGCTACTGGCCACAACACCCACCAAGTTTTAGAAGAACCATATGGGTAAGAGGCATGGCATGTCTTCAGTTGCTTCTCCAAACCATTAATTAGTGACATTTTGTTTATGATAGTTCACTCTCTCTGATGCAAAAAAAATCAACAATACCTCTGCTTAAAATGGAGTCTCTTGTTTCTGAAACTCTTGGGTTTTCATTCAGTCACAAGAAGGAAAAATGGATACTTTCTCTATTCTTGGTTGCTTCTCCTTCGTGCAATGTCCACTCTCTTATAGTAAAAATCCAGGTAGTTATTCATATCCATGTTTCAAACACGTGGATAGGTGATATGTAGGGCTAGGTGGATATCTATTTCCCATCACATAAGTGACAAAGCCTACAAATCCTTTCTGATCTCCAAATATGGAGCTCAATCTCAACCCAACGCCAAAGTGAAAAATCAACAAACTCTAAACTATCTAGTGAAATATTGAGGTTATGCATCCAATGTTTCAAAGGATACTTAAGACTGATAATGAGGCCATCCCTTTACTGCAAGAATTTTTTTGATCAGATGAACATAGAAATATATTTATGGGTTACCATTAACTAAAAGGTTTTTTTCAAGTAACAGATGATGCCTTGTGCAAATTGAATGACTTAACAATTTTCCTTAAGACTTTTCTATAACAGAGAATGAATTTTAATTCAACCTCAGTTTGGGGAATCCGTGCATGTATGTGGATAACTCATATGGACCATGGTTGAGCCACATATAGTTGGTTGTTGCAAATGCCAGCACTAGGTGTTGACAAATATGGACAACCTTCCCACCAGATGCTTATGTCACTAGGTTAACTCCAAGAGCCATGATGGTAATATTAAAAATGCAGCAGCTGTAAACATAGTCAAGAATATAAAAAATAAAGGAAAACCCCGAAGATAAGAGAATAACTACTTAAATTAAAATGAATCCTGGCTAATCCATCAAGAAAATTCTGTCAAATTAGACCAGCATATCCACAGACAACATGAAGTTATTTTTCCAGTTGAAAATTTTACATATTAGATTATGGAAAACCCTTAACTTGTTTACAATCCTTGTCCAATACAAGTATAAGTGGTAGAATAAGAAAAATTAACTATTTTGAAGAGCTTAAAACATACTATATGTTTGTATCAGTCTAAAATTAAACACAGTTATAAGTTTTTTAATGTCACTTCAACATCAATGACTAGAAAAAAGAAAGTGAAATGGAAATACCATTGTTTAATATGGTTTAAGGGTGAGTTATTAGCTTAAAGAATTGAAAGTTAAAGTTTAGAGAAACTCCCTAATTTATTAGATCACATAAATCTACCAACACTATTTAATGCTCGATTCACTGACTTATTTACTACCAATTATTCCTATATGATTTGTGGTTTTTAAAAAAAAAATTGGGTCATCACGTATATCACATAATGGAGGCTCAACTCCCACAATGTGGCAAACATAACAATTGCTATTCAAAGGCTTTTTCCAAATTGCAATATACCCATCCTTTTTAACAAGCCTCCAACACATCCTCGTGGTAGGGTTCTCCATATCTATAACCATAAACACAACATAACCTTAAAAGGTACAAGGAAAAAAGTTGAACTTTCATAGCCAGCTAACTGTTCAATATGTTTGGCAGTTGTATTAACATAGTTTTGTCATTAAATTTCCATGTGAAAACATAACTATCCAATGAAGAAGCCCAGTAGTTTAGCCCAATTGATTCTAACAAATTGTTTCAAGGCAGAGTTCATCTTGATGTCTCCAGTTCTAATCTGACTGATTTTTGAGTCCTGCTGAACACAGTTGGGTTAACAGAAAACATTGTGGGTTGCATTTGAGCTGACCTCCATCCAGATATTTCAAAGAAGAGGGGGATGTCAAATGAAGTTTTCCTTGGAAAATATCTATCCAATGAAAATATTTTGATTCCTCTATTGCGTCCATTTCAATAGAGTAAAAAATAAATAGTATAAGTGCAATAGCATATGCTAGGGTGAAGTATTAGATGAAAGAAGCGACCAATTTCTAGACTTCAGAAAAATAGGCAATGCACAATCCTGCAGAACTAGTGCAAAAGAAACATAAATCAGCATTATGTCATGGTGTCACCGTATCGTCAAAATTGATCACTATAATGATAGTTACAAGTAAAATATCTCAAAGGACTTTGCAAATAAAATCCAACCCAAATGAATGAAAAAGAGAAAGAAACATAGAAAATAATTTACTAAATGCTTATCTCATTATAATAATCATGTATCACATCGCTATATGCAAACAACTAGCATTACCATCCTCATCAATATTAAAATTTTACTGAGGATTTTTCAAAGGATGTCATCACATGAATATTATGTCTGTAGCCCTATTTATTCCCACCAAGAGACAAGTGACAACACCTTTCCCTACCACCCAATGTAAATGCAGACTCTAAGAAAAGGGAAAGTTTAATCATGATCCACTTCCTAGAAAAATATGTCCAATACATCAATACATAGTCTAGTTTAATATATCCAATACATAGTTTAGTTTAATATCCAATACATAGTTTAGTTTAATGTAATATCCAATACATAATTTAGTTTAATATCCAACACATATTTTAGAAAATATATCAAATACATAGTTTAGTTTAATATATCCAATACATCAATAAACATAATATGGATAAATCAAAGGCTCTTCCATGTTATTTAAATATTCATAGCTTAAATTTCACATCATGATATGACACTCAGATCCCAAAAAGGTTGGAAAGGAAGATGTGACATAGATGTTAAGGTAAATAAAGAGTAATTCTCATGCCTCAACCTAGTAAATATCCTGTCATTTTCATATCCTACATTGGTTCATTACACCTCCTACAAGAACAAGTCAATAAATCCAAACTTAGGAGGTAATATAAAGTTCCAATATATGTACCTTATTGGACATTGATCTATTTCCTATCATCTCAAAATGGCTTGGAAGTTCTCTATGAATATATGGAGGTGTTTTTGTGCCCAAAATTAGGTTTATCAGGAAATACACTCCTCAACAAAGAAATAACCAAACAAAAGTGCGCCATTTAGTCTAACAAACACTTCTCAATTGTTTAGTTTCCCAAGGAACGTTTTCAAAATACAATATTTTAAAAAATAAATTAAATAACCAAAGAAAAACCTAGACACAAAAAGAAACATATGGGGTTGATTTCTCACTCATAAGTTGAAAGTGTTGAGAATTATTTTAGAGAGTATAGTTGTCCTAGAGGAGTATTTACCATTTTTTCAACTAGAGATACATAGTTAAAGCCAACTAATGTAAAATATTAAATGGAAACATTTGGTGAAGCAATTTCAGAAGAGATAACATAAGGAAATTCATTAATGTCGACATATGACACGACTGATAGGTCAATGGAGACAGAAAATATAGCAAGTAAAAAAAAATAAGGTGGAAGTGCCAATGCTACTCTTGAAAGTTACAAGACAGAGAGATACACGTGAAACAAAAAAAAAAGGAGGAATAAAGGCTGAACCCTAGAAAATGGACAAGAACTACTCAACATTAGAAAAAGCTAGATTATACAAGTTAAATAAGTACAAGTAAAAATAAGAGAAAACATAGTACAAAAGGGTGGTTTAAGAGATTATTGTAGAGGAAGGAGTATGGATATCTTCAAAGCAAGGAGTATGGCCATCTCCATCATCATCAATCACTATAAAAGAATTTCTACCCAGGGCTGAGAAAGCCTAGCTGTATGCCCTTGGAAAAGCCTCGTGACAAATATTCAAGGCTCTCCCAACATATGAAGTTGAATAAAAATGTAGAGTGATGGGTGTCTAATTGACCAATATAGGTTGGAAGGAAACTTTGCAGTAAAAGTGACTACATCTATGTGGCCTTCATGGAAGTGATTGTCTAGAAACAGAATGGGAAAATGTACACCATCTCACTAACCTAATATAATTTGCATCCAATTCTAGGGATTTGTCACGAGGCTCGACACCTGCAATCGTTCAAAAAGTTGGAGGAAGAAGGTGATAAACCTAATGAGGAATAGTCTAGATAAATATGGTAAGATTTGAACAAGTGATCCTCCTTAACCATAATATAGACATAGATTTCTCCCTCAAAACACATAATATACATGATAACTAAGATGAAATGCTCCATCTCAAAGCAAGGAAAAAGAACTTCAAGAGAGGATAAGGAGAAATTATATTTAATTCCTCATTCTATGTTTTTAGTTTCCATTTTTCCACTTGTGGGGCGGCAGTCTGCTACCAATTCATATATTTTTATTTGACAACATTATAATTTTTTTAACAAATTTTAAAAAACACAAAATGAAATTTTAATAATGCAAAAAGAAGTCAATATGAATTTATCTTTGAAAATGGCATAAAACCCATTGATCAATACCATCAAGAAAAAAACAACCCGCCAGATCTGGAAGCCCCCAATGGAAGAATGGACAAAGCTGAACTTCAATGGAGATCAAAAAGAAACCCAGGGGAAGGAAGATCCTTTATAGACAAAAATTGTACAATCCTAAAGGTTTTCTTCAATTTCTGAGGATGTCCTTTGAATAAAAAAGCAAGAAGTATAGACACAAATTTAAAAATTCTGAAGGTTTTCTACAATTTCTAAGGATATGCCTTAAATAACCGAGCAGAAGTCAAAACACTTCATGAGGGGATAAAAAATTAGCATCAATAATGTATTTGGAGATATAGAGAAAGAAGTAAGGTGATTCGAAAGTGCCGATTGCTTTCCTAAATATAAATCTAATGAATTAATAGTATCATGTTCCCATGTTGAAAGACTATCAAACCAAATTTCTCACTGGTCATCCAACAATAGGAAAGTCAATATAAAATTGAAACTTTATCTAGGATCTAAGATATTCAATCTATGAAAAAGAAAACAGGGAACCCCTTAGGGAGCATACAATCAATATTGAATCCTAAAGCCCATGAGGAACACCTTCGACACAATACCCCCTTCTACAATATTAGTAATTGTCGTCCTTCCATGGAATAAAGGCACAATCATGATCACCTTTATGAAATAAATTTACACCTCTCAGAATCTGGGGCATTATGTATTCCACAATCCATTCTCTCCTGATCATTTTCCTTCTTCATCCTCCCCCCCTTAAAGTACTCTTCAAACACTTTATGTCACCTATTACCATTTAATAATGACCTAAAACAGGTGATTAGATATATGTATACACTTGGATCACACCTCTCAAAGGTCTTAGCCCCAAGATGGATTATTATTCTGAGTAAAACATGCAACTGCAAGATGTGAGCATTGCCACACTTGCATATATTTGTAAACAATAAATTCATGGCCAGTAGAATCTCATCAACTTCAGATTGAAATTGATCACCACATCCCACATCAAATATCTCATCTACATCTGTCCTATCTATTATGAGATCGAATGGGGATTTTACTTCCTTTACCAAGACTCAAGTGGCTCCCTCTCAACATTATTTCATTATCCAAAAATACGCCTCAGTATTTTAATTAATAAAATTTTTACTCATAGATATCAACCTTTTCATGGACCTCCCTAGCCAAAGCCCATTATGAGAATGACCTTCTTCCTTGTTGTGTGTCCACTCAAGAGAACAAATGTCATATTGAGGTCCATGCCACTCCAAAATTTCAAATCGTTGAGAAGTGGGGTTTCCTCTCAAATCCCCCTCATTATGGATCAATTGCCTTCCACAACACTTCTAGGAGATCACATTTCAAATCAGCAAGACAAATCACCAGACCAACAGATAAATCAGCACTAGAAGATCCCAGAGCCAGACTCTCTCCATGTAGATTAAAACTCTCCAAGTTTGGTCAAGATCCAAATGTTCCATCTAGAATTTCTTACTATCATCATTGGATGTTAAGGGCCCCCTCTGACCTGGGAAATATATATTGCATACATAAAGTGGATGTATTTTTAAGTCCCATTGACCCACATATTATGGTCATTTATTATACATTAATAAAATTGTCTAATCTTATATGATCTCCCACAACTTGCATCAATACAGGTCCAATCAAGGAAGTAAGTGACACAAAATTTATGTGAAGTTGACCACAAATAAATGTTATTCAAGGAAATAAATAAACCTTGTATCGCCAGCTTGAAAAATACTTATTGTGGAAGGAAATTGGGCCTCGAAATCCTACAAGGAGATGGGGTATATGCCTAAATGCTCCTATGATCACTATAGAATAGATGGGTGAGGAAATTCGGAATGATTATGACAATGTTGGGCAGAGGCTGGAGGATGGGTTGGAGGTAACAACAATAAGTTGAATATGGGTTGGAGGTAGTTACAGATAAGCTCTAACTGCAGTTACAGAGGTAGTTATAGATAATATGCTAACTATGCTTTGGAGCAATGATCTGAAGCTTGAATTGTCAGGAAGAAGAGAGAACAATGAATCTTTGACTTCGCTTATGGCTCCAGTGGAAGTCAACTTTACAGTAAAATTCAACCAATCAAGAACTTGCACAGATAAAATGGTTAATGATCATGGGTTCAATGTCTCAAACATTAGGAAACTTCAGAGCGACCTCTTTAATATGAACAACATTGTATCAAGGAATTTTTAGATGTTATCCACAAAAATATTAAATTTTCAACCACCAGTTCCGATCGAGGAGATCCCATATCAAAATACCATTTCCCAGAATAGCTCAACGGGACCATCTAAGATATTTATTTTCATACAATGTATGCCTAATTTTGCAAATTTTTGTTTAAGGGTTGATCTAAGATGATATCCCATAGGAAATCTAGTGGCCCTACGATAACTTAACATGACCTAATAGGGTAGTTTTATTTTAATATGTTGATAGCCTAGTTTTGTGTTCATATGTTTGTTGGACTTGAAAGTTTGAATCCCAGTCGAATATCAAAAAACCCTTGGAACTTGTTAAAGAGTTTTTGAAAATTTGGTTAATTGTCTGAAGGCCAGAAGCTTATGCTAAGTTGTTTGTTTTTTTCTTCAGTATTTAATTACTTTCATTTCAAAAATCCTAAAAACCATTAAGTCTACTAGATTTTGAGTGGAATCTAAAATTATACTTTCTTTATATGAAATCCAATGAGATTGGAACCACCCTCAAACATATTGAAATAATTAAAAATTTAAGTAAAAAAGTATCAGGTTGCCCCACTCATAATTTTATTTTTTATTTGCATTAGGAGAGTCCTTGGTTGCATTATACAGAACTAGCCGGTTCGGTGACAAAATCTCGGTTTGGTATTGAACCAACCTTTTCCAGTTTTTTTCCACTAGTCAAATAGTTTTAGGTATCAAAGCTGTCAAACCATCTCATTCCACCAATTCGAGTCTAGTTATGATAATACTGATTAGATGTTCTTGTATTTCCTTTAATAATAGAGTGATGTGATATTCTGTTGGAGACTCTACTTGTCATCCTGAATTTCCAGACTGCATATTTATGCAGAATACTTCCTAGTTATATTTGTTGTTTTGAATTAGGTGATTGAATGCAGTGTAATATTGTTATTAGTAGATGGAAATTTTACTAGTATCGTTACTTAAAAACACAATATTTCTAAGTTTGAAATGTATGGCCAGTGAAATAATTTTCTCCAGCTCGTATGACTCAAACTCACTTGTTTAACTGCATCTGAAGTGGTCAACATAAGTTTGACCCAAAATTACATGTATGAATTGTTTAAAAAATTCTAACTCATCTTGATTGAGTTAAACCTCATATGAAAAACCCTCATCCAGCATAATTTTGGTCATTTTAGCTCTGCTAGGAACTTTTATGATTTCTCCTTTGTTGGAAAATTTTCTTGCATGAAACAGATGAAAGGATCTCACAATATTGCATCTAGGTCCCCCAATAACACTGATTGGGCATACACCGATACATATATGTAAACTAAGGCATCAAAAGGGTATGGTTTTTAACTCAACGGACTTCATACCAGTTACAATGGATTTTCACAAAGTTTTTTGACCCTCGAAGGCACTTCTACACTCTTTTTTCCACCTTTCTGTTATATTGTTATGTATTTAGAGTTAAATAATAAACACCCATTGTCTTTATGGTTTTTCTATTTTATTTTTCATTTTTATTTTTGACATAGGGGAGGTGGCTTCACTGTTGTTTAGAACTTTATCCCTGATTTTGATTTTTCAAATTCAATTTTCAAGAATGTTAACACAGATTGTTTCTGTCCATTGTTCCTCCCAAACATCAGGTTCTTCCCACCACCTTCTTGAAAAGTGAAAATTCCAAGAGAGAAGCACGTTTCTTGGATTTACTTTGAAAATATTTCGGGATCAAAGAAGCTTAGGCATAAATTTTTCCATATTTCTTATATTGGAAGCATACATAGATTCAAATACCATCTTTGCCAAAATTCCTAGCCATAAAATTGGGATTTGCAAGGATGTTGACAAGGATATTAAACACCAAGCCAACATGGCTATTAAATCTCTCAATGAGGTTAAAAGAAAGAAAGTGATAATAAACACAAAAATGGCATCCCTTGAAACTAGCCAAGCTTCTTCTCACACACACAATAATTATCGTTCAAATAAGCTTTTCATTCCTTACAAAATTACAAGGAAACCTCTACATGTTATCAAAAAAACAACACTGCATAGTTACCAAAAACACCCTAAAATTAAGCTTTTACAGGCTACTTGAAAGGTACAAATGCAAAAAAGATAAAAACAGGAGTTCTTGCGATACCACCCTACTGTACAAACTATACAACGAATGGAATTTTTTTTTGGATGGATCCATACGTTATTTCCTATACAAATATAAAGACTTTGGTATGACTGGACAAGATTGTTCCAAACAAAATTTACATTTAAGTTTATTACTAACATTTATTTATTCAAAAAAATGTGATGTGTGACCTAGACACAACTGAGCTCTGCGCTGCAGGCCTCCCTTGCTGCTTGGTCGCCTACTGAAGCTTCCCCCCTTTCTCCTCCCCCTAATTCTCCTCTCCCCTCCTTATTGTTTATTTTTTTCCTTCTTCAGTCCCCTCCTGGGCTTTGGCCAGACAACCCAATGGATGTGCTGACCCAAAATGAAGGCCTAGTGGCTGATATTGTTGCTTTCAATTCTCTAGTGGTGGCTACTCCAAGGTTACAGAGTAATTGACCCTCCTAGTCCGTTAAAAAAGCATAAGTTATTCTAAAGATCACTATTAGTGTCCCGCATCCCCGCTTTAGAGAATTGCAGCTCGTAGATCATGGCCTTATTGGGAAATTCATGGGTCTATGGCCCTCACCCCGTTCTATGCACACTTGGCTGGATAATAATCGGAAGCCTCTCATTCAAGGTGATGTTATGTCTACCTTTTGCAGAAAAGGCTTCTACACCTTTTTTGAAAATAGGCTGGATAAAGATCTGGTGTTTCAAAGTGGCCCTTATATTATGGGAGCCCAGGGATTGTACCTTGATTGATGGAGCCCCAGTTTTAGTCCAAAATGTGATGTTCCTACCTCTATTCCAATTTGGGTGAAACTCCCATTCGTTATGCTTCATTATTGGAATGATGCTACGTTTCAGTTAATATAGAATGTTATGGGGAAATATATTGACCATGCATAACCAAAAGATGGACTCTTCTCCTATGCATGGATCTGTGTAGAGGTTGACCTCGAAAAGGGACCGCCTACGACGATTAACCTTTGTATGGATAATTTGTCGCATGTTCAGGAGGTGGACTATGACCAACTACCCTTCAATTGTAAAATGTGCCATGAGTATGGGCACTTTGGAAAAGGTTGTCCCGAACAATAAGAAATTTTAAAGTAGCATGGAGAAGCAAATGAACAATGGAAAAATGTCAAAAGGAAAAAAAAGAAAAATAAGTTAAGTAATGGAACAGAGAACTTTCTAGCTAAAAACACTCCAAATACTAATATGGATGGTCAAACACAAAGTGAAATGCCTCCTCCTCCTCCCCCCAGGGCTCTAACTCTCAAGGATTGATTGTTGGAAAAAACCAAAATCAGTTTGCTTCCCTATCCTCAATGCATGATTCTTGTGAACATTTGATTGGGGAGGGGTCCTCCCTTCCTTACACAATGCAAAATCATGCCTCTACCCTGCCTACGAGTCCCGAGACCTCTAGAAATGTTGAGGAATCCTATGAATATGGGGACGTATAAGAAGGATTTGTTTCCTCAAAAGAAACAGTGGCAATCTCATTTCTAGTGAGCTCGACAGAAGAAAAATCAGACAAAGCAAGAGTAAGGACTAAAGAAATAAATACAAGACGATCGAGGAGGAAAAATAAGGAAGAAATAAGAAAAGAAAAGATAGAAATTATTGAAAGAACTGGGCTTCCAACACATAATCCCAAGATAGTTGGTTGTCTTAGGGATCAAAGGAGGAAATAAAGGGAACACAGTTGGACCAACAAAAGGGGCAACAACCTCCAAAGTTAAATAATCTCCTGGAATTGTAGGGATATTGGTTCTAGAAAGAGAACAAGGGAAGTGGAGTCATTAATTCAAAAGGAAAAACCAGACATTTCTATGCTCCAGGAGACTATATTAGGGGAGTCAGACATCTCTTCTCTTCATAATGCTCTTTGGGGTTTCCGTAAAATAGAAGCAACAAGTTCGCGAGGAGCTTCTGGAGGCATATGCACAATGTGGAATCCTACACAACTACAATGGGTAAGTACTTTGAAAAACACTCACTAGATTGCAATCATTTTCAAGGGTCTAGAATTAAATCAAAATGTTGCAATTATAAATATATATATTCCAGTACATAACAAAGAAAAGAAATATTGTTTGAAATATATTTTTGAGTTAAAAGACACAAAATATAGGGTCAACTGCATCTTTGGGGGAGAATTCAATACCCCTCTCGAGAAAAATGAGAAAATAGGAGGCTCCATAGTAAGAGATTCCTCTAAACAAGACATGGAAGACCTAATCCTGAATCTCTACCTCTTCGATGTAAAACCTCGGAAATTACTTTATACCTATAAAAATAAGTGCATTGGCCCTAGCCATATTGTTGCGATGCTTGATAGGTTTCTGGCCACGGACGGGTTACACTTGCAAAATATTTGTATTAAATCCTCCTTTCTCCCAAGGTGTGGCTTTGATCACTGCCCCATTTTTCTTGTGGATTCCTCTTCCATTAACCTCGGTCCTATTCCTTTTAAATTCTCCCATATTTGGCTTGACTCTGTTGAATTCTCTCCTTTGGTCTCAAACTCCTAAGCTGGGTGGATTGATGGCAGACCTGCAACTATTTGGGAAGCTACAATTAGAAGGCTAAAATTAGACATCAAAGCCTAGTTAAAAGAGAACAAGACTGAAAGACACATGGATATCATTGAAACAGAAAACTAGTTGGCCTCCCTCCAAGGCCAAATGGAGTCAACCCAAATATGTCCTTCAGGCATGTTGAAAGGGGCTGAAATTTTTAGATCCCGTCACAACCATTTTAGAAGAGAGGAAGAATATTGGTGTCTTAAGTACAGAAACAACTGGTTAAAGGCAGGAGATAAAAATACCTAGTTTTTTCATAAGTAGGAAAAATACAGGGAAAGAAAAAATAATATAGCGCAAA
This sequence comes from Pinus albicaulis, assembly GCA_034641835.2. NCBI lineage: Eukaryota > Viridiplantae > Streptophyta > Pinopsida > Pinales > Pinaceae > Pinus > Pinus albicaulis. The sequence goes on from CM076584.1 coordinate 449,119,056, forward strand.
TTCATCACGAGGGAAAGATGATATTGGAATTTGATGAAATAAAAAGTGTAGCAGTGGATCACTTTATATGACTATATCAGGTGGACCTGGTGTGTGACGAGGACTTTGAGGATTTTTTCTTGAACACTATTCCAGAGTCTAACACTTCGGATATGAACAAGACCCTTACCTCCCCCCCCCCCCTGTGTTCTAAGGAGATTAGGATGACAGTTTTCTCCCTTTACCCTGATAAATCCCCTGGCCCAAATGGATTTTCAGCAAGCTTCTACCAATCCTTTTGGGAGATTATCCATCAAGATTTTTGCAGAATGATTGGATATTCCTTGAAAAAATTCATTATAGGTGGTAGCGTTAAATCTTCCTTTCTAGCCCTTATTCCCAAAGAGTCAAGTCCTATCTCTTTTTATTGTTACAGACCAATCTCGCTCTACAATCTGTCCTACAAGGTAATCTCAAAAATTTTGGCCACTAGACTTAAAGTCCTGTTATAATCTGATCTCAATTAATCAAGGGGGTTTTGTACCGGACTATCAAATATTTGACCATATTATCCTAAACCAAGAAGCGATAGATTCAAGCTTGAGAAGAGGAGACTAGGGTATGATAATCAAGTTAGATATGGAAAACACTTTTGATAGAGTTCTCCATGGCTTCCTTTACAAAGTTATGGGGAAAATGGGATTTTATCATAAATTTATAAGATGGATTGATCTATGTATATCCTCCCCTTGGTTCTCTCCTTTGATAAACGGTAGAGCAGCGGGGGTTTTCAAGGCCTCTAGGGGGTTGCGTCAAGGGTGCCCCCTCTCCCCCTTCATGTCTACTATAATGGGGGAAGCTCTGAGTCGTTGTTTGGAAATCGATCGACTCTCACTACATCTCTTGGGGATTAAATTCAATGAAGGATTAAAAGCATTAACCATGGTTAATTTGCAGATGACATAGTTTTTCTGGGGGGATCCTCCCGGGTAATAGCCAGGCGCTTCAAAATAAATTTAGATAAATTCCAACAAGCCTCTAGAGGGGGAACAAATTATAAAAAGAGTCAAGTTTATACTTGGAACATCTCTCCCCAAAAAGCGAAAAGGATAAAAGTGATCACGGGCTTTAAAGCAGTAAGCGAATGGAAATTATTTAACTATCTGGGGGTCCCCATTTTCTTTATAATATCAACGTCAAGTGCATGGAAGAAGATCCTTGAAAAAATAAAAGAAAAAATTACAAACAGAGGGGAATCTAGATAAATATAGCGGGGAGAACTATTTTTGTAAATTCATTTTTGTCTTCTCTCCCGCTTTATCAGTTCTCAGTGCTTCAGGCACCCAAATTTGTTCTACAGCAGATTGGGATATATATCATGAAATTCCTATGGGAAGGAGGAAAGTAAGATAATAGAAAATTCCATCTTGTAAATTGGAAAAAATTTATAACGCCCAAGCTACATGGGGGCCTGGGAATTCGGGATCCAACGCTAGTCAATTTGGCAATGGGAGCTAAACTATGGTGGATAATGGAAACAAGTAGGGTAAATGGTGGGTTCAAGTTATCGAAGAAAAATATATAGACATACAGGATGACAGGGACGACTCTACAACGGCTTCTCAAGGCTCCTCTATGTGGAAGCTTTTGAAGGCATCCTCCAGGCTTATCAAGGATCATTTAGGAAAAATACCAAGGAATGGAGGCATGGTAAATATATGGAAGGATCATATTCTGGATAACACACCTCTTGGGGAGGACCCCGCTTTTTATTTTCTTTGTGATTTCCTGGAACTACAAGGAAAAGACCCTCTAGTGGATGTTTTTGAGGAAACCCTTATAAAAATATCCCAGATATCCGTTTGTAGAAGAGGTCTCTAGAGGAGGTTGGCGGGTGGAGGTTTTTGCAGATGTTTTTTGTCCGGTGTGTTTCTCATCATAAATTGCACCGATGCATTTTACTCACAACGCACCAGTACATACTAAAAATTGGTATACAGACACTATGCTCTCCGTACAAACTCACCTGGTGCGTCTAAGTACTATAGCGCACCAGTGCTCTATGTATAAAAATGCCCAGTGCATCGCAGTAATCTAGCGGATTGTAACGATGTGTGGTGCGCCATCAATTATACCAACTGGCGCATCTCAAAAACCCGCGCACCGAAATAGGGTTAAATTAAAAAAAATACCGATTGCAACAACGTCATTTTTACTTCTTCAGTGCTCCAGACCTCTCAAGCACCGGTGTGAATTTGTATTGTGTGAGGCACCCTGCCATCAGTGCTCCCATTGCACGCACTGTTGTTGTCAATTTCCCACCTTTTGGAGTTCGAATTTTCGAGAACGGTGGGAAAATTTTGTTTCTTCAATTCATCAGCAAATATTCCTCCTTGACACGCAAATGTACAGGTATTTTACTTATTTCTCAATAACTAAACGTTTTAGCAGATTAGATTTTTAAAAAACCTTAAAATTAACTGTTTAAAAAAAAAAATTATGCACAGTGCACTCAAGCCATTCGGCTCGCACCCTTCACAGTGCTGCCTGTAAATTTATAGGCCACACCACGAACGCTGCTAATGGAAACTTCACTGGGTTCCGATGCGGTACCGAAAAAATGCGCACCATGACTAATTTTAAAACTAATATGGTGGTGTGGTTGTTTAAACGACCGCACTGTTGACTATGTACTAGTGTTGAGAGGGTCATGCGTTGACCAAACTATCCATGCCGGGGCGGATAGTTAGGTCAACGCACCGCCCGCCTGACAGCATTACATAGTCAACGGTGTGGTTGTTTACATGACTAGGGCTGATAGTTTGGTCAACGCATCGCCTGCCTGACAGCATTACATAGTCAACGATGTCGTGTTTTACATGACCGCATCGTTAACCATGTAATGATGTTGGGTGATGCGTTGACCAAAAGATCCGCCCCGAGGCAGATATTTTGGTCAACGCACCGCCTACCCAACAACAGTAAATGGTGAACGATGTGGTTGTTTACAGGACCGCACCGTTGACCATGTATTATTGTTGGGCGGTGCGTTGACCTAACTATCCGCCTTGAGGCAGATAGTTTTATCAACACACATCAGAAAAAGTACTTTTTATCTTTTGCAGTGCGTGAACAATTTCCATGCACACCGAAAATGGTACGCGATAAAAATGTACGCACCGATACCGGTGTGTGAATGTTCTTTTGGGCGCACTGGTTGTTTTTTTTTTCAAAAAAAATTATATGTATATTTGTAAAAAAATGTCTTATTTAATAAAAAAAATGTATTTAGTATTTGAATTATTCAGCGACGTCAACGGATAGAACAAAGGGAATGACAAGAACACATGGAGGACCAGTATAATGTGATTCACCTGTGGGAGGCATGAGAGAGGGAAAGACTTATGTACCCTCGCCCCATTACGGCAGCAACCCAATTTATCCTAAGGGAGGTAGGCCTCCTCAAGTTCTATGAGGAGGCTACATCCCTGAAGGGCCATAGTGGGTTATTGGGACAACTGATCTTCAGGTGGGATGCCCATCGACAGGCTTTCCGGGTCGGTCCTGGCTAGTGGTACACGCCCACTGAGGAGGACATATATCTTATTACTGAATTATCTAGGAGAGGGAAATATTTTTCCCAGTTCCCTGATGTCCCCATCAGCTATGCAAGAGGGATTCAGTTGGTGTATTCCCAGAGATACATTAGGGATGATATAATTCTCCTTCATATTTTTAGGTGTCTGGTGGTCAGTTACATATTGCTTCGTTTGGTGTAGATGAGGTGAGGTGCCTCTCACTATTGCTGACAACCATTGCACGCTATACTAGTGATGGGAAACAAATTTGTTGCCCATTTTTATTTTATGTTGATTCTTTGTTCCAAGCGCCACGACTTGTGAGATGGTCCGTGATTTTTTTGCGGCAGTTTTGTATAGCATTAGATAGATTTCATTCTGATGCACATGGGAGGTTGAACTTCCCTTTTGCTTCAGAGCTATTTATAAGAGACGAGGCATACTTTTGTTCAGCAGCCTCGTAGACCGATGTTGCATGTACGGATGTAGATGTGGGGTCAGATGATTCCCAAGAGGGGCCAATCTGTCTTTCCTGCCAAGATATCTCCTGGTGTACTGGAGTTTCTATCCAGTGTTAATGATCACTCCTTCGTTCTGGTGCCATGTCCGTATTCCAGTTTGGATTGGCGAGGGTGTAACAATGTCCTCTTCACACAGGAAGAGTCGCCATATGAGAGAGGTAATATTAGTGTTTTCTTTAAATTAATATAGTTTCATTTTATTGTCTTAATTAATTAATTAGAATTTTCAAATTTATTCTAATACATTCTTTGACTTTTTTTATTAAATTGTTTAATGAAAATGTCTAATTATTGTTGTGTACTATATATTTTGTAGATATTGGGAGATTCATTAGAGATGAGACTCCACCACCACCGAATGATCCAGGTGTAGATGCTGATGAGGAGATGGCAGAGTCAGAGGATCAGGGTGATAGACCTGATCCTGATCGGGTGCAGATACCTGCGGGGTGAGGCATAGGTCAGACACGTGATTTAGGATGGAGTTGGGTGACCAAATTTTTCGACTGCTAGTTTATGAGGGAGTCCATCTGGCTAAGATCAAAGATATTCAAGTTGATCGCAGGCTCACACATCTCTGGAGAGGCATGCCCCGCGATATGTTGACCCTCATGCATCATATCGTTGGAGCTTCCAGAGCACTGGCATGGGCTGGGAGGGGTAGGCAGCGTGGAGATGCACGAAAGAGCAGTGCCTCATCTGATGATCATGATCATGAGGGGAGTGATCATCATTATAGTACTCCACCTCCTCCTCCTTCACCTCACGACGGAGATCATGATGAGAAGCCAACATCCAGTCCTGATCAGTAGGCATCGTCTGAGTAGTATGCACCATCTCAGCAGACACTTAGTCCTGAGTAGGCACATGATCCTAAGCAGGTGGGTCCATCTGAGGAGGTAGGTCCATCTGAGCATGCCACACCATCCACTGAGTAGGTTGCTCCATCAACAAGTCATCAGTAGGAAGTTCCTGAGCAGACTGCACCATTAACTGATCAGCAAACACCTCTTGAGTAGGCACGCCATCTATCTGAGCATGAGGATGCACCATCGACAGAGCAGGCCTCGACTAGTACTAGTATTGATGTACCACCAGATACTTAACATTTATATGTAGTTATATTACAATTGTATATTTTTGACATTATATATATATATATATATATATATATATATATTATAATATAATATATATATATAATATATATTATAATATATATATAATATATATATTATATTATATTATAATATATATATATATATATATATTTATAATAATATATATTATATATTATATTATAATATATATATAATATATATTATATTATATATTATATTATAATATATATATATATATTATATTATATATATGCGGTTCATGTATTTTATGTTCATGTTGATGTACTTAATTTACATATTGGTGTTCATCATGATGTGTATATGATAGCAATTATTTGACATGAGATGTATATTTGATGTTTGTTTTGTGATGATGTTATACAATGCTTATGTTTTGTTAGATGATCATGATCACATGATTAGATGGTGACGATGATTCGATGAATGTGTATTTTAGTCGAATATGATGTTTGTACGATGGTTATCATGATCATGATGTTTATTTTTAATATTACATCATGATATTTATTAAATATTATTTCATGATTGTAATTGAAATTTTAATTTTAATTGTATGTAAAATTTTGAAATTGTAAGTGTATGTAAAATATTTGTAACATTTTAATTGTAATTGTACGTAATTGTATTGTGAAATTGTAAAATTGTAATTTTAATTTTATGTATTCATGTCATGATTCAATTTTATTAAATTTGTAAAATTCTAAAAATGTAATTGTAATTGTATGCATCGTGATTGTAATTGTAATTTTAATTGTAATTGTATGTAAAATGGTAATTGTAATTGTAATTGCATGTAAAATATTTGTAAAATTTTATTTGTATTGTGAAATGATTATAATTGTAATTGTATGTAAAATTTTAAAATTGTAATTGTATGTAAAATTATAATTGTAATTGTAATTGTAATTTTAATTGCAATTGTATTCTAATTGTAATTGTATGTAAAATATTTGTAAAATTTTAATTGTAATTGTAACTGTAATTTTAATTGTAATTGTATGTAAAATATTTGTAAAATTTAATTGTAATTGTAATTGTAATTGTAATTGTATTGTGAAATGATTGTAATTGTAATTGTATGTAAAATTGTAATTGTAATTGTATGTAAAATATTTGGAAAATTGTAATTATAATTGTAATTGTATTGTGAAATTGTAAATTTGCAAATTATTTGTCAATTTTGAACCATAACTACCGTAAGTAAAATGTATACCGTAAATATTGTTAAATTGCCATAATTATAGAATTGTAAATTTGTAAATTTGTATGAATATAAATAATTGTAAAATAATAAATCTAGAATAATATGAATTTTTGTAACATAAGAAATTTTAGAAAATAATGCAAATAAATTCATGTTTAGAATTATCATTATTTTATTATGATCTTACCAAAAATAATGGTATACATTTTTAAGATATCATTCACACACATTTAAAGCAATCAATTAGTTGTATTATTTTAGGAATTGACATTATAAAAAAAAAAACTTTATACAGTACGCCATTGTTTTCGAGATCAACATAATTGCAAATTATCAAGTGAAATGATTTTAACATTAACACAATGCAAAAAAATTAATTCAAAATACATATTATAATGTTTCGAAAAAAAGAGTCTTAGTTATAAGGTAATTAAGTCCTCTTCTTTACAAAAACCCATCTTAAAAAGTATAAATGATGAAATAACACATGTACCATATCACTCTCGGTTCTCATGATCACCCTCATTATCTTCCAACTTACTTGGCATGATAACGCTATTGTTCTCAAAAATATGTTTTGATCGAGGGTCATGTCTCAATACAAACCACTAATCCCTATCCAATACATCTGGGTAAAAAATACCTGGTTGTAGTGTTTGGGGAAAACATAGGGCTCCTTAGCTTCATCCCACATATTTATAGAGTTGATACATATCAGCCTACTATTGCGATCTTCCTTTACATTATTCCGATTAAATATTTCCCACCACTTGCACCTAAAAATAGCACATTGGAAAGAAGATAAATCCACTTCAATGATCTCTTGTATCTTTTTGACGTAACCAAACGTCCCCCATTCCAGGTTTTGATCACAGTGGCTAGCTTGACTAGATTGATCGAACTCGACTTCCACTCCACAGTCTTGTGTCATGTGTCCATCATCAACATTTTTTGTGTGAAAATGGTGTCCATATGCCCACATAGATGGGAACAAATTCACCTATAAAAAAGTCTTAAAAAATCATAGTTTCATGTGTCTTATAATAACCCAAATGTTAAAATATGAAATATAGATGTAATTACATTTCAAAGGTGAATCATTAAGTTTAAAATGTACATAAATATATTAATATCAGGTCATAAATTGGAGAGTCTGGACCAATTCATTCGGTGAGTGCACCCAATCCTTACGTTCAACACGTCCTCTTCAACATGCGGGTAACGATCGGTTGCACCATAATTCTCTCTGACTTGGTCAACAACCCAACTATTGGGGCATATAATTGGCATATTTTCTTTTAAATGATGGGGATAAGGCACACTTCTACCATTCAACCGTATGAATTCTTTCCTGTCACTATCCCATTTCATCTGCTTTTTTTCATACAATGCAATCCACGGTTGTGTCACTTCAGAATTGTAAAGAACGAATTTATTGATTGTTTCAATTTCTACATTCGTTGATGAAATCAAACCGACATATAGTACATATGAGATCAAAATATACATTATATCGAAGTTCATCATGAATATTTACTTTGTGTAAATTTGAAAAATTATAAGTCGCTTACTCTTTATCAAGCACCTTTTTCCATTCGTTTGGAGCAGCTCCCCTTCTCTTTTTTCTTCATCCCTTTCATCACCCCAAATCACCACACCTGGTTTGTTGTCGATCTGCTTCATATAATCACTGGAACAATAGAAAGACTCATACGATATGTACCCCTCTGCCATAGACCCCTCGGTTTTTCCCTTTGTCGAACACAACCTTTCAATTTCTTCATGTACCTCTCTAAGAAGAACATCCAACGAAAAGAAACCACCCCAAATAATTCAACCTCATCTACTAGGTGGATTAAAAGATGAACCTGCAAGTCCATGAAACTCGTCAAAAATTCCTTCTCAAACATACAAACAATCTCAACTATCTCTTGACGCCACCATGGAATGCTAGCCACATGAATATCCTTTGACATGATCCAATGTACAAATGCAGATAATTTTGATATGGCACATCCTAGGTCTTGGGGGAATTCGTGTTTCACACACCCATGCACAAATAAAGGATAATGACACTACAAAGTTATAAACACATGCAATAATATACAAAATTAGTTATATTTTATGATCCCTACATGGGATAAAATTTATTAATATACCAAATAATAAAACCATGCTTTTGACATTATACGTACTCTTATAAGATTCAAATAGTCATGCGATTCCAACCCCGAAAAATGGTCATCCACAGTGAAGCAGCGCCGTAGTGAAGACCCATATGAAGATGGCACCCTCACACCCATTATAAATTCCTTTGCCAAAGGAAGGTCATATTTTTTAAAAATCCATGGGACATCACCTTCTTTGAAATAACAATTAGAGGGACCAATGCCTACCTCTGATCCCGTACTTTCTAATCGTCTTGGCCAATGTTTCTTTCTATTTTTTGAAGTAATAAGATATTTCCTAACAACCGATGTGTCACTTTTTTTTGATGATATTTTCCTCCATAAAGAAGATGAAACAATTTTAAATATATGCATGGGATCTAATAAGTGGTAATATTAAGATGCTCCCAATATGGGATGTTATAAAAGATAGATTTCCTTTTCATCCCAATGGGAAATTTCTCAACATAGGTGTCGAAGAATTTTGGATCATCGAACATAGGCTCCTCATTTGAATCAAACATTTCTATGAACTCCTTATCCTTCTCTCTCTCTTATGATCTAATTAATTCAACTAGTGTCGTTATTGGAGGCCTTTGGGTTCTCTCTCGTTTACCATTGAAGGCGGATGATGCTCTTCTGTAAGGGTGTTCTTCTGAGAGGAATACCCTGGAGAAGTCATACACTGGTTTTCGTAGGTCATTGGACCATCTAGCTTTCAGAGAAGGTCCACAACATTTACATCCAAAATACCCTTTTGTTACAAGACCTGCGAATGATTATTGTATACAATATGCATGGCACGTTAAAGAATATCATGAAGATCAGAACAATTAAAATGAATTAAATAACTAATATGCAAAATAATATTGTTACGGATATAAAAAAAATTAATAACATGTAATTTACCAGAGAAAACTGCTAAGCCTAGATAATCATGTGTCATGTAGGCACATATGCCATACAACGTAAAACTTCTCTATGTTGTGATGGGTCTTGATACATCATATACATTTATCCCATCCCATAATTCATTCAATTCATCTACGAGTGGTTGTAAGTAGACATCCATATTATTCACTTATCTTCTACCAGGGACTATGAGAGCCAACATCAGATGTTAATTCTTCACAGACAACCATGGGGGGATATTGTTATTGATCACTACTACAGGCCAAGGAGAATAGTCGGTGTTTTGGAGGGAATATGGTTTGACGCCATCCATGTCTATGCTGAGTCATAGAATTCGTACTTCATCCTTGAATTTTTCAGGCTATGTATCCTCTATATGCTTCATAGTTATTGAATATGTTGGGATTCACATGACTCCCAACTCACTTCTGTGTGAGGCATGCGATCCCTGCAACATAGCTAATTTTTTGAAACGAAAGAGCCTTTGAATCCTTGGGATTATAGGCATGTGCCTCAATATATTAAAAGGAGGACCACGTGATTTACCCTTATTTTTTTATTTATCATACTTGTCATGCCCACATTTCAGACATATCTCTTTGTCCGCATATTATCCTCTATATAGAATACAATCATTTGGACATGCATGATATGATATGTACTCAACACCCAACATTTTCAACAATTTATTTTCCTCTTCGCACCTACTGGGCAAGACATTATCACTCGGAAGAACCTTTTCTTTGAATAACCTGTAGATGGTCATGGAAAATATTAAATGTACATTAATGCTGAAATAATTATTAAAGTTCATAAAATTGACCATTTTTAATGTTGATTGTGTGATTATATTTCTCAAAATATAAGGGATGATGACTTGATGGTCAATTAACTCAAAATTTCCAAGAACCATGCATTCGACAAGCCAAAATTTGATTTCAAGTTGTATAGTAACACCGTTGTCCCCAACTGGGTAGACTTTGACGGACCGCTAGGTCCAAAGAGAGGGGTGGTGGAAGCAAATTTAAGGATTTCGAAAAAGGTATCAACAATATGAGCATCATCCCCTAGCTGATCATCATTCTGGAATGCATCTAACAACATTGTCTCTTGTTGGACATTGGGTTCAATGCTCCCTGTGTGTTTCGCGACATGGACTAATCACCTCTCGTGGATCCTAACCCTGGTGATTGTAGCGGAGACTAATGCCTGCAGTTTTTGGTCTAACGGCAATCAGGATTCCAAGAAGTGGTATCAGAGTGATAGGTATCGAGTTCGAAACTCACCCAGGTCGTGTTGGGGGGAATATTGTTGGACATTGGGTTCAACGCTCCCCGTGTGTTTCACGACATGGACTAATCGTCTCTCATGGATCCTAACCCTAGTGATTTTAGTGGAGACTAATGCCTGCGGGTTTTGGTCTAATGGAAATCAGGATTCCAACATCTCCATGGCAGTCATATCCCTTAAGTAATCATCCATACCAACATCTATTTGATTTCCTCCATTTCCAGCTTGTGAAGAACTACTATTGTTGTAGTTATTCCTAATTAGTGAATCTAGACATAGTGGGAATTGAATAGGTGGTTGATTCAACCATTCTTGGTATCGTTCCTCTCTGATTTTTTCTCTTAATTCAGCCTTCTCTCAATTTTACATTGTCGTTGGGGTGCAACGGAAGATGGTAGGTAGGTCGCTCATCATCACTATAATCCTAATAATTTCAAAAAATATATTTTAACATGATTAGTACAAAATCGATGATATAAATTAGTAAGCACGTCAGCGATGCATGATTAAATGGTTTGATGTTGAAATAATTACATTAATATACCAAAAAATTATTATTACCATCATTGTCCCAGGATTCTGGCTAGAAGATGCAATGTTACAATTGGCAGGGTGAAGCGGTTTTCCATTTTCATCTACCAAATTCAATTAGATAATGAAAATATAAATAAAATCTAAAGTAAATATTACGTCTGGAGATGGATAGGGAGAAATCCATGATGGAATTTAAGAAATATTATGGAACGAGCTGGATTTTGAAGAATTTTCCATTTGATATAATTATGATATTTTCTCCTTGCATTTGAGCAAAATCAACAATAATTTTTTGTGTACATACCTAAAATTAATTTCGGTGCCTTAAAAATGGACTTATTGTTATTGGTGCTAATGTACAGTTAACTTCACTGGTGCATTTTAGTTACTGCGCACCGGTGTTGTCTTATTAACTGACGCACCAGTGCGGTTAGTTAAAAAACACATCAAATATCCGGGAAAAAAAGAAGCGCATACTTTATTTTTTTTAAGTGAAAAAAAAGCTGTAAATTGAAAAATGGGCGGAAAATTATTTTCAGAAATCGTATTTCATAAAAAATTTCTTTAAATAGTAAAATATGTTCATTATTTCATTATTTTTTCAAAAACATTCAAGGAGGGATTTGTACGAGAGACATACGTGGAGCAAGAGAGCACGAGAGCATTGTGGAGCAGAAAAATACTTTCGAACAACAACACTATTCAGAGAATCAAAATTTGAAACATCTGGTGATTCGCACAAAGACCCTGTAGTATATTAAAATTGTTAAATTTTACTGTAATAATTTTTTTTACAGTTTCTATTGGATTTAATACATGCATAGTAAAAATTTTAAATTTTACTGTGCATTTTCAAAAATAAATAAATAAATAAATTCCATTCTTACGTTAAACCCTTGCTTCTTCTTGTTTCTACCCTTACTTCTTCTTGTTTCTGTGACTTCACAATTAGGGCTTTTCATTTTAGATTTATAGGGTTTGTATTGCTATATATATATATATGACATTTAACCCGCGGGACCACTTACAGAGTCGGCCCTTGCATGATTTTTTAAAAAACAGAATTTTTTTAATCGGTGTCCCCTATGTAAAATAGTGCACTGGTGCGCTATTTTAGTATAGCACACCAGACGCGTACAATTTGATAAAAATAGTTTTTTATTAAATTATGTATGTGTTAATCGGTGCATTGGTTAGCATATAATTCACCAGGTCTCCTTGTTTACAGAGAGCACCGTACAGTGTTTCTACTGTTCTGGCGATGCGTTTATAAGAATATATTGCACGTCCTTCGGTGCATATTGTTTGAAAGGGGCATCGTTTTCTTGATTTTTTTTTACCTGAAAATTTTGTGATTTATTTATAAAATATATTAATGAATAGTATGGTACAAGTTTCATATTGATAAAGAAATGACTGATAGGAGATCAAGTAACATAAACACTGATAGCACATCGAGAAAAGAAAAAAAGACAAGTTCTTTGTAAATTCTTTACAAAAATTATTATTTTTGAACTATATGTAAGTTTAACTAATATGTATTGTTTATTTTGTATCATGCAGAGCCACAAAATGACGAAACTCGATAATATTATTTCTGACCTAAGACCAGAAGAGCATAAAATCTTGATGGAGAATTTGCAGAAGGATGAATCAAGTGAATGAAAAAATACTATCGATCCAATATGAGTTCCTTTTTTGAATTTTCATTAACAATATACTTAAAAATATTAGATAACATGTTTCAAACAATATATTAATTCACATATGTCTACTTTTCTACAAGGACCAACAGCGAAGAAAAGGAATGTTGTTCTAAGAAAAGAAAAAAAATAGAACATGAAAATGATAATGAATTGCTCCTTAGCTCATCTAGAGTGGTACTGGAGGTTAAGGAAAGGGGGGGGAACTTTTACAAAACTTTGAGGGATCTATTGGAACGAATGTATATACGTTATTTCAACTTACAATACAAAAATCAATCCAATGATTTCAAGAACCAAATTTTATTTGAACTACAGGATGAGTTTCCAGAGAATTGTTCAATTAGACATGTCATACTTTTAATAGCAAAAACATACAACAAAAAAAAGAAAGAATAAAAAATTAATATTCCTTTAAATGTTTTTCTAGAATTATATGTATATATTTCTAGAAATAAATCATTTATAAATATCACTTTTGTTATATTTACTTTTCATATATCAATATAAAAATTAAATAGTTTATTGTCATATTAAATTTTTAGGAAGATTATGAAAATCTCAAAGGATGAACGAGTTGATATCATAAGAGTCCAAATGAGTAGTTAGTTTTTTTTAAAAGTGGGCACATTATCATTGGATTTGTTTGGAATTTGAATTTAATGATTTTAAAAATAAAATCATTGAAATTTGAATGGAATGATTGATTTTTAAAATAGAAATAAAAATTTGAATGGATTTGTTTGGAATTTGAATTTAATGATTTTAAAAATAATATCATTGGAATTTGAATGGAATGATTGATTTATAAAATAGAAATAAAAATTTGTGTTTGGAATGGGACTCCAAAATAAAAAAGTAGGCACGTTATCCTTCCACTGCAGGGAGCGGGGGGTAGTCGTTGTTCTGTGGCCAATAGGAATGTCCAAAAAGGTGTGCAAGGAGATGGTCAAAGAAATGGATATAATTGTATTGCACGAGGAGCCATCTCAACAACAATGTGCTTCAATTGTAATATGTAATCATTGAATTTTTCGATTAGGTACAATAAATAAACAATTTAATATTAAATATTAATTTTCAAGTATTTTCTTGCACAAAAGAAAAGAAAATGGAACCCATTCAGCACATAAAACAGGACGAAATGGAAGAAAAGGGTCGATATCTATGTTTTTGAGTAATTATTACTTACTTATAACAACTTAACTAGATTTCATTTTTGTATATTTTAAGTTGTTTTACAACAATCATCATTGAATGTATTCAAACATGTGCTAACATATAAAGAAGAACCATGAGACGAATTGATTGACATTGGGTTAAATATGGGTTGTCAGTATATGTTGGCATATCAAAAATTAATTGTGGAATTTTTAAACATCTATCTTGTTTTATGTAGCTCCGTCTATAATTAATAGAACAAAATAATCTTTTATATTAAATATATGATTTGTTATGAGGTATAAAACTTGTAGGAAACAAAGTATGGAACTGCGCCAACAAAGAAACTATTTAAAAATGGCATGAAATTTGGTTTTGAAAGAATGTGTATAGTTCATGAGTCAATTCTTGTTATGGTACATTTATTTTTGATTTACATTGATGTATGTTATTTAGTATTGAAATTTTCATTATTCTCACCAATGTATATACACTCATTACAGTCTATTTTTATGGTTGTTGATGGAACTTGAAAAAGAAGAAAAAAATCAACACAGTGAACAAAACATTCCTCAAAATAACCCAAGTCATGGAAGTAGCTCGAGCAATGACAACAGTTTCAGTGAAGAATAATGATCAATATGTTTGCATATCAAAGCAAGGTGTTGTATTTTTTGAAATATTTGTCTATGAAATCAGACATTTTGTTTAATGTAATGGACAGAGTGTCCCAATTGAAAGACAAATGGATACCAATAACTGTCCCATTTTTTATGACAAAGAGTGTCTTATATATATATATTTATATATATAATAAAATGCGTTTTAATTTATTCTATTGGGTTCCCTATTGTCGTTGTGAAATGTTACACCACTGATTAAGTATATGGATGATTAAATATTATAATGAAGAGATGTGAAATCCGATGATATGATATAAAAAATTAATCCAAACATCGCATTCAAATGCACTAATACAAATTTAATTGATATGAATATTTTTATAAGATATGTGTCGACTTTTGATGAATAATGAATTTTAAAAAATCACAATATTTGCACTGTCACAGGTCGATGTTTCTAAAAAATAAAAAATGAACACCGATGGATGTTAGTTACTTCGCACCAGTGCGTTTGTACAATAATGTGCACCGGTGTGTTTCTATGACGTATGGGCACTGCAAAAATACCAATACCAATTAGAACGCCCAGTGTGTTTTTTCGACGACTACCACCCAGGTGGTCCGATAGGCGTTGCATGCACCGGTGCAGTTTTCCTTTAACATGTCAGTGCGTTTTTATAACGTAACATACCAGTGCATTTTATCACCTACATGGCCCAGTGCAGTTTTACACCTTAATGGCCTGGTGCATGCACCTTCCATCGGCCCGGTGCGACTGGATGGCTGACATGCACCGAGCCATTGTTAATCGTCCCGGGGCATCCAAAAATGGTTTTCCATCCCAGTGCTTGGTAGGTTTACAGTATCGGTGCATTCACGGTACAACGCACCGATTCGTTGACACCTAATGCGTGCACCGATGAGAAAAACGTCTGTAACAACCTCCAGCCGCCTAGTTTTTTTTAGCTGTGTTGAAATTCCATTAGAAGCTCAGCCAAAACCTCCGTTACCGAAAATGGATGTTGTAGATTTTTTTTTTTTTAATAATTTTGGCCAATTTTATAACACTAAAAACCTCCTTTATAACCTCCACTAGAAGGTCTTTTCCTTGTAGTGTGTTCCAAAATAGAGTGGAATTTTTATCCCAAATATCAGTGTGGGATACACTTGGCAGTTGGGTGAGTTGGAAGATGTATAATATTCCATAGAATCTGACCCAAGAAAAGTAAATATTTATGGAAAAACTCAAAGGATGTGCTCTAGTAGCACAATCAGCAAAGGATTCATGGGGGTGGAATAATTCCACCTTCACTATCAAAGAGGGGTATGAGAAGCTCTTATTTGAAGATCAAATCCCCCCAAAATCCTCTATCTAGAATAAAGTATGGACCCCCAATGTTATTCCTAAAGTTATAATTTTCTCCTGGTTGTTGGCTCAAAAATACATTTTAACTGCACATAATATTCAAAGGTGCGGATACAATGGATCATTTATGTGCCCTCTACGTGAAGCCTCAAAATAAATAATTCCCCATATATTCCTCCACTGCAACTTTACCAAGTTGGTATGGTCATGGGCACTTGGGCCTCTCTTCCGGAGGGCTATATGGCCTTCTGACCTTCTTAGATTTTTCAACTCATGGGTTAAGTTCTATGAGGGCTCCCTTCAAGCCAAAAATTCACTCAAAGTCATCTAGAGGACACTTCCCAAATACATATGTTGGCATATCTGGCTAGCAAGAAACAAAGGCATTTTCAAAATGAATCACCCTTCTCATAAGAATACCTCTATGAAATCCCTTTCTTCCTATTTTGAGTTCCATAAACCCACCTTGGAGCACTCTTGGGACCCTCTAGAATATGCCTGGATTTCCCCATGGGCCTTGCCTAAGATCCCTTCTTCATAAAAAAATAACTAGAAACCCAAACCATATTGGCTCCTTTGTTTGTCTCAAGAATATATGGCAAAGTGGAAGAACAAAGAACAGAAATGGACTCTAAAATTTGATGGAGCTTCCAAAGGAAATCTTGGGGTGGTAGGAGGGGGAGGGGTTCTTGTAAACCCTGATGGAAAAATAGAATATTGGTATGCTTGGGATTTAGAAAAGAAAACAAAAAATCAAGTAGAGACACATGGCCTTCTCTTCGGCCTCCTGGTGGCACAACAAAGAGGGATCAAGGTCTTGAACATTCTGGGGAAATCCCTCCTTATAATTAAAAATATGGTCAACAAACAGTGAGGCCAAGAACTATATGTTGAACCAAGTCATGAAAATAAAAAAAGGTCACCGCAATCACTTTGAAAAGGTATACTTATATCACATCCTAATAAATTTGAGTGGAGAGGTTGACACTCAAGCAAACATATCTCAAAAAATTTAAGAAAATCGGAGTCTTATAAATGGTATGGAAGGACATCAAATCATCCCTTAGTAGTTATTTTGAAAGGAATGAGCATATGAACAAGACCCAAACAAATTTCAAAGAAAAAATCTCATACAAAATTATCAGAAGGGATAATATGGACTTAGGTGATCTTAGGTTCTCGATACATGATTTTTTTTTGTTCTCCCCCCCTCTATTTCCTTTTCCTCTCTTGTTTGCTAAATCTTTTCCACTCTCTTCCCCTTCTCCCTTCTTCTAATTTCCCTATCCTTCCATAAACCCTTCATAACTCCCCTCCTTTCCTTTTCCCTTCCACCCTCATGATTTCTCGTCCCTCCTCGTACTCCCAACTAATGGCTCGTCGCCAAAGGAGTAGGTTGTTATGTACTGACATCTCAGATGGATGGCGAATGTCAAGCGAAACCATTAATCTTGATCATGACAGTAGTGATGAGAAGTAGAGGACAGATGGCGTTGCAAAGGAGAGAAACGTGGGAAGAAATTTGTTTCAACCAAATCTTATTGCTTGTCACACGATCCAATGTGTTAGAAAAATTCTTAGTCCCTCTAAGTGTGAGACAGATTTAATGTTTGTGAATGGGAGAAGATGTTTCAAGTGTGCAGACATTAATTTGCATTAGTCCGCATTCGATTCAAGAAGAGAAGCAATCATGGGGAATTGTGGGGAGTATGGAGATAAGACTATGTCCATCTATATCAATTTTCTCTATAAATTGAGAAGTAACAAGAGTTTTTATGACTATGGAAAATTCGAGGCTTTGCAACTAGGTGGTAGGATTCATAGCTCAGCGAAAAACTCATGGTGGGTTTCAGATAATTATAGGCCCGGGAAAGGGTGGCGAATTATGGTTATGTGGGTTTCTAACATTGCAGACGAGGACAAAGGTCTCTCGGCCTGTTGGTGTCTAAATCTGTGGAATTATGAGGGAAGATATTGTAATTGGAATAGGGATGGAAGGAGAGAAGTGAATTCTCAGTGCATAGGTGCTCGGATTGAGATACTGCGTTGGGGGACTAAGGGATGTGAGAGATTTTGTATGAAGAAAATTAGGGAGCAGCCATGTTATCAGGTTACTATCTCTGACTAGGAGTATTGTAATTAGCTTTTGTTGGCTCCTCTGGGAACTGTTTGGCATTCTAGGACTAAGGGTTGGGATAGGTCCTGGGGAGATTGTAGCTAAGAGTTAATACCTGAGGCAGTGTCTGAGAGAGATAGTCGGGACACGAGCTTATAAAATCAGGGGAACTCAAGGTAAGCAAAGAGTAAAAATAAGAAAATTGAAACAAATTACAGGATGGAGTTGGAGAATTGGGGCTCAAGACATAGACCCTTAGGGAGGAGAAAATAAAATTGAAAGGATACTCTCTGTAACAATAGTTTCCCCTCATTTTTGTCCTCCTTATGAGCATGAGCACCTGGACTATGGGAAGTCTTGGAGGAGTTGAGAAATAACTTTTATATGCAGCAAGAAGAAGCATGGGAATGAAGTGGGAAAGAGGTCAAGAAGAACAAGAAGATCCTCTATCTAGAGGATGAGATTTTTGCACTCTAGAGTTAGATTGAAGACTTAAAGGTTCAGTTGGTAGAAAAACCACCACCTCGGAGGAGGAGCCGAGTGGCTGTCCAGCCAACCCAAATGATTTACTGTCCTTTATTTTTTTATGAGTAAATACATATGTTTTTTTTCTACTCGACATGTACTATGGAATAAATAGTATATCAATAGCAATTTCATCATTATTTTTTGTAATTTTGAAGATTATATGGGCCAGCTTAGCATTGGATGAAATTATTTTGCCCAAACCTAACACAACTTGGAAATGTAATCTCCTAGTTTTAGCCGCGATCCGGGTGCGGATTTAAATATAATAAAAATTATCTTTTGTTTTAAAAAACATTTATTTATTCAAGTTTATTACTCCAACAACATTTCACCATTAATCAGGTATAGTTTGGTTAGGCTTAAGCATTTATTTCCTTCTTCTCTGTTGCAATTTAGTAAATGAAATCCTTCATCCTTTGGATATTAAGTATTCTTGAATGAAGCTTTCCCTTTGTCCTAAGTCTACATAACATCCTAAACTATGGCACAAACTTTGGGAAGAGCTTTAGACAAAAACTAGAAAAATAATTATGGGCCTTAATATCACTTGTAATGTCAAGAATGGTGTTGACCCTATGTAGGTAGAGGATATTGTCCTGCTATGAGTGGATAGCCTCCTGAAAACTAACATTGTAAATAAGATTCATGACAAATTTCTTTTCAGAGGAGAACCAAACAAATAAAACTCTTAATTCTATCTACAAAATGAATGGATCAAGTGGAAGCCATTTGGAAGTCTACTACCTGTTAACCTCTCAAAATAAGACGTGCCAAAAATTATTGAGCACCCAAGTATTCTCCCTCAATCTAAAATTTGAGATGGAATGATATGCATCAATTGACAAGGTTTGGAAGCATCTAAATTCTTAATTTCCTAATGCCTTTCTAGAATATGTCATAGAATAAGAAGCCAATTGTTCTATTTTGATTTTTTTCTCCTCTGATTTTTATGACCCTTTCTGCTTTTATTTAACCCATTTTATCTTGGTTATAAACATCATGGAGAATTTCATAAAAATCTTCATGTAAAGGGGCTCCAAATTGTCGTACACTAGAATTTCCATCCTCTTAAATTTGGCCAAGGTTTGTCTTCAAAAGTTGCAGCCATGGTTTCCAGGCTTTAAAACGTTATGGACAGGGGAGATTCAGAAAGTTTTAGGATTTTCAAACAAGTTTCAAAGGTTCAGAAATATAGAACAAATAAAACAATGGAAAAAATTATGCATATTACAAATATTACTAAGAAATACAGAGCATATAAGACAAAATGGAATAACCCTAATATAGAATAAATTTCAGTACCAACATAGAAAGTTATATTAATCCTAATAGACCGATCACAATGAATTTTTAAATGAACAAATTTTTTAATAAAGATGGGAACGAATGAGATAAACCTGAATAAGTCGCCTGATAATTTTGAGCCTTTTCATTCGCATGAGAACACTGTTGATATACCTGCAATCAATAGAAAAAGTCTAACATATTTATTGTCGGAGTTTACAACTGAAAATCAAGGCATGATTGAATATTGGAGAATAAGGATCATGAAAGAAGTGTTTATGTTCACCCTAAAAAGAGTCTGCCACACACTCATGGCATCGTAGAGCCGAGATATCGGATGTAGCAACCTCTATGGAAGACTGAATGTGGGTGCAGAAATGCATTGAAGTTAAAAATGGAACATAACTTGGCATCGTCAATGGACTGAATATCCGATGGTGAGGCTCGATATTGGGTCTGCCACTAGTAAAACCACAATTTTCAACTCTTTGCAATCTCATTTCGCTCTAGCCTTGTGAAAAGTGAATAGATACCGTAAATGAAGATTGAGTTGGCAGGGTTTTTTAAAGAAAAATTTATGCTTAACTTTTTTTTAAAATTGAAATTTCCCTTTGTGAAAAACAATAGATACAATATTTTATTCTCACATTAGGTTTAGTAGTTGAATTTAAGAAACTAAGGGCTCTTATATTTATTTATTTTCGGTTTTGTTTGAAAACATATATCTCTTATTAGGTGGTATTTATAATAATACTAATATTTTAATTTTAAGGTTATGGTTTTTATGCAATGATTTTTCTGATAAATTTTATGGAGGTAAAATTTTGGGGAACAAGTGTTTTAAACTTGGTTGTATTGAAAATATTTATGTGTTCTTGCATATTAGGTGGATGCAAGAAAAAGAGATTATATAGTAATTTGATTCAATAGTTAAAAATAATTGTTAGTTTCTTAACAGTCATACGACAAATTTGGAAGGAGTAGCATGTCTATCCTTCTTTATGTTAAGTAAATTCAAATTTTTGTGTGAATTGGGTTGTAAGACTCTATTTTTTCGTCTTGAGAAAATGGATTCATCTCCCAGTAACTCACATATTTTAGGTTGTCATAAGAAAAGTAGGTGCTTTGCCTTAAGATGTGAACATTTCATTTTATGCAGTGTGATAATGTGGATTTGATGAGGAATTAAAAGATGGAACTTACATGCACATTTGGGATGCTACTGTTATGTTTTTCTTGAGGCATGAGTGCATGTCTAAGAAGACTCTAACAAGGGTTGAATATGTGGAATAGTTAGAGAGGTTGGGGGGTTTTAGGCTCACTTAGAGGTGTAGAAAAGTAAGTTAAGCACCATGGGAAGTTGTGAAGAAAACCTGAGAAATTTGGCGAGTTGCATGAAGGAAGCTTGGAAACTGTACTAAGTAAACGTTCCTTGATCGAAGTTGATACCCTCTCCTTGGAACTACCACTTTGCAAGATGAAGAAAAAATTTGAAATAGATGTGCAACCCATTAAAGAAGTTATCAAGGTTGTTGCAATATATATAACTGGTTATTTTCTGTTGCAAAAGGAGGTGTTGGAACTTGGAAGGTGACCATTGGAGTATATTTGTCATGGAATTCCAAGGAGATGCAAATATATGATAAGGAGCACATTACACAAATCCAACAGATATGCCATATTGAGTTACAATATTACTATTTTGGGACATCCAAAGTTGAAGGTGCATTTTAGGGAGGTGCAGTATAAGCACTTGGGTGCATCCCACATCTTAAGGGTATCTTGGACTTTTGGTGTGTGTTAGTGGTGTTAGTGCATTGTGTTTAATGAGCACTAGCTAAAATGTGTTCCATGAAGGTAAAAAGCCCACTATTTTGAGATGACCTAACCATTTGGCATTGTAAGGTGTGTTATGCCCTGGTTTTGTGGAGATACCAGGAACCATCTTAGAGTGTGATGGGTTGTGCCATGGACTGAGGTCCACTTACATTGGTTCAGGTGTAAAGGTACCTCATGAGTTGAGGATAATTATTTCAATTCCTACCTATATAAAGTGTATATGATATCAGATTTATGTTTTTTTGTTGAAGAATGAAAGTGGAAGACAAGAAAGGAGAGGCACTAAGGTTTGTTGTAATTAATCAAAAATAAGGAAAAATGTCTCTTTTTAGGAGGATTCTTCAATTTATCTCTTCAATAGGACTAAGTTTTAGTTGGGGCTAGGGAGTTAGCCTTAAAATCATTGATTAGGTACTCTAGAAATCCAAGATGTGAAGTATCCAAGCTAGTTTGTTAGATAGATTCATCTTAGGAAAAATTTGCAAATTCTAAGGTGAAAATATCCCCTCTTTAATGCAGGTTTAAAACCTTCCATTTGAGAATGTTAAAAAAAAATCACAATCTGGAAAGGAGGTCCTTGATTTCAGCAAAACTCAATGCCAATGTTGAATCCATGGTATGATTATTTCTATTTTTATTTGACCTTGAACAATGATATCTATATTTGGGTCCATTCATTACTCTGTCATTTCATTTATGGTTGAGAAGGTCTTAAGGGCTATAGGTGATAATATGGTTATTTTTCAATATCCCTCCCTTGAAACCTCATAATGTGATGGTGTGCCCCTTTTTTTTGTCATAATATTTCAACCACGAGCTCTTCCTATGAGGATGCCCTTGAATGGAGGGTATGCAAAGGAAATGGAGAAAACCAAAACTTAATGTTGACTCAAATGAGGAGTATACATTGTAGGTGTCTCTATAGGTATTGAAAAAGGTGAAGGGAATGGAGTTTACCTCATATAAAAGTGCCTTTTATTACACCATTCAACGTGTTAGAGGGCATTGACTTTAAGGGTCATGGGTGAAAGCTCAGAGAGATATTTAAAATGAGAAGGTAGGTGTGATTTAGCATAGGATTGATTTTTCAAAGGTTGATTTTTTGGGTGATATTTCCTAGGAAATGGAAAACATTGAAGCCCTACCACCTATAGATTAAGTAGAGTATGAAAAATGTTTCCTCAGAATGAAAGAGTCTCTCTATCTTTTTTCCATGAGATACATGGTAGTTATGTTCAAGTAATGTGAAGCTTAACAGTCCTCCACAAGGAAAATATATGCTTGCATGTAAATGCAAAGGGAATTCTAGGGGGGAATTTGAGGCAAAGAAAGGGTGAATTATGCCTCCATCAATGCACATCATGAGACTGTGTTTAAGCTTTGCCATTCTGAAGCTACAAGAAGACTAGATTGTAAGCACAAGAGAGAAGCTAAACATATTGTGGGTTGAGAAGAGGGCCAAGAAGGTCCTTTCTGGTTCTTACTCTTTGAGACTGGAGACACAAGATTTAAGAGTCTTTATAAGGAAGCAATAAAGATGAGATGGATTTTCAAGCATATGTTGGCAGGTGTGTTGGTAGATTTTCACAGTGGAAAAATGAACTAATGGATAAAATGAATGTCTTCTTCCAAAGAAAATTTCAATGTTCATGAGAAACTTGGGAGGGGTGGTTGAAGGTTCCCTAAGCTAGGTCAAGTGCTTGCAATGGATTAAAGATCAACTCATGCTAAAAATTCTCATGAGGAAGATGATTCTGCAACAAATGCACATGAAAAATTGGAATTCAAAGTCTAGGACTCATTACAAATAATTGGTTCAAACAATCATCACAAGCACCTGGGGCAATCAACACCAACACTGAGCTTCAAGGATAAGAATATCAATCATATTACATATTTTAGGAACATATAATTGTAGAAATAGTAAAAAGTGTCATAGTTTACAATATGATAGTTGGAATATTTGACATTCTTTTGTTGAAAGGTATCTAAATAAATTTTGAATCCTTAAAATAACTTATTTTTTATGGAATTGGTAATCAAGGCCAAGAACTCTCATATGGGCTCAAAATTGAGGAAAGTATAGGTTGCATGAACAAACATATCAAAATTTACTAATGTAATTTTTTTTTGAATATAAAGTATTTTATTTACCAGAGAATGAAAAGAAAAACAAGCCCCAAAATATGTTTGATACTTTTGAATGAGAAACCAATTACACTTTTGTTCTTAATTCACCACAGTTGTTTCTCCGTGAAGATACAATATGCTTGATGGGATTTATAAGGAAAAAACATTGGTCATGAAGAGGTACAGTAATGGGCCTTTTGTTTCAATGTTATCAAAACCAAATCGGTCATCAAACTGGTCAACCACAAAATTTGAACCAGACTAGAGCCAACAAAACTAGACCAAAAAATTGGTTATTCAAAAAAAACATAGAACATTCAAATTTTAGGGAAAATTATGTACATTCATCTGCATCCATATGGTCAACCCCAAAATGTGAACCAGAGTGGATCCAAAAGACAAAACATAATATTATTCAAAAAATACATAAAACATTCAAATTTTAGGGAAAAATATATATATTCATTTGCATCCATGTGAATTCAAATAATTTATACACAAATATACAATATTTCTCATTCTTATAGTAAGTAGGAGTGCATATAACCAAAACAACACCAACTACAATACAACTTTGAAACAAAATACATCAACAAATAGGCTCTAAATGAACTATATAGTCCAAAATTAAGCATAGCACTAATGAGTAACTATAGTGACATAGTTGAGAGTCTAGAATTTAGAATTTAAAATATTATCATATGGTACTAGTGTCTGGTTATGGCTGCATTGATTATTGAACTCCTGTGTCATGACCCTAGTGAAAATGTACACCTTCACTCAAGTCATGGAGACACTTGTGTCATGATAAAGGAGTTCAAAAATAAATGCAACCAACATCAAGGTACATGGGTCTATTTCTCTTGATTCAATGCCAATTCCATACCATCATACATCATAGAACCTAGTGGAAACCTTGCAATCCTACCAATCCCGAAATCCTGAAAATTGTTTAACCCTGCTCAATTTTGAGTGGGATCTAAAATTTGACTTTCTCCAAATCGAATGAAGTTGAAACCACTCTCAAACAAACTTAAACAATTAATGTTAATATTAAAAATTTAAGTAAAATTAGCAATTATCCTTATCTTTCCTTTTCAAAAAGGAAAGATAAGGAGAATGTCAACTTTAACTTTTAATTGAAAAATTAAATATTACCATTAATTACTAGGGTTAGGTTTTGTAGGGCCATGTGGTTAAGATATTTTTCTTTCCTTTTAAGTATTTTTTATTAAAAATTTAAGATTCGGTGATCACTAGCTATGTTGCACTACATTCTTCGGAATTGGTCAGTTTAGTAGAGAACTAGTCACTTTGGTATTTTAAGGCTAGTTTAATACAAGACCAACCTTAGCCAATATGAACCACCAAAATAGACTGGTACAAGTCTGAAACCATTGGGACCAGCCAATTCCACTAGTTCTAGTCTAGTTCCAATAACAATGTTCCCTTCTCATCTTCCTCTCAATTCGTTTTATTGGATCCTTTCAGAAATGGTGATTTGGAGAGTGCCATAGACTATCAGATTGTTGTGAGCACCTAAGATCATAAGTATTTAAGCCTTGAAAAAAATAAATTTGCAAGGAACTAGTACAGACCTCCCAAAACATAGTTAGTGATGGCGTGCATGCAAGGAACAATTACAAACCTCCCAAGATAGTTAGTGAGGACTTTCATGACCAAAAAGCATTGGAAAAAATTATCTAACCTCAAAAACCCTGCCCAGAACATTGAAGTGTGGTGCAAAGCAAATTTTTGGTAGGATATTAATGCTACCAACAATCATTCCCTCTCCAATTTCACAAGAAGCTCCTACTCAAACTACCTCCTCCATTATGGTTATAGTAATTTATTGCAACTCTGTGAGCTACAAGAAATTAAAATTCCTGCCAATATCCAATCTGTATAACCATTACACAATGGTGCAAGAATTTTTAAAGTAAAATAGGATCTCACAATCTCTTTATTTGTAATGAAAAACATAACATACATAACCCATGTGCCTAAATATCTTCACATTAACTGAAAACATTGGTTGTGTATACCTTTCTTCTATGTGCTTTCATCACTCAAGTTCAAATGACAAATACTTCCAATATCATAAACTATGCATACCTAGGTTGATGAATCTTATAATTTGATAAAATTTTGAATGTACCAAGTGGGAGAATTAGCACTACTATTAATTGAGCATAGTGTATAAATTACGATGTAGATTTGCAGTTTTTCATGAAATTTTAATCAAGAACACAAGAAACAAACCTACCCTACTGCTCTATGGAAAGTAATTCACAATCTAGAACAAAAATTTTAGACATGCAATAAGAAATCACACACATGCAACAAGTATTTTTCCCATGGAAATAAAACTACTAAAAACTCCAATGCATGCTTACATTAAATCAGAAGAATATCATGTATTACAATTTATTTTCTCAACTTAGCACAACCTGAAGTGCAAGGAGTCGCAAATGTATATTATTGGGGTACTCATACTTCCAAAGAATACCATCTCTATGATGAATTGAATAAGAAGTCTATAATATATAGATATGTGATCTTTCTTGAATCTTCCAATACTGACAATGTTGTTAAGCGGGAGCTTGATCGCTTGGATAAATTCGAACATGAAAAGTATTTTTAAGAGTTTGATAATGAGATTCCACATCTCCTTCTCTTAGCTTTGTACCTGTTTCGAAGAGCCTTGAAGAAATCAGGTTGAAGGAAATTCCTTTCCCTCCTTTGTTAGGAAAGAGCTAAGATACTACTGGTAGTAGGAATCCAAATCTAACAAGCAGTGAGGGCACATGCATGATACAAAGAAAGTCTTAATTAAAATGAGTAATGAAAAGGAGTGTATTGTATCATCAAACATATTTCATCCCACTTAGGATGCCTTGCATAGCCTCCTAGTTATTCATGTTAGGTAAAATTGACTCAGGATAAAGTCAATGTTGACTAGGGTAGATAGTAGTGGTTTTGGGGCACATGGTTTTGTGCACCCATGGTTTTAGCCCATGGTATCGCATGTAATGGAGCCTATAAAAAGGCTGGGAAGACTTCATTGTAATGTAGGCCTGGAAGTGAGTGGTGAAGACTCACTTTGTTGGATTGGCCAGGGTTGTGGCCAATGGTTAATGAAATTTCATTGGTTGGGTTTTTCCCCGGAGTTTGGGGTTTTCCCGGATAAACATATGTGTTTATGTTTATATGCTTTATTGATGGTTATTTTTATGATTATTATTCCTCTCTGTAAATATTTATTTCTGCAGTAATTTCTAACAAATGGTATCAGAGCCATCTTTGGCTTCAGAGGGACACTTTTGTAGCCAAGGGTTTTATTGGCCTGTGAATGGAGATATGATTTGCTGCACTGATGCAGATCTAGATATGGAATGTAAGGGTTTAAGAAGAAGATGAGTCCGTTAAGTGGTCGAAGTTGCAGCGGGGTCAATCGGAAGTGCTGTGGTCGAATTGTGCAGTGAAGGATAATTAGGATTACAGGATATTTGTGGGAACATGGAATGTTGGTGGCAGAAGGGCGCATGATGATTTGGATTTGGAGGTGCAGGACTAGCTTAATACCAGAACAGAGGCCGATTATGCCGATATATATGTTATAGGGTTCCAAGAAATCGTTCCCCTTAAGGCCGGTAAGGTTTTCGGCACAGAAGATAGCTGGGCAACATAGAAATTGGACGCTTTAATCTGCAAAACGCTCAACATAAATAACGTCGCCGGAATTGTGAGAAGCGCCAACGCTCCTCCCTCTGAATTCGCTTTGGATTTCATCCAACCAGAGAAAGAGGAAGAGACAGAACCAGTTTGGCCATGGAACAGAGAGAGATACCAGTGAGTTTCAAGCAAGCAAATGGTGTTCTGCTGTTGGAATTCGTTGCCAGGTGGGCAACGACTGAGGAGATTCTGGAAAGTGGTCACTGGGAGCAGCAATAAGTGATGCAATGCAATGGGTTCATAACTACGTGAACGATGCGTTGGATGGACAACATCAGAGTCGCGATAGAGGACATCAATGGAGCAAGGGTCAAGGTTTCGTTGGTCATGGTGGTGGACGCTTCAATGGAGGTTGTGAACAGCTATGGCTAGGATGGATAGGAACAACCTGTTTTTAATGGGCTGATAGCATTTTCGAGCCTGCTGAATCCTTGGAGTCGCTGTTGGATATATACCGGTGCATGCATTGATCGTGGAAAGTGGTGGAGAAGAGAAAATCCACAAGGAAGATATCCATTTGGTGCGTAGGGGTCGAATTCTTCCAGGGAAGGCCGAGTTGTTTGCTAGAGGAGAGTGATTTTTCCAGGGGCCGTGAGGCCATATTGCCTTCAGAAAAGGTGTATCTGGTCACCTTTGGCACAGGCTATTCACTGTTTTGATCTTGAGACACTGCGTGTAAGATGGTGGATCTGCGTTTGTAGTGAAACTGCTGCTTGCAAGTAAATTCTAACAAGTAAATGGAACAAAGATGGCATGGGCGCTGGAAGACGCATTTCCAACAAGACTTTATTTGTGGCAAGTTATTAATGGGCCATGTCAAAGAGGAAAATTGTGATCGAGGGTGGAGAAGAGGAGCTTCACCAAGCAACCAAGAAAAAATAAAATAGAATGGACCAGCAAAAGCGTAGAGGGCAGATTTATATACAACTCTGATGTCCTCTTTGGAGAGGACATCATGAATGAATGTATAAAATGAGAGAGGATATGAGCACGTGGATAAATTAATTGATGAACCATGTATCTGAAGAGAATTCCTAGAGGACTAGCAGTTACAGAGGCTGGTGACCCATGTAATCTGGTAGATGGATTCTTTTTATATGGACATTGATTTCATATGTATAAAGACTGTAACAATGAAACAAAAAAAAAAACAAAACAAAAAATTATTATAATGGAGTTAATTTTTACATGTAAATGGGCATACTGCTGTAAGACCTGGTGTGGCATGCGTACCCCTTGGTAATCACTGGTAAAGTCTGGGTTAGACCTAGGTGATAGGGGGGATGTCAAGTTAACAATTACCCTGGGTAAAAAAAAAATTGAGGGGGGAAGAGCTAGAGTGAGCAGTCTTGGCTGGATTTAGTCAAGAAACCCCAAGTCAAGTTTAAGGGGGGAATTGTTAGGTAAACTTGACTCGGGATAGAGTCAATGTTGACTAGGGTAAATAGTAGTGGTTTTGGGGCACATGGTTTTGTGCACCCATGGTTTTATCCCATGGTATCACATGTAATGGAGCCTATAAAAAGGCTGGGAAGACTTCATTGTAATGTAGTCCTGGAGGTGAGTGGTGAAGAATCACTTGGCCAGATTGGCCAGGGTTGTGGCCAATGGTTAATGAAATTTCATTGGTTGGGTTTTTCCTCGGAGTTTGGGGTTTTCCCGGATAAACATATGTGTTTATGTTTATGTGCTTTGTTGCTAGTTATTTTTATGATTATTATTCCTCTCTGTAAATATTTATTTCTGCAGTAATTTCTAACAATTCATAAGATCAAGTTGGTCACAACCTTCATCGCTTCAATAAATAAGTGGCAATACTCTTCTTCTTCTAAGCTATGTTTAATCAAGAATATGGCATGTGTCCCCATCCTTATTAGGAAGGAATGCATGGTGAGTTGTATTTGCACATCATCTATAATTTATATCCAAAATTAAATCTGATGTATTTTTTGAACAGGAATTCCTCAGGATTTCAACCTAGCCAGTCTCGGTAAGATGGAAACTTTTTGGAAGTACTTTTCCCCACTAAAATTATCGATGGGCCATTTTTCCCTATCCTTCCAACTACCTTCATAGTATTACACACATGCATACAATATTTTTCATGTGGAAAGAAATATGATAAAATCTCTAATGGTTGCTTGCATTAATCTGATGAATAAAGAGGTATTACAATTGCTTCGCTCAACTGAGCACAACCTCCAAGTGAATAACCTATATCTCTTCTCACTGAGAAGCTCTGGCCCAGTCTTAGTAAATTTCCATCTCTTCTTGAGCCCAAATTTCCTTGTGCAATTACTTGAGAAATTAGGCCTTTATTATTTAGGAATTTCTACAAAATGGATTGTGTAATTCTCAAGGTTGATCAGTTGACTGTATGCAACACTTGTACACTCAAGACTAGTATACAATTAATGTTACACTGTCTTGGTATCTCTACCACTGCTGGGGAAATCAAATTATTTGCATGAACTAGATATTTTAGGTTGATTGATTAGTTAAATGGATGGTCACTGAGTTTGAATGAAGTCCCACTGCACAATTGATCTTCACTAGTTCCTCCAAAAGTTGGAACTAGTTTAACTGAAAAAAACTTCAGATAACTGACTTTGATTGCTACAAATTAGCAATCACACATGCTTAACTAATCTAAAAATCCTCCAACATGAATTTACTGAGTAAATCGGGTGACACAAGCCATGTCACACAAGTTAACTGCATCCAAGTTGTCTAATGATGTGGAAATTCAAATTTTCTCAATTTAATCAAGGAAAAATAAAATTGAGAATTAATTTCTACATTTTTCAATACTCCCTCTTAGCAAGAAAGATATTATCAACCACCCCTATATTGCAACTGTGGAACTCAAAATTCCCTCTTGACAAAGCTCTTGTCAAAATGTCAGCATCTTGTCTCTCTGTCAGAATGTAGTGTAGCAACATTATCTGCCTATGCACACAATCCCGTAAATGGTGATACCAGATACCTATATTCTTGGATATATCATGAAATATAGGATTATCAGAGAGCTTAATGAAAATCTGATTATCAAAAAAGATCATAGTTGGATCCATCATCTGACCAAACAATCCAACATGTATCTTTCTCATACATATTGCTTCACATGTTGCTTGACTTGTAGCCATGTATTCTGCTTCTGGCGAGATGAGCGCCACAGATATTTTCTTCCTGTTGTACCAAGAAACAGATGTGGACCCAACACTAAAAATTCCATTTTATGTACTCTTTTGGTTTGATGGACTTCACGGCCAATCTGCATCTCTAAAGCCACACAACTTCACTCCCTCTCTACCATAGTCCAAACTAGGTAGTGCCTTTGAGGTACTGTAAAAAATTCTTAGTTTCCTTCCAAAATAATTTGGTTGGCCTAACCATAGCTTTGCTTAACTGGTTTACTGCATAGCACATATCTATTCATGTGTTCACAAGATACATGAGTGAACCCACTAGTTGGAAATAAATGGTAGCATCCACTTCTTCACCTGAAGTGGCATCCTCCTTCCTCCAGTTGGTCGCTAGAGGTGTTTCCATGGGTTTACAACTCTCCATGTAGAATCTTTGCATTATATCATTTTCATACTTTCATTGAGAAAAAAAAAATTCCCCATCGCCTTACCATACTTCTAACCCAATGAAGTAGTGCATGAGACACATGTCCTTCATTTAAAATTCCCTTGCAAGGTCCTCCTTGCAATATCTGGTTAGCTTCTCATCACTAGTTAAAATCGAATCATCAACATATAAGACAATGATAAGAAATTTACCATATACCAAGATGTGATAGAGGTTTGCATCCATTTCACTATTTTTCAAGCCCAAACCGGTGAGATGGATATCAATCCTGGTGTACCAAGCATGGGGTGCTTTTTTGAAATTGTACAATGCTCGCTTGAGTCTGCATACATGAGACTCCTGATAAAATGTCTCAAAACCTTATGGTTTCTCGATGTACACCTAATTCTCAATAAACCCATTGAAAAATGTTGTTTTTACATCCATCTGGTGGATCTTCCACCCCATTTGTGTAGCCAGAGCAATAATTGATCTAATGGATGAGTACCTTGCTACAAGAGTAAAGGCCTCCTCATAGTGATTTCCCTCAACTTTAGAGTACCCCTTGGCCACAAATATGGCCTTATACTTCTCTATGCTTTCATCTGCTGACTGCTTCACCTTGAAGATCCATCTCAAACCCACTATTGATTTATCTGTTGGTCTTGGGACTGTGAAAATTTCTGAAACTACTTATCAGAAATTTCTACTACAGTAATCTAGTTTACTTATCCTACTTCTGTTTTTAATTATACTTGAGTTATTTTCATAAATATTCAGAAAATAGAAAAGTAAACACACTGAAAATATACACATACATGCAGATCAAGTATTGAATAATAAAGCATACATGACAAAGGACACACGATATTTTTTGGACAATGTCCGTGGGAAAACCTAATGCGAGAAAACTGATGCAGCAGCTCATAAAGGGTTTTATTATTATGCATAATGTCTGAATAAAATCAAGGGTGCCAGTAGTGGTTTTCCCAATAAAGAAATGATGCTAGATGTACCTTTATCACTCGGAGAAAAAAAATATGGCTGATTCAGTTGAGGCTTCACTCCTTTGGGATCTGCTAAATACGAGCCCTTTCTGGTCCACTAGAAACCCCAGTGCTACCTCTCCCGACACTGTGTTAGCTCTGTGTCCCTGTTTGATCCTCTTCGTAGCACAAGATACTCCTGCGTCGCCCCTATTGGCTCAGCGATGCCTCTGCGCCACCCTGAAGGGCCTGCATCAGCCTCTACGCTACCTCTGCGTGAGCCTAGCTAGGTTGTGTCCCTCATGTTGGGTCTCTGCACTGCCTGGTACGAATCTACCTCTCTGCCTATGTATTCTCGACCTCAGATCTAAATAATACCTCATCAATCTTCCCCTCACTAGCACTGCTAGCTCACTCAAAAATTCTCAACAAACCACACCCCAGAATTTCAACTTAGCTCGAGTGCTACCACTTTGTGTGTATTCTCCAACTAACCCAACGCCTTCCTTTAATACTCTTCTCGTTGAACAATCAACGGCGTGATATAATCTCTAATAAACCACTAAGATTAGAAAATACTTGATCCACGTCACTTAGAACACTCTCACCCACATGTTTAAATGAATTCCCTTTAATTATTTAATTTACCTAAGTTAGACTTAGGGTCTCCATTAAAATAATTAATTACTGGAATAACTTAAGCTCTAGATGGAATTTGTCCAAAATATTTCTGGGTCTTGGATATCTCATGTGTTCTAGCCCCTCCACAAAGTTTCAGAGCTATACCACATCCGATGCTACCCAAAATCTCAACTCTCCCTCTTAGCAAGGAATGTTCTCTAGCAACACTTCACTCTAGAATCATTACTTTGATCCATGGCATGGATCCCTTGCATTACTGATGCTCGGCCTCCTGCCCCTCATCCACTACATTTTTTCCTTATGTACTGCTTCCCATGACTCTGCCACAGTCACTTCCTCATCTGTATCGAAGCTTCCTCTCAAATGTTTCATCATGTTTCCCATAGCACTGCCACTACTAACTGCTGCACTGCAACTCAGTTGCTGAGAAGTCAGCAAATGAAGGAAATCACCCAAAATATTTTCAAACAAGTTAGTTTGGCTGCATCTCGATACTGAAGCACCTTTGCTACTGTTCTTCACTGACCCTCTGAAGCTTTGTGATGTCTGATACTCTGCACTTCTCTGCATTGCCTCTGCGTTGCCAAAATCCCATCAGCCTCTGCGTTGCTCCTTCCATGTTGTGGTTGCCTCTCCTCCGCGTTGCTCTAGTCTTCAGCGTCCCACCACTGCCAAAGTGCCTCCATTATCCTCTGTACCAAATAGCTCCAGTCATCCTGCTATTGTCTTTAAGGGCTCCTATAGCTCGTATGTGATCCAAGAGTTTGGGCACCTCAAGGATCTTGCTCCCCCATCTATAGTTCAAGAGAACTACAAATCAATATCACCCCACCTCTTCTCTCGAGGCACATGAGCACTCATGGCCACATCATCATCACTATCATCATCCCCTTTGGCTATCACAACCTTGGAATCTGAATCTTCCTTGCCCTTCTTATTTTGAGGACAAGTATTGGCGAAGTGTCCTAATTCACCACATTTGAAGCATCAGACCTTTCAGAGGTCCTTCTTCTTCCCTTGCTGTTGCCTTTGTCCCTTTGATGTGAGAGTTGCATCTTCCTCCTCCTCTTTCTTGATTTTGGATCCTCCACTGCTGCTGCCCCTCTTGGTTATTCTCCTGATTTCTTCCTGACGAAGAATTTCCCACATGTCCTCCCAGTCTGGAAGTTGTGCTCTACCCAAAATACTTTGGAAAAAGGTCTCCTAATCATCGGTGAATAAATTTAGGGTAGTCTTTACCATGAGACCATCATCAAGAGTTTCTCCCATTCCAACAAGTTGATCTCAAATATCCTTCAATCTAAAGAGGAAAGGATCGATCTCCACTCCCTTGTGCATCTCAAACAGTCGCATCTGATACTCCAGAAGCATCTTCTTCTAAATGGAGCTACCTTGATAAAAAATTTCTAGTGCCTGCCACATTTCATTTTTCGTCTTCTTCTCAGCAATATGTGGGACCATGTGATCCTTCATCCCATCCACGATCAAGCGCTTAGCTAGTGTCTGATTTTCCTCATACTTCTTTAGAGGATAAACATCGACCGGGACAACCACAACCTTCTCAGCATGGTCTCTGATACGATACTCATCAAAGACTGATAGGATCCTGGCTTTCCAAATGAAAAAGTTAGACACACCCTCCAACCTATCCTAATCTCTCAATCCATGTGAGTCCATCTTTGCTAAAAAATGTCGAAGTGAAAAATCTCTTCTCCCTTATACTGCTACTACTCTCATCAAGAGAACGTATTTGGGTTTCTTGGCGATATAGACCCTCTAGAGACTATGCTCCCTCTAACTAGTGATTTCCCTCCTAGAAATCCTCCACCAACTCTGTTGAATCAGCCCTCTACAATCACTTCACTGATCGAATCTTAGATTTCTTGGCTAGAAAGTCTGTTGAGGAATTGTTTCCCCTCACTTTGTCAACCTCGCTAGAATTGTTTCTGCACCGACAGAAACAATGCCCCACCAGCAACTTTGAAGATCAAACTGCACTTCCAACACCGAAAACTGGCACACCGTTACTCCTTCTTGGACTGTGTCACCCTCTTGTGCCTTTTCCAGCCTCTACGTCAGCTCTGAGTGAGCTTGAAAGGCTATGTGTCACCCTTTTGCGCCTGCGTCTGCCTCTGTATTAGCTTGACAGACTCTGTGTCACCCTTGCAGGGTCTGTGTTGTCCCTCTAGTGCTACACTGCCTCTTTCTGGATCTATGCAGCTTTAGTCGTCTTCTTGTAGGAAAATAATTCATCACTTCGTTGATGGATTAAACTCCCCCTGATCTACAATAGCCCTTATACCATGTGAAAATATATGAAACTACTTAACAGAAATTTCTACTACATAAATCTATTACTTCTCCTACTTGTGTTTTTAATTATACAAGTTATTTTCAGAAATATTAAGGAAATAGCGAAGTAAACACACTGCAGATTTACACATACATACAAATTAAGTACTAAATAATAAATAATACATGAAAAAGGACACACACTGTTTTTTGGACAATGTCCCCTGAAAAACCCAATGCAGGAAAAGTGGTGTAACAACTCTTAGAGGGTTTTATTATTATGCAGAATGTTTGAATACAATAAAGGCCACCAGTAGTAGTTTTCTCAACAGAGAAATCATGGAAAATGTACCTCTATCACTCGGAGACAGAAAATATGGTTGATTCAGTTGAGGCTTCAAACCTTCTGGATCTATTGAACACGATCCCTTTTTGGTCCACTGGAAACCCCATCACTGCCTCTCTCAGCACTGTGTCAGCTCTACGTCTCTGCTTGATCCTCTATGCAGCCTCTATGTAGCACATGCTACTCCTACATCACCCCTCTTGGCTCAAAAATCCCTCTATGTCACCCTGAAGGGCCTGTGTTAGCCTCTACATGAGCTTGGATGGGTTCCATCCCTCCTGTTGGGTCTCTACACTGGTTGGTATGGATCTGCATCTCTGCCTATGTATTCTCGACCTCGGATATGAATAATCCCTCGCTAATATTCCCCTCACTATCACTTCAAGCTCACTCAAAAATTCTCAACAAACCACGCCCCATAATTTCAACTTAGCTCAAGTGCTACCGCTTTGTGTGTATTCTCCAATTGACCCCAAGCCTTCCTTTAATAATTTTCTCATTGAAAAATGAACGGACGTGATCTAATCTATAATCAACAACTAATATTAGAAAATAATTGATCCATGTCACTTAGAAAACTCTCACCCACATGTTTAAATTAATTCCCTTTAATTATTTAATTTCCCTAAGTTAGACTTAGGGTCTCCATTAAAATAATTAATTATTGGAATAACTTAGGCTCCGGGTGGAATTTCACCAAACGATTTATGGGTCTTGGAGATCTTGTGTGTTCTAGCCACCCCCCCCCCCCTCCCCTCACCACAAATTTTCAGATCTAGAGAATATCTGATGCTACCCAAAATATCATTAGGGACCACTTCCCAAACACTGTTATTTACAATGGATTTGTATTCCTCCACCATTGCATCAACCCATACAGGTTGCTCTACTACTTCCTTGAAAGAGGATGGCTCAATCTCTATAAGCTCAGTCATTAGATCCATGTAGCTAGTGTACCTCTCAAGTGACCTCCTTTTCCTGCGCAAACTTGAAGGAGCTCCCACATTCTCCCTCACATCTTGCAAAAGTAGATCAATGTCCCTGGTTCTTTTTCTGCCTTCTCTAGATGGTTATACTTGATTGAATGTATCCAATCTCTACTCCTCAATTTTTGGTTGCTTCACAACTTCTTGAGGATCCCCCTTTGGAGCTAAAATCTCCTCTTCTAGTGGGATCTAAAGCTTCCTCCCAAGAGAGCACCACATCGCTTTCTCCTCATCAAACTTTACATTTCTTCGTACAACTGTCATTTTGAGGGATGGAAAGTACACATGGTAGTTGTGGGGAGTTTCTATGTAACCCACAAATACCCCAAATTTTGTAGTCGACTCAAGATTATTCCTTGATTCTTTGGAGACAAGGAAATAAACGAAGGCTCCAAAAATCATGAAGACACATCTGACTTTCTCCCCGAGAAAGTCTCATGTAGTGCAATCATGCCAAGAATCTGATGAGGACTCTAGTTCTGCAAATAGCCTATTGCATTGCATGCCTCATCCCACAAATGTAGAGGTATACCTTGGTCATGCAAAATCACCCTCACTTCTCCCACAATGCTACGGTTCTTTCTCTCAGCCACCCCATTCTACCTTGGGTTGCGGGGTGTTGTCAAATCTCGTCGAATGTCTTCTTTCGCACAATTTTTTTAAAATTCATTCGACACATACTCACCTCCATTATCACTCCTGAGAATCTTCATCTTCTTTATATTTTATTTCTCAACTAGTGCCTTGAATTATACGAACTTGGAGAATGTCTCATCTTTCTTCCGCATGAAGAAGATCCAACACTTCTGTAAGAATTCATCAATAAAAATGACAAAATTTTTGTGTTTGGCAGTGGAGGTTGTCGATAAAGGTCCACAGACATCAGAGTGGATCCTTTATAGGATTGTATTTGCTTTGTTGTCCCGATCATGGACTGTGGATTTTATGTACTTCCCCAATGTACATCCTTTACATACAACCCACTTCTTAAGTGCTCCTTTAGGGAGGCTAGTGGTCATTTTTTGTATTAAATTCGAGGTGCCATGATGAAAATGGCTAAGACTTTTGTGCCAAAGTTCACCGACATTGCGGCCCGCACTTTATACACCTTAGTTCTTAATGCAACATAGTTTTCCACATCTGGATTATACAGGTTCTTCAAACGAACCCTGATCTGCTTCACCTATCTCGTGGCTATGTGTTTCTTTCCTTTTTTGAAGATCATATCATAACCATGGTCTTCCAAAACTGCAAAAGATATGAGATTTTTCTTTAGGACACTACAAGGAAAAGACTCTATAGCGGATGTTTTTGAGGAACCCCTTATAAAAATACCCTAGACATCCATTTGTAGTGAAGGTTACTAGAGGAAGTTGGCGGGTGGAAGTTTTTGCGGATTTTTTTTCTTCTGGGAATTTATCATCCTAAACCGCATCAGTGTGTTCAACTAGAGAAAGCATCGGTGCACACAAAACATTGGCACACCGGGACACCGTGCGCTCGGTACAAACCCGCCTAGTGTGTCTTATTACTGTAGCGAACATGTTCTTTACAAATATTACACACCAGTGCATCCTAAAACCCTGTGTCAAAACTAAAACAACCCGGTGCAATTTTAAGAAACCGCATCGGTGCACCTATAAAACCCAACCACCGAAAAAGGTTTAATTAAAAAAAAAAAATTACGAACAAATATCCACATTTTTCACTTTTCAATGCTCCATAGCTCTCAATTACCGGTGCAAATTTACCTTCTGTGAGGCGCCCTGCCATCGATGCTCCCATTGCACGCACTGCTGTTGTCCATTGCCCACCATCTCCATTTTGAATTATGCAAAACGGTGGGAAAAATTAGTTTTGCAAATTCTACAGCCAATACGCTTCCTCGACAGCCAAATGTACAGGTATTTTACTTGTTTTTCCATAATTAAACCTTTTAGAGCATTGGTTTTGTAAAATAGCTTAAATTCACCTTATTTATAAAAAAAAAAATTCCTGCGTGGTGCGCTCGAGCCGTTCGGCTCGCACCAGTTCGCGGTGCTAATGGTATCTGCACTGATTCTAGGGCAGGTACCGAAACGATGCACCGTAATTTTTTTAAATTAAAAAAAAAAGAGTGGTGCAGTCAATTACTCGGCTACATCGTTTACCATGTCGAATTGCGGGAATGTGATGAGTTGACACAAATATCTGCCCCAGGGCTAGTAATTTTGTCAGCGCACCACATTCTAGCAATTAAACGACTGCACCATTGACTATGCAGCGATGTCAGGAGGGCGGTGTGCTTCCTAAACTATATGCCCCTGGGCGTATAGTTTGGTCAGTGCACCGCCCTCTTGACACTGGTCCATAATCAACGTGCGATCTGTTATATCGTCTTACCGTTGACCTTGGACCAATGACAGGAGGGTGGTACACTGAAAATTTGCAAGTGCACTACCTTCGGTGTGCTGCACATTTTCTGGTGCACTTCCTCCAGTGCGCAACAAAAAAAAGCTGCACCATTACCAGCGCATGCCTATTTTTTGTGGCACACCGACTGCTTTTTTTTTTTCAAAAAAAAAATTATATATGTATATTCCTAAACACATGTCTCATTTAATTAAAAAATTGTATTTAATATGTCAATCATTCAGCGGCGTGAAAGGAGAGAAGAGAAGGAACAACAACAACAAAATGTGGACCAGTATAACATTTTTCACCTATGGGAGGCACGAGAAAGGGAGAGAGATGCGTACGCTCGCCTTATTATAGCAGCTACCTAGGGGCTCCTAAGGAAGGTAGGCATCCTCAAGTTCTATGAGGAGGCTACATCCCTAAAGGGCCATGATTTGTTTTTGTGACATCTTATCCACAGGTGGAATGCCCACCTACAAGCTTTCCAGGTTGGTCCTAACCAGTAGTACACGCCCACTGAGGAGGACATCTATTTCATTACTGGCCTATCGAGGAGAGGCGTGGATTTTCCCTCGTTCCCAGAGGTCCCAGTTGGATATGAAACAGGGAGTCAGTTGGTGTACTTTCAGAGATACATTAGCACAGATATATTGTCTCCTTCAGATTTTCAGGTCTCCGAAGGTCAATTACGTATTGCTTCATTTGGTAGAGAGGAGGTGAGGTGCCTCTCACTACTGATTTTGACCATTTCCCACAATAACAGCGACACACAACACATTAGTTGCTCACATCTATTTTATGTTGATTCTTTAGTATAGGAGCCATGACTTGTGAGGTGGTCTGCCATTTTTTTGTGGTATTTTTGTACAAATTTACATAGATGTCGTGGTCATGCAAAAGGGAGGGTGAACTTCCCTTTTTCTTCAGAGAAATTTGGTTTATTTTTTGAGAAGTTTCCAGAGATGAGGCCTACTTTTTTTCAGCAGCCTCGTAGGCTGATGTTGCATGTACGAATGCATATGTGGGGACAGATGATGCCCAAGAGGGGAGAGTCTGAGTTTTCCACGAGGATATCGCATGATGCACTGGAGTTGCTAGCTAGTGTTGATGAGCATCCCTTTGTTATGGTCCCCTGTCCATATGATGGTTTGGATTGGTGAGGGTGTGCCAACATCCTCTTCACAAATTATGGGCCGCCAGATAATAGAGGTAATATTACTGTTTTATTTAAATTTATTCTAAAATGTTCTGTAACTTGTTTTTATTAAACTGTTTAATGAAATTGTCTAATTATTGTTGTGTATTTATATATATTTTGCAGACATTGGGTCATTTTATGGCGATGATATGCTAACGCCACCAAATTATCCAGGTGTGGATCCTGATGACAATCAGGATATGGTAGATGTTGAGGATCAAGCGCCTGGTGCATACAGACCTAGTCCTCATGGTGCGTCGGTACTGCCTTTTGCTAGGCATAGGCATGAAAGTAGATTGAGGATGGAGTTGGATGACCAACTCTCTGCATTGTTTGTGGAGGCGGGAGTCAGGCCCGCCACTATGAGAGATATACAGGCTGATGCTAGGATGGTACAGATGTGGAGAGGCATGCCGCATGACATGTTCTGCCTGATGTGGCATGTCGTAGGAGCTACGAACTTAGTTATGCAGTTGAGGAGGGCCCTTCATCATTATAGGTGTGGTCGAGATGCAGTACGTCGACCGTCCGCAAGCAGCGACGCATCATCTGATGATGACAATCATGGGAGTGATCATCTTTCACCTCACGCAGCACCAGATGAGTAGCCTGTTGCATCGACCAGTATTCATGATGGAGAGCAGGCTGGACCATCGACCACGTCGAATCAGCAACCTGCAGCATCCAGCAATACTCATGATCATGAGCAGGCTGGACCATCGACCATGTCGAGTCATCATGATGAGTAGCCGACAGTTGATCCAGATCAACATGAGGCACCAGTACCAGATCAGTAGGCACGTGATTATCAACATGTATTTGAGCTTGTCGAGGCTACACCATTGATTGAGTAGGCCTCGACTAGTACTACTATTGATGATGTACCACCAGGTGATATTTTACATTTATATTAAAATTGTATATTTTTTACATTATATATATATATGCTCCATGTATTTTATATTCATGTTGTAGTTGTACTTAATTTACATGTTGGTGATCAACATGATGTGTATATTGTTAGGTCATGTTAGATATGTTCATTTAATGTGCAACTTACATATAGATGTGTATGTGATAGCAGGTATTTGACATGAGATGTATATTTGATGTTTGTGTTGTGATGTTGTTATACAATGCTAATTGTGTTTTGTTAGATGATCATGATCACAATGATTAGATGATGTTAGCAAATTTGATTGTGTTTTTTAGTCAAATATGATGTTTGTACGATGGTTATCATGATCGTGATGTTATTTAATTTAATATTAAATGATCATGTTATTTATTAAATATTATGTCATGATTGTAGTTAACATTTTAATTTTAATTGTATGTAAAAATTTTTAATTGTATTTGTATTTGTAATTGTAATTTTATATAAAATATTTGTAAAATTTTAATTGTAATTGTAATATTTAATTTATTGTGAAATGATTGTAATTGTCATTTTAATTGTAATTGTATGTATGTAAAATTGTAAAATTGTAATTCTAATTCTAATTTTATGTAAAATTCTAAAATTTTAATTGTAATTGTATGTAAAATATTTGTGAAATTTTAATTGTAATTGTAATATTTAATTTATTGTGAAATGATTGTAATTGTAATTTTAATTGTAATTGTATATATGAAAAATTGTAAAATTGTAATTATATGTAAAATTCTAAAATTGTAATTGTAATTTTAATTTTAATTGTAATTGTATGTAAAAAAATTGTAAAATTTTAATTGTAATTGTAATATTTAATTTATTGTGAAATGATTGTAATTATAATTGTAATTGTAATTGTATATATGTAAAATTGTAAAATTGTAATTGTAATTCAATTGTATGTAAAATTCTAAAATTGTAATTATAATTGTATGTAAAATTCTAAAATTGTAATTGTAATTGTAATTTTTATTGTAATTGTACGTGAAATTGTAAAATTGTAATTCTAATTCTAATTCTAATTGTATGTAAAATATTTGTAAAATTTTAATTGTATTACTGTGAAATGATTGTAACTGTAATTGTATGTAAATTTCTAAAATTGTAATTGTAATTTTAATTGTAATTGAATGTGAAATTGTAAAATTCTAATTCTAATTCTAATTGTATGTAAAATAATTGTAAAATTTTAATTATATTGATGTGAAAATTTTAATTGTATTAATGGGAAATTATTTTATTAAAATTTGTAAATTTGTAAATTTGTAAAATTGTAAATAATTGTAAAATAATAAATCTAAAATAACATGATTTTTTGTAACATAATAAAGGTTAGAAAATAATGCAAATAAATTCATGTACTTTAGAATTATCATTATTTTATTATGTTCTTACATACAAAAAAAAAAAACCTTATACAGTACGCCATTGTTTTTGAGATCAACATAATTACAAATTATCATGTGAAATATTGATTTTAAGATTAACAAAGCGCAAATTACCAATTAATTCAAAATACATATTATAATGATTCGAAAAAAAGAGTCTTGTAATTTATAAGGTAGTTAAGTCCTCTTATTTATAAAAACCCATCTTAAAAAGTATAATATTCATGAAATAACACATGTACCATATGAAATTTGGAGAAACATGCATTCGACAAGCCAAAATTTGCTTTCAAGTTGTACAGTAACATCGTTGTCCCCAACTGGATAAACTTTGACTTACCGCCAAGTCTAAAGAGAGGGGTGGTGGAAGCAAATTTAAGGCTTTCAAAAAAGGTGTCAATGATATGAACATCATCCTCTAGCTGATCATCGTTTTGGAATGCATCTAACAACATTGTATCCATGGCAGTCGTATCCCTTAAGTAATCATCCATACCAACCTCTATTTGATTGCCTCCATTGCTAGATTGTGAAGAACCACTATTGTTGTAGTCATTCCTAATTGGTGAATCTGGACATAGCGAAAATTGAATCGGTGGTTGATTCAACCATTCTTGGTATCGTTCCTCACCAATTTTTTCTCTTAATTCAAACTTCTCTAGATTTGACATTGTCGTGGGGTGAAAGATAAGATGGTAGGTAGGTTTCTCATCATCACTAGAATCCTAATAATTTCAATAAATATATTTGAACATGATTAATACAAATTCTATGATATCAATTACTTATAAGAACGTTGAAAATGCATGATTAATTTGTTTGACGTTGAAATAATTACATTAATATACCAAACACTTATTATTACCATCATTAGCCTGGGATTATGGCTAGAAGATGCAATATTGTTACAATTGGCAGGGTGAAGCGGCTGTCCATTTTCATCTACCAAATGCGCCTTGCAGTATGCTACTCCTAATAAGAGCTTCCGAAGTTTTGGAGATGTTTGATTATTTTGTGCATCTAACTCGATTATGAATCTTCATGAACCTGCAAATTTGTATACATTATAAATTTTATTAAGCTGATTGACATGGATAAAAAACATAAATTCAATTAGATAATGAAAATATAAATAAAAAATGAAGTAAATATTACGTCTCAAGATGGATAGGGAGAACTACGCAATGGACTTTGAGAAACATTATGGAACGAGCTGGATTTTGAAGAATTTTCCAATCGATATAACTATGATATTTTCTCCCTGCATTTGAGCAAAATCAATAATAATTTTAGTGCACACACCTAAAAGTAATTTTGGTGCCTTAAAAATGGACTTATTGTTATCGGTGCTTATGTACAGATAATCGCATCAGTGTTGCTTTAGTTACTCTGCATCGGTGTCATGTTACTAACTGACGCACCGGTGTGGTGTTATTAATTGATGCACCGGTGACGAAAAGCCGCAAATAAAAAATTACAACATTATTTTTTT
The DNA here is from genome assembly GCA_034641835.2 of Pinus albicaulis. Classification (NCBI taxonomy): domain Eukaryota; kingdom Viridiplantae; phylum Streptophyta; class Pinopsida; order Pinales; family Pinaceae; genus Pinus; species Pinus albicaulis. The sequence continues at coordinate 449,163,103 of CM076584.1, forward strand.
AAGTGAAAAAAAAATGGTAATTTGAAAAATGGGCAGCAAAATATTTTCAAAAATCTAATTTCATAAAACAATTCTTTAAATACTAAACACTTTTCATTATTTCACTATTTTTTGCAAAACAATTCACCCAGATATTTGCACGAGACATACCTGGAGCAAGAGAGCACGAGAGCACTGTGGAGTAGCAAAATAATTTCGAATATAACTATTCAGAAAATCAGAATTTCAATTTGTTGTTCATTTTCATAAAAAAATTAAAAAAAAAAACATTTTTACCCTAAACCCTTCATTCTTTTTGTTTCTGCCCTTGCTTCTTCTTGTTTCTGAGATTTCAGAATTATGGCTTTTCATTTTAGATTTATAGGGTTTTTATTGTTATATATATAGGCCTGTGACATCCAACCAACGATATGACTTGCATAGTCGGATCCTAATCCATGTCATCCCTTGCGTGAATTTTCAAAAAACATAATTTTTTTAATCGGTGCACCCTGCGTAACCTAGTGCACCGGTGTGCTGGCTTATCCCAACGCATCGTGCACATACTATTTGATAAAAAAATTGAAAAAAAAAAAAATAAATCCATGCGCCATATGTAAAATAGGGCACTGGTGCACTATTTTATTATAGCACACCGCTCACATATTGTTTGGAAAAAACAATTTTTTATTTTGTGTTAATCGGTGCACCATCTAACATATAATTCATCGAGTCTCCTAGTTGAAAGAGAGCATCATATGGTGGTCTCTTGTTTTTGCGGAGCGTTTATAAGAATAGGTCACACCGCCCCCTCCACAACACCATATGCTACAAAAACTAACACTACGATTTTTATTATTTTGTCTGTGTTAATTGGTGCAGTGGTTAACATGTAACGCACCGGTTCTCCTTGTTGACATAGAGCACCGTACAATGTTTTTACTGTTTGGGTGGTGCGTTTATAAGAACACGACGCACCAACGTTGGTGCGTGCAACATGAAAAGCGCACCGATTTCTTGATATATTTTTTTTTACCTGAGAAGTTGATAATTTATTTATAAAATATATTTATGAATGATATGTTACAAGTTTCATATTGATAAAGAAATGGCTAAAAAGAGATCAAATAAAAAAAATACTGATAACACATCAAGAAAAGAAAAAAAGCAAGTTCTTTGGAAATTCTTTACAAAAAATATTATTTTTGAACTATATTTAAGTTTAACTAATATGTATTGTTTATTGTGTATCATGCAGAGCCACAAAATGACGAAGCTCGATAAGATTGTTTCTAATCTAGGACCAAAATATCATAAAATCTTGATGGAAAAATTGCAAAAGGATGAATCAAGTGAATGAAAAAATACTATCGATCCAATATGAGTTTCTTTTTTTAATTTTCATTAATAATATACTTAATATAATTAGATAACATGTTTCAAACAATCTATTAATGCACATGTGTTTAATGTTCGACAGGGACCAACAACTCATAAAAGGAATGTTGTTCTAAGAAAAGAAAAAAAAATAGAACATGCAAATGAAAATGAATTTCTCCTTAGCTCATCTGGAGTGGTGCCGAAAGTTAACGAAAGGGGGAAAAACTTTTGCAAAAGTTTGAGGGATCTAGTGGAATGAGTTTATATACGTTCTTTCCACTTACAATACAAAAATCAATCCAATGATTCCAAGAACCAAATTTTATCTAAACTACAAAAAGAGTTTCTAGAGAATTAGTCAATGAGACATGTCATATTTTTAATAGCAAAAGCGTACAACAACTAAAAAGAATGAATGAAAAAGTAATATTCCTTTAAATTTTTTTCTAGAACTATTTATAAATATCACTTTTTTTATATTTATTTTTCATATATCAATATAAAAATAAAATAGTTTATTATCATGTTACATTTTTAGTAAGATTATGAAAATCTCAAAAGATGAACAAGCTGATATCAAAAATATGCCAGTAGGATTGTCCAAAAAGGTGTACAATGAGATGGTCAAAGAAATGGACAAAATTGCATCGCAGGAGGGGCCATCTCAACAATAATGTGCTTCAAATGTAATATGAAATCATTGAATTTTTCGATCATTAGGTACAATAAATAAACAATTTAGCATTAAACATTAATTTTCAAGTATTTTCTTGTAGAAAAGAAAATAAAATGGAACCCATTCAGCACATAAAATAGGACGACAAGGAAGAAAAGGGTTGATATCTAAGTTTGTGAGTAATTTCTACTTCCTTATAACAAGTTAACTAGATTTCATTTTTGTATATTTTAAGTTGTTTTACAAAAATCATCAATGAATGTCTTCAAACAAGGGCTAACATACAAAGAAGAACCATCAGACGAATTGATTGACATTTCGTTAAATATGGGTTGTGAGTATATGTTGGCATATCAGAAATTAATTGTGGAATTTGTAAGCATCTATCGATCTTGTTTTACTTAGCTCCATCTATAATTAATAGAACAAAAAAATCTTTTATATTAAATATATGATTTGTTATGGGGTATACAACTTGCAGGAAACAAAGTATGGAACAGCACCAATAGATGAAATCTTGAAAGATGGCATACTACATGGTTTTAAAAGAATGTTTATAGTTCATGAGTCAATTGTTGCTATGGTACGTCATTTCTTTTTTATTTACATTGATGTATATTATTTAATATTTCAATTTTCATTATTCTCACCGATTTATATACACTCGTTACGGTTTATTTTTATGTTTGTAGATGGAAGGTGAAGAAGAAGAAAATAATCAACACCGTGAACAAAACATTCCTGAAAGTAATCCATCATGGAAGTAGCTCGAGCAGTGACAACAGTTCAAGCGAAGAATGATGATCATTATGTTTGGATATCAAAGCAAGGCGTTGTATTTTTTGAAATATTTGTGTGTGAAATTAGAAATTGTGTTCAATGTAATGGACATAGTGTCCCAATTGAAAGACAAAGGGATACCAATAACTGTCCCATTTTGTATGATAAAGATTGTCTTATATATATATGTGTGTGTGTGTGTGTGTGTGTGTGTGTGTGTTTTAATTTATTCTATTGCATTCTCCATTGTCACTGTGAAATGTAACACCACTAATTAAATTTATAGATGATTAAATATTGTAATGAAGAGATGTGAAATATGATGATATGATATAACAAATTAATCCAAACATCAAATTTAAATGTACTAATAAAAAATTCATTGATATGAATACTATTATAAGATATGTGTCGTCTTTTGATGAATAATAAATTTTAAAAAATCACAATAGTTATGATATGATATAACAAATTAATCCAAACATCACATTCAAATGCATTAATAAAAATTTAATTAATATGAATATTGTTATAAGATGTGTTGACTTTTGATGAATGATGAATTTTAAAAAGTCACAATAATTGCACGGTCACAGGTTGATGTTTCTAAAAAATACAAAATGAACACCGGTGCGTTTGTATGATACAGTGCACCGGTGCATTTCTACGACCTATGAGCACTGCACAAATACCAATACCAATTATAAATCTCAGTGCGTTTGTGCGATATTGCGCACCGTTGTGTTTATGTGAGACTATGCATCGGTGTGTTTGTACGACCTATGGGCACCACACAAATACCAATACGAATTAGAACAATCGGTGTGTTTGTATGATACTGTGCACTGATGCATTTCTATAAGACTACGTACCAGTGCATTGATATGACCTATGGGCACCACACAAATCTCAATACCAATTAGAACAACCCATGCATTGTATCACCTACAGTGCGCTCGGTGTAGTTTTGCATGCACCTTCGACCGCCTCGGGCCGACCATCTAGATGACAAGCACTGGTGTGTTGACACCTTAGTAGCGCACCGATGAAAAAAACATTTGTAATAACCTCCAGCCACCCAATTTTTTAGTTGTGTTGAAATCCCATTAAAACTTTACGCCAAAACCTCCGTTACCAAAAACAAATGTTGTAGAAAAAGTTTTTTTGACAATTTTGGGCAATTTTATAACACTAAAAACCTCCCTTATAACCTCCGCTATAGGGTCTTTTCCTTGTAGTGGGAATAGAACAAACATGAAATCCTTGAGCTTGAGAGGGGATCCTGACTCCCTATGAAAGGTGACTGTACCAATACCATTTGAGGTGTACCTTTCGTCGTCGCCTAGATTGATGTGCATCTAGAGATCTTTCTCCTCTAGGTCACTGGAACAATATTTTCACCTTGTCATGTGGAATGACGCACCTGAGTCCAAGTACCACACACTCTCTATCACTTTGTTGGACATGCATGCAACAAGGGTAAAGTCAAGCTCGAATTGTGAAGCCTAAGCTTCACTTGCTACTCCTCCTAAGGTCTTCTTGCTTGCCTTTTTGTGTGGACACTTCGTCACATAGTGCATATATTCATGACAATGGAAGCATTTAATTTTTGACAAATATTTCTTCTTTCCCCCTTGGCTGGATTCTGGTTTGGTTTGATATTTCTTCCCTTTTCCCTTCTTTCCCTTTCCAACCAATGCAACGTTTTCTTCATCCTTTCCTTTGGATGAGGTCCCATCTCTCGTATTCCACCTTATTTCCTCTTGTACCAAATCAGACCATAAGTGTTCCCAATTCTGTAGTTTCTCCCTCCCGTTCACTGAATCTTGATAGTTATGCCATCTCTTGGGAAGGTCCAGAAGGGCTAGGCTTACCAAGTCATCCTATAAAAAAGTAACACCAACTCCTACAAGCTCATCGCGAACTTCTGTGAACCTTCTCAGATACTGTGGGATATTGTCATTCTTCTACATATTGATATTTCAAAGTTTATCAATGAGTGTCAGCTTCTTGTGGTCGCTACTATTCTAGAATAGATTTGTGAGTGACTACCACATTGCATAAGGATGGAGATTGGTGACAATGTGGTCCCATAATCCCTCAAATATTATTATCCTCGCCTTGGCTACATATTTCTTCCACTGAGCAAGGTTTTGGGCATACATTTCCATTGGTTTTTCAACATCTCTCTTGATGTATTCTAGCAATCCATTGTCATCAAATACCTCATGCATGTGATCCTTCCATGCGATGAAAATAGAGTTTCCTTCCAAGACATGCTCTATCCTCAACCCGTTGAAGGTCATCTTCTCAGCTTTGAAGAGATCGTGCTACACTGAAATGAAAATTCGAACCTCTTGAGAAACAACTTCGAAATTTATGGTCTGATGTGAATCCTGCTCTGATACCATGTAGAAATTATGGTGTAGATTTTCAACTTCTCATGAAGTTTTAATCAACATCACAAGACACAAACCTACTCTACTTCTATGTGGAAGTTAATTCCCAATTAGAACAAAAATTTCAGACATGCAATAAGAAATAACACACATGCACACAATATTTTTCTTGGGGTTATCAATCTGCTAAAAACCCCAATGTCTGCTTTCATTAATCTAATGAATAAAGATGTATTACAATTTCTTTACTCAACTGAGCTCAACTTGCAAGTGAATAATCTATCTCTTTTCTCCTCCAAATCAAATTTACTGAGTAAATTGGGTGACACAAGCCATGTCACACAAGTTAATTACATACAAGTCATCTCCTAATGTGGAAATTCAAATTTTCTCAAAAGTCATAATCAAATTGATAATTTCTTACTACATTTTTCAACAATCCTTAAGGTGAATATAATCCATGTTGTTGATGACAATCAGGAGTTCCAGCACAACAATGTGTTGATAATAGCAACCAACATATAGAAGTAGCATTCAAAATAAATGAAATAGGAAAAAACAGATATTAAAACACAATTGATGGAGACCGTGTAAAGTACTCCAACTATGATACTGTTTATCCAGGTTCAGCGAAAGTGCCTCCGTCGCTCCTCTCATGAAGCACACATTTGTTGTTGGTCTCCATCACCCTAAATATCATCATTTTTTGTTGGCCTCCATCGCTCCACTTCTTGAAAAACCCATCAACAACGTAAAGACGAACCCCTAATCCTTTACCTTTACCTTTTTTACTAGCGTCTTGCATTGAAAATTTTAAGACAAAAGATTTCTTTTGTCTTAAAAGACCCATCCATGTAGTAGTGTCGAATGCAACAATAGAGAATTTGTCTCTAATCTTATTAGCAGAGATCAAAGGGACAAAAGAAGGATTTATTTCTGGTAAATCTTGCCAGGAAAAGTTGTCACGTTCTTCAAAGTCGGCTACCCCCAACAGAATGAAGAGCCCAACAAATTGTTGTCTTTATATAAGATAACGTGAATGCTAAGTGAAATAGCAGCATCAGTATAAGCGCAAGACAGTAGTAGCCTACAAGCTAGCGGACTTAGAGCACACTATTAGAGTCATTCTTGTAGTTGTTAGATAATATTATCTTAAATTGATATGTTTTTGTCTTAATTGTTAATTTTCTTAAATGAGTTTCATCTTAAATGGCCATTGTCTTAAATATAAAGTTTTGTCTTAAAATATTTTGTCTCAAACTGTTTTTGTCTTAAATATAAAGTTGTCTTAAAATATTTTTTCTCAAATTGTTCTCGTCTTAAATTTAAAATTATGTTTTAAACTATTTTTATCTCGTTTTTGTTTTAAAACAACTCAATTGATATTGATTTTTAATGTAAATTAACTAAAATAAAATAAAAAGTGAATTTTTTTGGACATAATATTTCTTTTATCTTAAAAAAAAAACTCTTTGGTCTAATAGTGTGTCCATTCAAATCAGAAACAAATCTTTTTTTCTGGATTTGAGTGAATACAACATAAGTAGATCCAGGGTCTCTGTTTACTTTGGTACCTTCGTCGATTTAAAGTTTGGGTTTCTGCTTGACACATTGTATTAGTAAAAATTAAAAAATAACAGAAGATATGGTCGCGGAATAAAACTCCTAGCAACAACAAGGATTTTATTTTGTTTCATACTCATTTTTGGAATTGACTGAGTCGAAAGAGGCTGAGAGAAAGTTTTCACATTATTGTAAAATATGCTCTGAATAATTGACACCGTAAGAGCGAAAAGGGTAAATATATCTTATTTTTCGTAATTGTATGTCATGATTTATGAACAAGATTTTTTTATTAATATATTCAAATATAAAAATATGGGCTCACTTGCTCTGGTTGCTTCATTAATGCAGATAGAGAGGAGAAAAGTTCTAAAGAAAATAAAGCCTCTCTTCGATGAGGAAAAAACGTACAAGGAGCGGTGCAATGAAATAAGTAAAAGGTTATCAGAGTTGAATTTCAATTTCAAGAATGTACAAGTGTCGAAAGATGCCAATGAAAATGATAATATTTTCTCTAAGACGAGATTAATTGAGCGGTATGGCACCTTCGTTTTTGCTGCAAATTGCCTTGAAGATTGATTCTACTAAAATATTAAATACATAGTGACTGCTATATTCCTATGTTTTTTAATGTAGGTGACAAAACTAAGGCACAAATTAAGGGAGGGCCCAATACACAGGCAGAAGAAAACCACATGCTGAAACATATAAAATATCTGGAGAAATCAACAGGACAAGTTTTGAGCCTTGAAGATTGAAACCTGAAGAGGAAATTTAAAGATATTTGGAATGACAAGAAAGAGTTGTGGGATATTGATTCTCAAATCTGATATGTAGAAGAAGATCTCCGATTTTATAATTCTTCCATGGACCGCCTCTCTCCATTTCTACATCAACTATGTACTAGTCGATATCAAAACGTACGTTTCAAACCATACCAATCCAAACTAATATTACAATGCAATTGAATTGAAGTCATTAATTTATATTCTTTTTTGGTAATTTGCATGACCTATTTTCCTTCAGAATGAGATTTCTTTGCAACTGTGAGCCGTAAGGGATGATGCGATATTTAATTTCTATAGGGACAATTACAACGTTTCTGACATGGAGAATAGGACAAGACTTGAGGTATATCTTATTTTATTTTTGGTTTCTTCAGCAATTTCTTACATAGTAACAGAAATTAAATTGTTTGTCTGTTCAATTGCAGGTTGAAAAGTTCATGGAAATGTGAAACAAAAATAAAGAGTTTAGGGAAAAATATGAACAGAGAAAAGTGATGGCTCCCAATCAGCAAAATATCTCTAACGCCAATGTTACAGATTGCAACAAATCCAAATACTGTAAACTTCATAATTTTTTAATAACATAATTTTTGAAATAATTTCCAGATCAGTTTTACCTTGTATTAAAGAATGTCTTAGAGAATGTCTTAGGGAATTTAGGAATTGCATTTTTTGTTTAACTTTTTCAACATAATATTTAAAACATAACCACATATGATTTGCAATATTCTTTAAAAATATTCTTAAAAATATTGTTGTTCTATAAATTGGCTGAAATATGTGAAATGTGCTGAAATATGTGAAATATGGATATAATATATAGAAAATTTAATAAATATAACTAAATTATATATATTTATAACTAAACAAACCTGGTTGTGTAATATTTGTTTTGAATTGTAACTATCACAAGACTTGTGAAATGTCTATATAGAAAAATTAATAAATATAAATAATTTATATATATATATATATATATTTAATTCAGTTGTTTTATTTGAACGTGTTGTAAGCTGACATTTATTTCTATACAATTTTTGCATCAAATTATTATGTAACAATTGTGTCAAGAAGTTTTTAAATTATTTCTCTTCTGTTAAACTAATCTTTTCAGTTTAGTATGTTTTCAATCAAGAAGACGCTTTGGAGTTTAGTATGTTTTCTGGTTGATAACTCTTATCATGAATATCTTTGAAACCTCCACTATGTGCTCCCATGGAAGCAAAAGTTATCTTTCATTCCTTCACGATGGCTCCTTCACTGCAACATCTTATTTCTTTAGGCTACTCTTTCTTATGCTATTTCCTTAGGGCGTTTCTTTTGTAACATATAGTGCAATTGCTAGTTATAACAGCTTATTGCGCAACCTTTTTTTGAATTGTAACTATCACAAGACTTATCAAATAGTTAGCATTATTGAATAGTAAGTTTTCCTTAATCTATGTAAAGAAGGAAGAGAATCCTTACCATTTTTAAGGGAAAAAAAACTAAGCTATAGAATTTTAAATTTAAAAATAAAAGTAAAATAAAAAAACTTTTTAATGGAACCTATTTATTTTGACTTAAAAAAAAAAATTCTTAAAAGTACCTTTTGGTCTAATAGTGTGTCCATACAAATCAGAAACAAATCTTTTCGAACCATTTTTCTGGATTTGAGCGAACACAACATAAGTAGATCTAGGGCCTATGTTTACTTTGGTACCTTCGTCGATTAAAAGTTTGGGTTTCTGCTTGACACATTGTATTAGTAAAAAATTAAAAAAGAACAGAAGATATGGTCACGGAATCAAACTCCCAGCAACAACAAGGATTCTATTTTGTTGCATACCCATTTTTGGAATTGCCTAAGTCGAAAGAGGCTGAGAGAAATTTTGCACAGTATTGTAAAATATGCTCTGAATAATTGACACCGTAAGATCGTAAACGGTAAATATATCTTATTTTTTGTAATTTTCTGTCATGATATATGAACAAGTTTTTTTTATTAATATATTTGAATATAAAAATATGGGCTCACTTGCTATGGTTGCTTCATTAATGCAAATAGAGAGGAGATAATTTCTGGAGAAAATAAAACCTCCCTTCAATGAGGAAAAAACATACAAGGAGCGGTGCAATGAAATAAGTAAAAGGTTATCAGAGTTGAATTTCAATTTCAAGATTGTACAAGTGTCGAAAGATGCCAGCAAAAACGATAATATTTTCTCTAAGACGAGACTAATCGAGCGGTATGGCACCTACGTTTTTGTTGCAAATTTCCTTGAAGATTGATTTTACTAAAATAGTAAATACATAGTGACTACTATATTACTATGTTTTTTTATGCAGGTGACAAAACTAAGGCACAAATTAAGAGAGGGCCCAATACACGGGCAGAAGAAAACCACATGCTGAAATATATAAAAGATCTAGAGAAATCAAGAGGATGTTGGAATATTGAAAATTCCAGAACAAACAGTGGAGAGAGTAATACTCTCCTCTTTAACATAGAGAAATTTAAAATTTTCACTCACAGGAGACAGAGTTTCAACTCAGAAAAAAAATCTATTTCATAAAAAAATCTGTTACAAATTCTTCCTCACAGAGGGATTTACAATAGTGATTGCTGCTAACATAGTGCACACACAAGACATTATTGTCTTTTACAAAACAAAACACTCTGTCTCTCTCTGAGAAATACGCTGCTGCGTATTTTAATTTGCACTGCTGTGCATAAAAATGACTTTGTTCTGTATAATAAAAAAACATTACAACTTGCCTCACGGGCCTTTACTTTATATATGCGCTGCACATATATTAAAATTGAACATAAAACATAAAACATTAGGTCCGGTCTTAACTTATAACGCGCGACCCTTTTTAAAACTCTGATCTCCGATTGATAACCGGATGCGATGTATCATTTACATTACGCCATATAAAATGTGTCGGGTCCGGAACATCAAACAAACAAATTGTGCCATATGAAAAAGTTTCGATTGCGATTGAACTATCGGATGCGATGGGCATTTAACTCAGACCTATAAAACATCGGGTCCGAACTTTAACATATAACAAACGATCATATGAAAAGTTCTTATCGTCGATCAAATACGGATGCGATGGATCAATTTACTCCGCCATATAACATTGTCGGGTCTGCCATTGCATATTTCAATCGGGCCTTAACATAAGACTCCCCCGATTCAAACTTGCGATTCAATTAAAACAACGCCGCGTGGTCTGTGGGACCACCCGCGGGCCTTGGCTCAAAGTGGAGGGCGATTGTTATATTACATGCGATTTGTATGATCGCATCAGGTCTTAACAAAAAGGCTGTGGTATTATGTGAGTTCGTTCCACTTGCGGAACTCGCCACATCAACAAGACACTTGCAAGAATATTCTTAAGATTACCGCCTCATCCTTTACTCCGCCGATTATATTGGTAAGGCTTTAAATCCTGTTCCAATCTATAATCAAAGCTCTGCCTATTGGTGAGACTTTGAGTCTTTGCATTAAACTCTGCTATTAAAGAATCGGCTACCGCCTTGAATAAAATATCAAAGGGGTCAATTCCCATCTGTTCTGTACTGCACCTGTGTAGCTTTCCAATCCTTTTGCAATTTTCATTAATACAGCAGCAACCGCCTTTGCTAAGGCTTCAATGTGTCGTAGATCTTTCACTTTTGTAATTACTGCTGATTGACTTCAGCAGTTGGAATTAATTTCCAACACTCCCCCTTAATTTCAACTGCTGGGTTTTTCTGCATACCCAGGCATTTCCTGAAATGTTCAAAGATTTTCTGCGCAAGTGGCTTTGTGAGGATATCTGCAAATTGATCCTCTGTTATGCAATGTTGCAAAACTGTCTCACCATTTTTAACCAATTCACGTATGAAGTGAAACTTGGTGTCAATGTGCTTTGTCCTTTTATGAAAAAGTGAATTTTTAGACAATGCAATAGCTGAGCTATTGTCACAAAAAATTATTGTCCCTTTTACCTGTTCTTGGCATAAACTTCTCAACATTTTTCTCATCCAAACTGCTTGACACGCTGCTGTTGTAGCTGCCACATATTCTTCTTCTACTGTAGACAACGCTACAATGGGTTGTTTCTTAGAAGCCCATGAAATGGCTCCTGAACCCATGTGAAAAACATAACCGGAAGTGCTCTTCCGATCATTTACACTTCCAGCCCAATCACTGTCAGTGTATCCAATTAAATCTGAACATTCTGAAGCAGTATATAAAATACCAAACCTTTTTGTACCTTTAACATACCTCAGAATTCTTTTTGCTGCCTGCCAGTGTGCATCCTTTGGCTTTTCCATAAATCTAGAAATCAAACTAACAACATGCATTATGTCTGGCCTAGTTGCAGTCAAATACATAAGGCTGCCAACTATGCTCTTGTATAAGCTAGGACCAAAATCCTTGCTGTTGTCCTCTCTGCTGAGTTTTAATCCCATCACTGTGGGAGTGATCACTGCTTTGCTTTCCTGCATGTTAAATCTTTCAAGCACCTCATTAACATACTTTTCCTGTGAGATAAAAATCCCATTTTCATCTTGTTCTACTTATATTCCTAAGAAGTATCTTAACAAACCCATGTCATTCATTTCAAATTCTTCTTTCATGACTGTTTTAAAATGTTCAATAAGGTAATCATCATTACCTGTAAAAATAACATCATCAACATACAAAACTACAATCAATATTTTTCCATATTTTTCTTTGATGTAGAGGGTGGGTTCTCCCTCACACTTTTCAAATCCATTTTCCAGTAGATATGAATCTATCCTACTGTACCACACTCTTGGCACTTGCTTCAGCCCATAAAGATATTTCTTCAACTTACACACTTTGTGCTCTTGGCCTTTCTTTTCATAACCGAGAGGTTTTTCAATGTAAACCTCTTCCATTAACACTCCATTTAGGAATGCTAACTTCACGTCCATTTGGTAAACTTTCCACTTGTTTTGTGCTGCTATGGACAGCACTGCTCTCATGGTTTCCATTCTAGAAACCGGTGCGAAAGTTTCCTCATAATATATCCCATGCTTCTGCTTATATCCTTTGACAACTAGTCTAGCCTTGTGTCTCTCTATTTTTCCTTTAGCATTAATCTTGGTCTTGTAGACCCATTTAACTCCTATGACATCTTTACCTTTTGGGAGTTCAACCAAATCCCAAGTCTTGTTTCTTTCTATGGCATTTATTTCCTCATCCATGGCTTCTATCCATTTCTCATTCTTGATAGCTTCTTCGAAATGAACAGGATCATCAACATGAAAATATAAGGCAAACAAAGAATTGATACCTTAATTTGCTATATATTTTTCATAAATATCTTTGAAACTTCTGAATTTCTTACCTTTTTCATTAGATGTACAAATGCTTGAAGAAGCACTTGAATTTCCTCCTTGTGGTGTGCTTGGAGAAGCACTGTCATCTCTCCTCAAGGGTGTGCTCTGCTGCTCTTGTGTTGGTGCTGATGTTTGGGGAAGTATTTCAGCCAACTCATCATTATTCTCATCATGAGATAAACAGTGTTTAACATTCACTGTTTTCTCTATGCTTCCATCCCAAGCTTCCTCTTCAATAAAATGAATATCTCTGCTCACAATAAACTTCTTGGTGGATGGGTTATACATCCTATATGCCTTGGATTCCTCACTGTATCCAATGAAAATACATTTCTCCCCCTTGTTGTCCAACTTCTTCCTTAGCTGATCCAGAATGTGTGCATAAGCCACACATCCAAAAACCTTCATGTGTGTGACACCTTGTTTTGTGCCACTCCATGCCTCTTCTGACACTTTGTTCATAACTGCTTTTGTAGGACATCTATTCAAAATATACGATGCACAATGTACAGCTTCAACCCAATAATCATTAGGCAAATGCTTTGCCTTTAACATACTCCTTGCCATGTCCATTATGGTTCTATTCTTCCTTTCGGCTACTCCATTTTGTTGCGGAGTATATCTAGTTGTAAACTGCTTATGAATACCATTTTCTCTACAAAAACGTAGAAATTCTTTAGAGATATACTCACCTCCTCTGTCAGTCCGTAGGAATTTGATATGCAGCCCACTCTGGTTCTCAACTAGTGCTTTGAAATTGTGAAATTTTTCAAACACTTCACTTTTGTTTTTCAAAAAGTAGACCCAAGTTTTTCTTGTAAAATCATCTATGAATGTTAACACATAGGGCTGCTTGCAAGCGATGGAGTTTGCATCGGTCCACATAAATTTGAGTGGACAATATCTAAGGGTGCTTTTTCCCTTATGCTTTTCCCGGAAGGAAAACTTTCTCTGTGTTGTTTCCCCAAGATACAACCTTCACAAAGGTTGTCCGGTTTCTCTATCAATGGTAAACCTCTTACCATTTCTTTTCTGTTCAAAAAATTAAGACCTCCAAAGTTGAGATGTCCAAATCTCAAGTGCCATAACCAATTATGATCTTTTGGTTCGCTTTGGAAAGTCTCTTGTGCCACTGCTGCTATCTTTTCTTCATTCTTCAAGTCTTCTCTCATTCTAAGAGGGAACATTATGTTCTTTGTCATCTTCACTTCAGCAATACACTGTTTGCTGGGTGGTTTATCCATGATGGTACAAAATTCATCCTTAAATAAAACATTATACCCCTTATGGACTAGCTGTCCAATACTTAATAGGTTACACTTCATTCCTGGAACATAATAAACATCTATTATGGATTTATTTGCACCTTTCCTTGTTAAAAAATTTACATCTCCTTTTCCCATAACAGAAACTTTGCTATCAGTTCCTAGTGTGACTTGTGACTTCACACTCTCATCTAACATAGAAAACATTGCTATGTTTCCTGTCATATGGTTACTGCAACCAGAGTCTAGAAACCATAAATCCTCACTTTTTTCCTCAGCCATATTACAAGCTAAAAAAAAATTATTTTGGCTGATATTTTCTCTAGTGAAATTTGCACTAGTTCTATTTCCCATATCATTCTGCTTCTTCCTACATTCATTAGCATAATGACCATATTTTGTACAATAGTGACATTGGACATTGGATTTATCATACCTTTGTCCTTGAGCATTGTGCTGACCACTCTACTAGCTGCTGCCTTGGCCGTGGCTGTGATTTTGACTGTTGCACCTTCCATGTGAATGTGAAGGGATGTTCCTTCCACCTCTGTTTTGGCTTCTGCCTCTTCCTCTTTTGTTTCCTCTGTCTTGCCCTCTTCCTCTTCTGAAAGACATCTGGGTCTTAAAGGCATGCTCAAGAGATGAGTTTTCACTCTTACCCAATCTCTGTTCATGGGTCATCAGTGAAGCATGTAGCTCATCCACTGAAAACTTTGTGAGATCCTTAGTCTCCTCTATGGTGGTGACAATAACATCAAATCTTGAGGGTAAAATTCTCAAGAGTTTTTCCACAATTCTCTTGTCTTCAAGAGTCTCTCCATGAGATCTTATTTGTGTGCCCATTCCAATCACATGAGTGAAGAATGAGTCAATAGTATCTGACTCTTTCATACAGAGAGTTTCAAAGTCTCTCCTCAGCAACTGAAGTTTTGTTGTCTTCACTTTTTCCATGCCTTGATAGGCTGTCTTGAGATTTTCCCATGCTTCTTTGGATTTATTGGCTGCTGCTATCCTAGGAAACACACTCTCATGCACTTCTTGATACAATAAGAAGAGAGCCTTGGAGTCTTTCTTCCTAATGCTTTTCAGCAACTCTTTCTCTGCTTGAGTTAATTCTTCAAACTCTTCTTCATCGTTGGCTCTACAAAGCCATCCTCAACTAATTCCCATAAGTCTTGGGAGACAAATAAAGCTCTCATAGTTATTGACCAGTAGTCATTTTCCCATTAAATATTGGGAGATGGATATTTCCCATACCCATACCAGTGTTGGCTCCAGCCATTCTTCACTCTTAACTATGATTCAAAAACACTTGACTGTATATTTAAAATTGACTGACTGTTCTGCAACAGTAACACAAAAACTATGTAGAGAAATACCTTTGGATCCTTTTGGCTGAGTCTTCACACTGCTGGAGAAGCTGTTGCAACAAAGAACTCCTTTCCTTTAGCTTCTTTGATCTTCAAAGAGCCTATACTAGCTCTGATACCATGTTGAAATATTGAAAATTCCATAACAAACAGTGGAGAGAGTAATACTCTCCTCTTTAACACAGAGAAATTTAAAATTTTCACTCACAGGAGACAGAGTTTCAACTCAGAAAAAAATATATTTCATAAAAAAATCTGTTACAAATTCTTCCTCACACAGAGGGATTTACAATAGTGACTGATGCTAACACAGTGCACACACAATACCTCACTGTCTTTTACAAAACAAAACACTCTATCTCTCTCTGAGAAATACGCTACTGTGTATTTTAATTCGCACTGCTGTGCATAAAAACGACTCTGTTCTGTATAATAAAAAAACATTACAACTTGCCTCATGGGCCTTTACTTTATATATGAGCCGCGCATATATTAGAATTAAACATAAAACATAAAACATCGGGTCCGATCTTAACTTATAACGCGCGACCCTTTTTAAAACTCCGATCTCCGATTGATAACCGGATGCGATGTATCATTTACATTACGCCATATAAACTGTGTCGGGTCCGGAACATCAAACAAAAAAATTGCGCCATATGAAAAAGTTCCAATTGCGATTGAACTATCGGATGTGATGGGCATTTAAATTCGGCCTATAAAACATCGGGTTCAAACTTTAACATATAACAAACGATCATATGAAAAGTTCCGATCTCCGATCAAATACGAATGTGATGGATCAATTTACTCCGCCATATAACATGGTCGGGTCCGCCATTGCATATTGCAATCAGGCCTTAACATAAGACTCCCCCGATTCAAACTTGCGATTCAATTAAAACAACGTCGCGTGGTATGTGGGACCACCCGCGGGCCTCGGCTCAAAGTGGAGGGAGATTGTTATATTACATGCGATTTGTATGATCACATTGGGTCTTAACAAAAAGGTTGTGGTATTATTTGAGTTCGTTCCACTTGCGGAACTCGCCACATCAACAAGACACTTGCAAGAATATTCTTTCGATTACCGCCTCATCCTTTACTCCGCCGATTATATTGGTAAGGATTTAAAGCCTGTTCCAATCTGTAATCAAAGCTCTGCCTGTTGGCGAGACTTTGAGTCTTTGCATTAAACTCTGTTGTTAAAGAATTGGCTACCGCCTTGAATAAAATATCAAAGGGGTCAAATCCCATCTGTTCTGTACTGCACCTGTGCAACTTTCCAATCCTTTTGCAATTTTCATTAATACAGCGGCAACCGCCTTTGCTAAGGCTTCAATGTGCCGCAGATCTTTCACTTCTGCAATTATTGCTGATTGACTTCAGCAGTTGGAATTAATTTCCAACAGAGGACAAGTTTTGAGCCTTGAAGATTAAAACCTGAAGAGGAAATTGAAAGATATTTGGAATGACAAGAAAGAGTTGTGGGATATTGATTCTCAAATCCGATATGTAGAGGAAGATCTCCGATTTTATAATTCTTCCATGGACCACCTCTCTCCATTTCTACATCAACTATGTACTAGTCGATATCAAAATGCACGTTTCAAACCATACCAATCCAAATTAATATTACAATGCAATTGAATTGAAGTCATTAATTTATATTCATTTTTGGTAATTTGCATGACCTGTTTTCCTTCAGAATGAGCTTTCTTTGCAACTTTGAGTCGTAAGGGATGATGCGATATTTAATTTCTATAGGGACAATTACAACGTTTCTGACATGGAGAACAGGTCAAGACTTGAGGTATATCTTATTTTATTTTTGGTTTCTTCAGCAATTTCTTACATAGTAACAGAAATTAAATTGTTTGTCTGTTCAATTGCAGGTTGAAAAGTTCATGGAAATGTGAATCAAAAATAAAGATTTTAGGGAAAAATATGAACAGATAAAATTGATGGCTCCCAATCAGCAAAATCTCTCTCACGCCAATGTTACAGATTGCAACAAATCCAATTACTGTAAACTTCATAATTTTTTAATAACATCATTTTTGAAATAATTCCCAGATCAGTTTTACCTTGTATTAAAGAATGTCTTAGAGAATGTCTTAGGGAATTTAGGAATTGCATTTTTTGTTTAACTTTTTCAACATAATATTTAAAACATAACCACATATGATTTGCAATCTTCTTTAAAAATATTCTTAAAAATATTGTTGTTTTATAAATTGGCTGAAATATGTGAAATATGGATATAATATATAGAAAAATTAATAAATCTAAATAAATTATATATATTTATAACTAAACAAACCTGGTTGTGTAATATTTGTTTTGAATTGTAATTATCACAAGACTTATGAAATGTTTATATAGAAAAATTAATAAATATAAATTATATATATATATATATATATATATATATATATATATATATATATATATATATATAATTTATATATATATATATATATATTATAGTATTTAATTTAGTGGTTTTATTTGGATGTGTTGCAAGCTGACATTTATTGCTATACAAGTTGTGCATCAAATTGTTATTTAACAATTGTGCCAAGAAGTTTTTAAATTATTTCTCTTCAGTTAAAATAATCTTATCAGTTTAGTATGTTTTCAATCAAGAAGAGGCTTCGGAGTTTAGTATGTTTTCTGGTTGATAACTCTTATCATGAATATCTTTGAAACCTCCACTATGTGCTCCCATGGAAGCAAAAGTTATCTTTCATTCCTTCACGATGGCTCCTTCTCGGCAACATCTTATTTCTTTTAGGCTACTCTTTCCTATGCTATTTCCTTAGGGCTTTCCTTTTGTAACATATGGTGCAATTGCTAGTTGTAACAGCTTGTCGTGCAACCTTTTTTTGAATTGTAACTATTACAAGACTTATCAAATAGTTATCATTATTGAATAATAAGTTTTCCGTAGTCTATGTAAAGAAGGAAGAGAATCCTTACCATTTTTAAGCGAAAAAAAGACCTAAGTTAAAGAATTTTAAATTTAAAAATAAAAGTAAAATAAAAAAACTTTTTAATGAAACCTATTTCCACTATGGACCAAGAAAAATGATTTATATAAGAAATAATACTTTAGGTAAATAATTTTTTAAGTTTTTTAAGATTAGATTTTTAGATTAGATTAACTTTAAGTTAAATATAATTTTAAAATTGAATGAAAAAGAAAAATACTTAATTATTAAACATAAAATTTAACTAAAATTGAACTTCATCTAAAATAACTCATTTATACATTTTAATTAATATATTATAATATTTTATATATAATAAAACTAAATCATAGAAAAACATAAATTTCATATAAAATTATATCACACATATAAAATTATATAATTTAAAATTAAAAAATAAATTCATATTCAATCCCATGCTATGATGTATGTAATCTCCCTTGTCCAATATCACATGCCTTAATTCATAACACGTATGTCTTAAGCTACACCTTTAATGTTGCATTTTCTTTGGTTTAAAATTCCTTGGGTTGTCTCAACATCGCATTGTGATAAGAATTGTCTCAATATCAAAATCAACCATGGTTAACCATGGTCAACCATGTTTATTTAAGGGTTTATAATATTCAAGGGTTCAACCATGGTCGAGCATGGTCCATCGTCGCATTGTGACACAGATTGTCTCAATATCAAAATCAACCATGGTCAATCATGGTCAACCATGTTTATTTAAGGGTTTATAATATTTATCTTAAGGTTTATATACCTTGGGTTTATATTATTCCTTTGGGTTTCCAGTATTAGTCCCTAGGGTTTGTTATTTCCTTTTGTTTATAATATCAATCATGGCCAATCATGGTCAACCATGGTCGACCATGGTCAATCAAGTCAGGTATGATCCAACATTGTATTGTGAAAAATATTGACTCAATATGAAAATAAACAATGGTGAGCCATGGTTCAACATCACATTCTGCCAAAGATTGTCTCGATATGAAAATCAATCATGATCAACCATGGTCAACCATATTGACTCATTATGATAATCAATCATGGTCAACCATGTCTCAATATCAATCCCTTGTGTTTATTAATATAAGGGTTCACATTCCTAGTGCTTAATATTATTCCCTCGGGCCCTCGGGTTTTTAATATTAATCCATTGGGTTTATTATTCCATTCGGTTTATAACATCAATCATGGTAGACCATGGTCAATGATAGTCAACCATGGTCGACCATGTTTTATAGAATCAATCATGGTCAACCATGGTCCAATGTCACATTGTGACAAAGATTGTCTCAATATGAAAAAAAAACATGGTCGAACGTTGCATTGTGACAAAGATTGTTTCGATGATGAAAATCAATCATGGTCAACCATAGTCCAATGTCACAATGTGACAAGGATTGTCTCAATATGAAAATAAATCATGTTCAACCATGTTTAATTTGGGGTTTATAATATTTATCTTAGGGTTTATATACCTTGGCTTTATAATATTAAAGTCTTAGGTTAATTATGTTGATAGGTGTTTTCTTTGCTAAATTGGGGTGGGAAAACATTTTTCACCCCAACCAATCAAAATATTTTATTTTTTTCCTTCAGACAAATAGAAATATAAAACGTGGCACAAGTCAAGTGGAAATCACTTTGCATACATGTGATTTAGCCGTGCCTCTCCTTGAAACCTCAATAACGTCGTGCCTCTGCATGACACCTCTCCGCCCCCACCTCACAACTCCTACCCTCTACCATTTCAAGCCCTTAACATGATGCCCTCCCATAGAGCCAGAGTAGTTTCAGGGGCAGTCTATGTTGGTCGTCTTCCAGATTGTTGGAGGTTCTTGCTGAGAGCTCTACATTTTTTTTGGGTAATATTCACTGAGATTCCGTGATTCAACATGTGCCTTGCGAGGGTTTTAATTTTTTGTTCTAAATTCATTTACACAACAATTTAACCTGAATTTTTGTGGTTGAATGAATCAAACGAAATTGCAAAAAAAAATTCTTCACGGGAAACCTTTGTCTGCTACTCGAGCCCTGCAACACTTACCCTTGTGCGATTGTGTGGAATAACTAGAGATTATGTTGTACGGTAGAAAAAATATGAAGCGAATTAAGGAAAAAAAAGGTTATTCTTCCTGTATAAGCAACGCATCTCTCTCCATAATTCCTTTCTGTAGAAACAAACCAAAATATAAAACCTGAGAAATTTCTCCTCCCAACGCACGTTTTTATATTTCTATGATTATTTCAAGTAAAAACGCAAATGGAGACCGAGAGGTAAGCTCAGGCACAAGCTCCCTGAGATAGATGAGCTAATCTACGAGCGCCATGAGAAAATTACACAGCTTGAATATGTATTGCATCAATCCAGTGACCACTTTGCATGGGTACTCAATGAGTAGAGAAAACTTGCAAATGAAAGAAATGCATTGGCATCAACTGTCAAGAAGCTTAGTCGAGATGTGGCAAAGTTGGAAGCATTCAATAAAACACTTATGCATTCACTTCATGAGGATTATGAAACAACTCAATATGAGGCGAATGAAAGCATGACAATCCCACTACTATGGTGCACAAATCTGTTTGTCAACTCATCATTAAGAGAATAGGCCAGTAATGATGGACTAGAAAATCACGTTGGAAATGGAACCATAGAAAAAATCAATTCAATTATAGAAGAAGAGATTCATGTAGAGACCAATTCTTCAAGGCCAGGTGGGCAGAGGTTTTCATTGACATCCTATCTCTAATCATAATGTACTCCAACATGAACACCAAAGATGATATATGCATCTAGTTCATCTAAAAGATCAACTATGTTTGTAGTAGGTTCACCAGAAATATCATCTATTGCGTTGTCTCCAAGAGGAAATTCTGTGTCAGGATCTCCCACAAGGCATCCATATGAAGGTGTAGTTTCATCTCATCATGCAACTGCACCAAATTCTCCTCCCCGCGGAAGAGCACTTCCAGTCCATACTCCACGAGTGGATGGAAAGGAGTTCTTCCATCAAGCTAAGAGCCCAATGCCAAGATTTGGGACAGATTATATTAATGTAGATGGGACTAGGTGCATCTACTGGATAATTTTGACAGAACATATACCTCTTGAGAAATTTTGAACACTGCAAATTCCCAGGTATTCCTCTCTACAAAGATTGATCAAATTTAATTTTAATGATGTCTCCAAAGGAAAAATTGGCCTATCAAGAATAAGACCATAGGTATGTATGTGCAATGCAGGAAATATAACTTGAATTTATTATGAATTGTGAAAATATAGAACAAACAACCATGTTGAACAACCAATGCTTTAAAATATTTATTGTTTGGAGACTCCAAATTGTTTACAATCATCTTAATGGAGAAAATCAAAATCTTCATGAAAAATTGATGCTTTGGTGTTAAGGAATTTGTAAACCAAAGTTATATTAATTTTTAGGAGACTCCAAATTGCTTATAAATCATCTTAATGGAAAAAATTAGAATCCTTCATGAAAAATTTATTATTCATATATCATGGATACTACTAGTTCTAGAAATAATTGTGGAATATTGAAATCAGAATCTAGGCTAGGTTTAGAAAATATTGTGGAATTTAAAATCACTCATGTGAGAAGAACAACCAATCAGATTGTTGGTTGGCTTACTTAACTCAACATATTTCTATTGATATCGAACTTGGGTTCCCTATAATTGAAGGCTTGAATTTGACATCTTGTTGTAGAAAATGCGAGAATGGGGAGTAGGTTCTTTGCTTTGTCATTCCTATGGAAGTTGAAGCATAGGGAGAATGGAGGGGAGAAGGAATCCGATGTGGTTCTCCTTTCGCCTCTTCATTATCCATTGACGTCGAGGTACCCCATCGAATCCCCGAGGATTCGTCAAGGCAGTCGCTGGAGATCTGAAAGGCCCTCTTTAAGGTCTCTAGCATGCAGTCCTCTTCATGTGTTGCCTCCATCAAGAATTTTTTCAAGCGCCTCGAAGGTATTGATGATGCCACCATTGATTTCCTTCACAACAAGGCCCAATTTTTCTACCATCCTTCCTTTGTCGATCAAGAATCGATTAGGGAGGCAATTGAAGATGCAAGATTTAAAGCCACCTTAATAGAATATGATGTTGATGATATATCTACAATAAATGTATGTTGACTTCGCATAAAAGGAATGATGTGCACTTCTTTCTCAAACACTCTGGAATCTTCCTTAGATCTGTAATCGCTTTGGCAACTGAAGAAGCAGAAATCAGATATGACCCTAAACAAGTTAAATATAAATAGCTGATTGATTCCATTGATGACATTGGTTTTGAAGCTATGTTGATTAGTACCAAGGAATATAGGAATAAGGTTGATATATGAAACAGGGCATCAAGATGGATTGGCTAAGGTCCAAACTCCTTAAAGTTTTCCCAATTTCTTCATCTCTATATCAATGTTCTCCTGCACCTAAGTTATAACTTGATTGTCTGCACATACTCCAGCAGATGGATTGGAAAAGCTACGGTGTCATTCATCACCTATTCTGAATATTCAATGCCCTTATTTTCCTTTCTTAGCCATGGGTAGTATTCTCATCTACCATTTTTTTCTCATTCCCAGCTCCTCTATATTCTCGTATTTGCAGCACGCTGCTTTTACCTTAGGTCCCAAATCCTTTGACCATAATAAAATTGATAATAATAATTCTAATCAGTTCCCTAATCACTCTTCCATGCATACAACAACAAGGAGAACCCGGATGGGATTCTGGCTTCAGTCTCCATGCTTTCCAATTGCAATACTGAAGATCTCAATTTCGAAGGGAGTTTCTTCGTAAGAAGGCCTTATCATGGCCTATGTAACTGAATGCAGTTGGATAAGACCAATGCAACATAGATTGTGATAGATTGTGACAAAAACAACATTGTTTGATATACGATCACCTAATATATGTAACATGAATACAATGTAGTATTCTCATCTACCATCTTTTTCTCATTCCCAGCACCTCTCTATTCTCGAATCTGCAGCACTCTGTTTTTCCCTCAGGTACCAAATTATTTGACCATACTAACACTGATAATAGTAATTCTAATCAGCTCCCTACTCACTCTTCCATGCATACAGCAATAAGGATAACCCAGATGAGCTTCTAGTTTCAGTCTCCATGCTTGCCCATTGCAATACAGAAAGAGCTCAAGTTCAGAGGGAGTTGCTTTGTAAGAAGGCCTTATCATGGCCTTTGTGACTGAATCTAAATGGATAAGACCACTGCAACATATATTGTGATAGATTGTGATAGAAAAAACATTGTTTCATATACGATCACCCAATATTTGGAACATGGAGACAATGTGGCCATTGTTTGGATTGAAGAGTTAATTGTGCACATCCCAAAAGGCTTGTATTGAGGTTATGTCCACCTCAAATATCTGATTTCCCCTTGAACTTCCACATCAGGTGCTTGACCTGCAACACCACCTCCTTGTCAGTTTTGACATCCAATATTGGCTCCTTGGATCCCCTTGTGTGGCATTCAATCACAATGTAATGAGTCCTGCCACTTTCACTAAATTGTGCCATTGTTGTGTAATATATCTTCCTAAACACATGCTCTCTTCTAGACAACAATGTCGTTGATTTTCAATTTTCTCAATTAAGTTCAAGATTATTCACAATTAATGATATCAATTTATGAGGGCCTTAACATGGGTATTTATGAAGGGTGCTTAATGTTCACCTACCTTAATGATTTTTTACGTGCTGATATATTTTTTCAGTGTAAACATTTCCGTCAATAAAGATAGAAAATTTACATGTGTAATATTCATCATCCTCAAAGGTGTTGTTAATGAGGTTCATCATTATTCTTATGTTCCACTGAAATATGGTCATTCTCTATGACTTCAATCTCCATGAACATTATAAAATGAAAGACAGACTACAAAACAGTTTCCCTTGCATACCAGCATACATTAACATTGATCAATTTATACCAACGGATCTTGATAAGGGGATTTCCTCACCCCCATCATGAAAAAATCTCATTGTAAAAGAGCATGGATCTTTGTTGCATGCGTGTTTGGATAATCTATCCATCTCCTGTTTGTGCTCATGGAAAATTGATCACGTGATACAATTTTATCTCTTAGAAATTGTCCTAATTTTCCTCAGCTAATAGAAGTTTGTGGCACAGTCCTAAACTCCCTTGCCTTATCTACCCCATTAATGATTCCATTATTAATTTTGAATCCTGATGGATGATAATTTTATTTGTACCTTTAGGCTTCTTCTCAGGCAATAGTCATGACTATGGTGGTTACATTTTCTCTACATAGTTATTGTGCCCTTCCCAAGTTCACATTTAAATTCAGTCTTATGGCTTTTGAATTGAGTAGAATTCCTTCTGCTCCATATATTTGTAGGTTTTAATTTGAGGCTTTTTCAAAAAAACCCATGTGTATTGTTGATGAGGATCTTTGGCTCTCTTACATCCCTCCTTTTTTTTTAGATTTTGTCCTCTCAAAGTTTTGGTATTTTCATTTTATTTTATAGTACATTTTGAGAGGCCAAAATTTCTTCCATTGGAACAAGGCTTTTTTCCAAGTTGTTGAGATTGCAACAAGATGATGAGCTTAGTGGAAAGGATTCGCCTTCACTAAGTGGGCCCGCAGGCTATTTTTGGCACAAAGTCTATTTTTAGACTGTCTATTTTTAGACATATGGATCATGTTCTATGAGTTGCAGGATGCTATTTGTGGATGGTTGGTCAAGTCGGAAAAAATAGATGGACTTCTATTTTAGACATATCATGGAATCTACTTTAGATCACACTAAAAATAGATATGTCGAATATTATTAGCTCTCTTAATAATATTTAGACTCTAAACATTATCAAAACCTCTGAGCACTTCAGTTGAAAGGCACGTATGTGGCACAACAGCTGATGTAAGGAATTACGCTATTCCCCGGGGTTTTGGCCCCCGATAATTAGCAGTTGAGCTCTCAACCCGAACTCATGTCAACAGTAGTTTGCTGAGTTGAATTGAGGAAGTTAGTGAGTTGTATTCACTTTTGACCTGCAAATATTATAGTTGAGCTAGTTGTATCTAGTCTAACCGATTGATACAATTAGTGAGAGTGGTGTGAATTAATTATTAATTAATTCACTAATTATTAACTCATAAATCAACTAAAGAATACATCAGTTAACTTCAGTGCATGGACAGTTTCAGTGGAGACCAGTGGTGAGGTAGGTGAAAGAGCAAGTGTGACTATCAGTTGTGACCATACTGGTGCATGAGTTTGCACCACACATTGATGGAGATGTCAATGAGGGCTGCTGCGTACACATAAACAGAGGGATTTGAACTCAGATGCAATTATTCATCCGGGGATTGCGCAAGAGAGGCAAAGCATCTGGGAGTGATTAGAGCATGTGTTTTGCTAGATCTGAGCTTGTGTAGTGTGTAACAATTGGAGATTATACTGAGAGCTTGTGAGGAGTTTTTACAATGATTGTTACATGATCTATATCATTATAATATATAGATATTTGGGGGTTTTGAGCTTTAATATTTCCCATAAATACTATGTTTATATGTGATTGTTTATGGTTTTAATGTGTGCATGTGATTGTTTATATTTCCGCAATTAATGATCAATAGTAGAAGAGGTTATGTATTATGCATAAAGCTCAAATAGTGTGTGATCAGGATAATCTCGGTGAAATTTAACAGCTATTCAAATTTCTACATGGTATCGAGTAAAGATTGATCATTGGAGCAATTGCAAAACATTGAAGCGGTTGAGTTTTGTGCTGGTGAAATTCGAATTTGCAGCAGTGTTTTCTTGGTGTCGAAGTTGAGATGTCTTTCAACGGATTGCGATTGGAGTATGCCCTTGACGGCAGCTCGAATTATATTGCATGGAAGGACAGGATGGAGGCGGTGCTAGATGACAATGGGTTGAAGGAGTTCATAGATGCTGAAGTCCCAAAGCCTAATTCTAGTGATGCTGCCGTACTTGACGCATGGCAAAAGAAGACAGCAAAGTGTCGAAGGATTCTGTTGGAAGGTGTGAAGGATCACATAGTGTCCAACCTTCATGGTAAGGCTTCTCCATTCTTTATGTGGAAAGCCTTGACATATTTATTCCAAAGCAAGAGTGACCAGAGGAAGTTGGCGCTCAAGGATAGACTCAGAAACATAAATATGGAGAAAGGCGACAGTATGCCCAAGTACCTCGCGAAGTTCATCCAATGCAGGGATGAGCTGGGAAGTGTGGGGGTGACTGTTGATGATGAGGACTTGGTGAGCTTGGCTCTCCTTGGGCTTCCGAATAGTTGGCACTCCTATCAGGACTCTGTCAATGGTCGGGAGAAATTGCCAGGATGGGAGCGACTTTGGTCGGATCTTGTGCAAGAGGTGATAAGGCGGAGTACCAGGGACGGATCTTCATCAAGGAACTCTGATGAAGAGAATTGTGCTTTGGCTGCCAAAGCAAAGAAGGGGAAGAGCAAGAAATCTTCTCATTCCGGTGTGAAAGGCAAGAAGCAGGACATGTCCAAGGTGAAGTGCTTTCACTGTTACCAACACGGACATTATGCCACTAGTTGTCCACAGAAGAAGAAAAATAAGCAGGCTGCTGGAACTGCAGCTGGAGAGGCCTTAGCCTCACAATTTGAGCTGGATTTTTCACTGATCGCATGCTTGGTCTCAAGTATGATGGGATCAGTGTGGTTTCTTGACAGTGGTGCATCTTTTCACATGACAGGAGATCGAGATTTGTTTACTGATCTGGATGAGAAAGATCTTGGAGTGCACATCGAGATGGGCGATGATGGTAGATACAGTGCGACCGGTATCGGTACCATTTCCTTTGAGAGGGAGTCTGGTAAACCCTTCAGATTGAAGGAAGTGATGCATGTTCCAAGATTGAAGAAGAATCTTATCTCTGTGGCGATGTTAGAAGACAAGGGATATGATGTTGTCTTTAGCGAGGGAAAGGATTTCCTGCGCAGTAAGGCAACTGGTGAGACCCAGAGGATAGGGGTTCGAGTTAAGAACCTTTATCAATTGCAGGTAGATGGTTGCGCAGCAATGGCAAGCAAGGCATAAGGAGTGGTGAGCCGGGATGATGGCGAGTTGTGGCACCGGAGATTGGGTCACCTTCACCATGGAGCTTTGAAGATACTACAACAGATTTCTACTGGGCTTCCTAAAGGCACTCTTGCGCAGTCAGATCAGTGCAAGGGGTGTACCTTGGGAAAATTTGTGAAAGCCACCTTTCACGAGAAGGATAGTCGCGCCACGACGATCCTTGAGAGAATTCACACAGACGTGTGTGGACCTTTCTCAGTAGCTTCGACAGCAAAGCACAGGTATTATGTGATATTTGTTGATGATTTTTCTCGTAAGTGCTGTATCTTCTTCATGCAGAAGAAGATTGAGACATACTCAAAGTTCTGTGAGTTCAAGGCACTGGTTGAGAAAGAATCGGGGAAGCAGGTGAAGGCTCTTAGGAGCGACAATG
This sequence comes from Pinus albicaulis, assembly GCA_034641835.2. Taxonomy (NCBI): domain Eukaryota; kingdom Viridiplantae; phylum Streptophyta; class Pinopsida; order Pinales; family Pinaceae; genus Pinus; species Pinus albicaulis. The sequence continues at coordinate 449,191,169 of CM076584.1, forward strand.
GTGGTGAATTCATCTCTGTCGAATTCAAGGATTTTTGCCACGCAGAAGGAATTCGAAGAGAGCTCATAGCACCTCATAACCCACAGCAGAATGGGGTTGCTGAGCGAAAGAACAGAACGATCGTGGGTGCTGCATGGGCGATGTTGCATGATCAGGGCCTACCCATACACTTGTGGGCTGAGGCATGCAATACTGCGGTATATGTGCAGAACCGTTGTCCTCACAGGATACTTGGCATGAGTACACCTAGAGAGAGGCGTTCGGTAAGAAGCCAAAGGTTTCCCATTCGGTGATTTCTTTTCCCACCTCGTTTACATTCGTATGTGACGAAGGATGCCGTGAAGAAGCCGGAGCCGACCGTGGAGGTTGGTGGCTTCTGTGGTACAATGATACGCCCCACAACTATCGTGTGTATTTTCCAGACAGTCACAAGACTGTTGTGCGACGAGATATCAAATTTCAGGAGGAGAAAGCCATGAAGTGTTCGCTTGAGAGGGAGCCACACTTGCATGCAAATGAGGAGCTATTAGTTCCTAAGGATGAGTCTCAGGATGTGGATCAGCAACAAGATGAGGTTAATGGAGTGGAAGAGACCACTCATGCAGCACCAACCATCAGAGGGCGGAAGCGCACTACAGAAGCTGAGCGACTGGCTCAAGATGCAAAGAAGGTTGTAGGAGCACCTACATCACAGCGCAGACAGAGACAGTCACCTGATCGGTATACTGGATACATGGCTCTCATGAGCAAGTGTATCGTGACAGAGCCATCCTATTTCGAGGAAGCTGTGGAGGATCCCACATGGGTAGATGCCATGGTGGAAGAGTATGATTCGATTGTCATAAACAGTGCATGGGAGATTGTCCCGAGGCCGGAGGGGAAATCAGTGGTGGGTTCGAGATGGATCTACAAAGTGAAGCAGGAAACTGACGGGAGTGTGGAGATGTACAAGGCAAGATTTGTTGCCCGAGGCTTTTCACAGATTGAGGGGATCGATTATGAGGAGACCTTTGCACCTGTCGCAAGGTATTCTTCCATATGGACGATTCTTGCTCTCTCAGCGCAGATGGGGTGGCACATTCATCAGATGGATGTGAAGACTGCTTTCCTCAACGGAGTCATTGAGGAGGAGGTGTACATAGAGCAACCTGAAGGTTTTGAGATCTTCAGCAGAGAGTCGCATGTGTGCAGGCTCAAGAGAGCGTTGTATGGGTTGAAACAAGCACCTCGTGCTCGGTACACACAGATAGACAGTTATTTCACCGGACTTGGATTCTCCAAGAGTGAGGCGGATCCTAACCTATACCAGATTGTGGTGGAGGGTAAGTTGTTGATCATTGTACTTTATGTAGATGATTTGATTTTGACAGGTGATGAGCTGTTGATACACTCATGCAAGGATGATCTTGCAAAGGAGTTTGAGATGAAGGACTTGGGCCTCCTTCATTATTTCCTGGGATTGGAAATTTGGCAATGCAGTGATGGACTGTTTGTTTCTCAGGGTAAGTATGCCCGGGAGATACTGGAGAAGTTCAACATGCATGGCTGCAAGCCTGTTGATACTCCTCTTCCGGGTGGTTGGAGGAAGGAGGATGCTACTTCAGCGGAGGTAGTGGATGCCACTGTTTATCGACAGTTGGTGGGGTCGCTTATGTATCTGGTCAATACACGACCCGATATATGCTATGGCTAATCAGCCTTTCACAAGCTATGGTTAAAGCCAACCAAAGTTCTTGAAGCGTGGGGAAGCATGTATGAGATAATTCTGAGGCACATCGAGATATGGATTTGGTACAAGATAAGAAGATGAGGTGAAGTCAGGGTTTTACGTATGCAGACAAGGATCCTAACGGACAAAAAGAGCATCAGATCTCGGAGGGATTTTCATCTTTCTGCCCACGTTAAATTTCGGGTACGCAGAAGTAGAGATCTGTGGCACTCCTTTCAGCAGAGGCCGAGTATATGGCAACGAGTTTGGCTGCATCCGAGGCTATATGGATGAGGAAGATCCTGGTCGGGTTGTTCGGTTCACACTTAGAGCCTACTGTGATTTATTGTGATAATCAGAGTTGCATCAAACTCTCGGTTAATCCAGTATTTCATGATATATCTAAACACATTGACATCCGGTATCATCATATCAGAGATTGTGTGCAGCGGAAGATCATGTTACTTTCATACATTCCCACGGAGGATCAGGATGCTGATATCTTGACAAAGGCGCTCACCAGGAGAAAATTCGAATACCACAAGGGCAGGATAGGGGTTGCAGATAATCCTTATCTTGTTGAGAGGGAGTGTTGAGATTGCAACAAGATGATGAGCTTAGTGGAAAGAAGTCGCCTTCACTAAGTGGGCCCGCAGGCTATTTTTCGCGCAAAGTCTATTTTTAGACTATGTCTATTTTTAGACATATGGATCATGTTCTATGAGTTGCAGGATGCTATTTGTGGATGGTTGGTCAAGTCAGAAAAAATAGATGGGCTTCTATTTTTAGACATACTGGGCGGAATCTATTTTTAGATTGCCAGTCTAAAAAATAGATATGTCGAATATTATTAGCTCTTAATAATATTTGGACTCTAAACATTATCTTATTCTCTTGGAGCACTTCAGTTAAGTGCACAGATGTGGCACATGCAGCAGCCAGGAGGAATTACGCTATTCCTGAGGGTTTAGTGGAGCTATTGCATGTTGACTTCAGTTAGAACTCATGTGACAGAGTTTGGTGGAGTTGATTGAGGAAGTTAGTGGAGTTATATTCAGTTTAACTAATCTAAACATAGTTGAGCTATTTGTATCTAGTTTAACTGATTGATACAATTAGTGAGAGTGGTGTGAATTAATTATTAATTAATTCACTAATTATAAACTCAATAATCAACTAAAGAATACATCAGTTAACTTCAGTGCATGGACAGTTTCAGTGGAGACCAGTGAAGAGGTAAGTGAAAGAGCAGTGTGACTATCAGTTGTGACTATACTGGTGCATGAGTTTGCACCACACATTGATGGAGATGCCAATGAGGATTGCGCAGTACATACCAGAGGGATTTGAACTCAGGATGTGCAATTATTCATCTTGGATTGCACAGTAGAGGCAGGCTAACAGGTGGAGCAGATTGGAGCATGTGTTTTGTATGATCTGAGCTTGTGTAGTGTGTAACAATTGGAGATTGTACTGAGAGCTTGTGAGGAGTTTGTACAATGATTGTTACATGACCTCTATCATTATAATATACAGATAGTTGGGGTTTTTCAGCTTTAAGCTTTCCCATAAATATTGTGTTTATATGTGTGATTGTTTGTGGTTTTAATGTGCGCATGCGATTGTTTATATTTCCGCAAATTGATGATCAATAGTAGAAGAAGTTATGTATTATGCACGAAGCTCAAATAGTGTGTGATCAGGATAATCTCGGTGAATAATTTAACAGTTATTCAAATTTCTACACGAGTAAGCCATAACATCCAAACCACAAAAGTGTGGAAGGGAATGGTTTTCTCTCACATATCTATTTTCTATCCATGGCTTCAAACCTTCCTCCATGTTTACTCTTGTTGTTAATCCTTTAAATGATGCTCATGCTTCTTTGGTTAACTGTTAGTGGTAGAAGATGTTATTGACACTTTCTGCACATTCTTTGCATAGGTATCATCTTAGTACCATGTTGTGATTACCTTTTGCTATTGTTAATCATTTTACTGTTTCTCACATTTATTTCGTTAAATGATAGTGGTTGAAGATTTGATTGACAATTTATGTCCATTCTCTGCATTGGTAGCATCCCAATACCCTGCCATGATTTCCTCTGAAGGAGAAGTTAGTATTGACAATAATATAACAATGTTGATATATATATATATATATATTCATTTAATTACCAATGTTGGTACACGTGCTTGCACACACACACTTTCGAGTAAATTAGCATCGTTACTTGAAAGTTTCCAAGGGACATTTCCATGTGAAAACGCTCTAGGAACTTTCTCATATTTTTTGAATGGTACCTGGGGGTAAATTCCACTAACATAAAACATGTATTCCTTACTGTAAGAGACTGAAGTGGATTCCACCTTGTGACCTCCTTGGCCAACACAATTTTGGCATGGCAAGTCAAACCATTTGAGTTGGCCCTTGGGGATAACATTGTTGATATATATACAATATATATAATCTTATGTCCATGTTGAAGGAGACTTCAGTGTCTTGGTTAGTGAAAATTCTGCTTTCTTTCTTTAGTATTGATTTGGGTAACATTTCTTTCACCTATTGGCTTTTCTGCTTTGAAAAATACCCCAACAATTAAATGAAGATATGATTAGTTAGAAAATATCACACCTTTTGGTATCAATAAGTAAATAAGCATAGATGAATATAACAATCTCGAGATGTAGGAGAAGTTAGTAGTAGCCAAACCATACCTTTTAGCTATGGACATGATTCCTTATCAGGAAAAAAAGAAATGGGAGACTGCATCATGTGGACATGTCTCCTTAAACAAAAACCAAATTGGATCTTGTTCCTATGACAACCCAACACTATTTCATAATGTTTCCAAATCATAACCCAAAAGAAATACATTTTACTGAAAAATAGGTCTTTATTATTGTAATTTTTCATATTTAATATTAATGTAGTAGTGGCCAAAATTGGTCAATGTGACCAAAGGATTAAAGATATAAAAAAAGGGAAGAGTGTCCAACATGAATCTAGAAAGTGGGAAGTATAAGACTTGGCTTGAGAAGAAATTGGAGAAAGAAATCCAAACTTTTATCTTCCAATATGATAACATAATGGTAAAAATTCTCCTTTTGTTTAATTAGAAACATCTTATGGTAAGTGGCACCCGTACCTTCTTTCACCAAAAAGCAACTTGCCATTTTCTTTTAATTTTTAGTTTTGGCTCAACCATAAGATATGACAATATTAAAAAATTTAACAACATTAAACTTTTCCAAAGGAAATAAATTATCAGAGCCTCCTTTCCATCTAAAAATATTAAGTAAACCCTAATCATGATAATTTCAGTAAATCTTATGCTTGCAGCTCCAGTGCGTTGATCTAATTTTTTTTGCCCTATATAATCATACATGGGAAACCCTCATACACTTCACCACCATTCATAGTTGGTATCTAACGTAAATGGTTGGTGCCTAACTTCCAAACACCTAACCTTGAGGGTAGGAAGAGATTTGAATTGGTGACCTCCCCAATAGGGGGAGGGATATCATGTCTGGCTCATGAAAAATTGAGCTAACCCTTGCCGCTAGGCTTGATCTAAGTATGTGATAAAAAAGTATTTTTTTCTACTAACTATTGCTCAAGCCTCTTATGAAGGTGTTGAGGATCATGCATAAAGAAGTATTGTTTTCTACTAACTACTAACTATTTCTTTCTCAATATCTATAATTTTGGAGGATACAGTTAGCAAAGAACTATTATTATGCATGAAATAGAGGTGTTGCTCTCATGGAAAGATTTTATTCATAAATTTCATCCCGATCATTTCACTTGCATGTAATATTGTAAATTTTCCTTGAAGGGTTTTACCCTCACAACTTCAATCTTTTTCTAGATTACATAGAAAGAAAAGTTATCTTTTTAGTTGTTCAAAAGATGGCCATTGCGACTCCTAATAGGGTAATTTTTCAAAACCTTACTACAATTAACCCTTCTGAACAATTATTAGTTTTTTTTAATATTTAGCACTTGCTACTTTCCTTAGGGATTCTAATTGTGGGTTAGTGATTGGATTTCACTTGGAAGTATGTCATCCTCCTTTACTCATTTCGAGTATTTAAATTGCTAAAATAAAATTCCTTATGGCATGGTTTCCATTCCTCATTCTAGTTCTTATGAGGGTTTATACATAAACTAATCCCATATCATTCCTTGGTGTAAGTATGTATGTGAGGGTTTGGATACATGCATATTAATATTATGTAGAAGAACTAAACTACTTCTCAAAATTCCTCGCTCTCTCTTAAACGTAGGTGTTCATACCATCTTTTAAACTCTTGACAGGGCCTACTTCAAGTTATTTTAAATAATTAGTTAAGCTTTGGGGATTCGAACCTGAATTTAACTAGGGCACATCCATTTTCATTTTAAATGTTGTTTTAATAATTCTCTATATTTTATAGATTGAGGATCCATATCCCACATTGTGGCCCATAAAAACATAGCCGCTCATACCCTTATATAAGACGACCTTCCATAGGCGCTTACAGATGATAAGTGCCCTACTAATGGCCTTGAGGAATATGGTGAGTGGACCATTGATTTAAGAAAACTCAACACAATTCCTCCTTTTGCATAGGGGGGATTTTTTAAATCTTTTAAAGGTACCTACAATTGCGAGGATGTTGCAGTGAATATCCTTGAGAGACCAAAGTATAATAGAGAATGCCCAAATCTTGGAGCACCAATTCACATAGGAATTCTAGGATGTTGGCAACTCTTAGGCATGAGAATGTGTTGAGATTCATAGTGGGCTGTAAGAAACCTATGGTTTGGTATATTGGAGTATGCCAAGGGGGTTCTATCAGGCGGTCTCTAGAAAAGAGACAAAATCGTTTAGTGTCTTTAAAATTAGCATGATACAGAACCGCCCAGTGCCTTTAAAATTAGTATTGAAGAAGGCATTGGATGTGCCAAGGGGCATGGAGTATCTACAGAGTATTGGGTTTATTCACGGGGATCTGCAGTCTGGTATTTTTTCTATTTTTGGGTCGCTAGAATTAAAGTGCAGATGAAGATCATGACTCCAAAATCTGGGACGTACCGCTGGGAGGGTAAAATAATTTTGTGTTTGGGTTGCAATGGAAAGTAGGTTGACCATATCATTTATGAATTATATGGAAAATTCATTGAATTTTATACTATTATCAAATTTATGCACAGTTAAGGCAATACGACTGAACCACGCTACTATGTCATATCCATGCACTTGTCGTTTTGATCGAATGGTCAGTTTGATGGTACAAAGTAGTATGAATAATATTTGCTCACAAGTTTTGAATGGTTATATTGAGATGATAAAATGACATATGATCTTTGTATTTTTCAAGCTCAAAATACTACAAACAATATTGCGTAAAATATTTCCTTTCACATTCCCCCACTCCTCCTATCGACGTTCCTTTGCACCTCTCGGTGAAATTGCTAGTATTATTCCCTTGGGTCCAAATAAATTGGGGTTTTAATATTAATCCCTTGGGTTTATAATATCAATCCCTTGGGTTTATTAATCTAAGGGTTCAACCATGGTCTATTATGGTCCAACATCACATTATGACAAAGATTGTCTCAATATGAAAATCAATCATGGTCAACCATGGTCAACCATGCTTATTTAAGGGTTTATAATATTTATCTTAGGTTTAATATACCTTGGGTTTATAATTCCTTGGGTTTTTATCATTAATCCCTTGGGTTTATAATATTAATCCATTGGGTTTAATATTATTCCCTTGGGTTCGTAATCCCTTGGGGTTTTAGTATTAATCCCTTGGGTTTATAATATCTATCCCTTGGGTTTATTAATCTAACAGATAATATTCTTAGGGTTTAATATTGTTTCCTTGGTTTTATGATTCCCTTAGGTTTATAATATCAATCCCCTGGGTTTATTAATCTAAGGGTTCATATTCCTAGGGTTTAGTAGTATACCGTTGGGTTTAATATTATTTTCTTGGGTTTATAATCCCTTAGGTTTTTAGTATTAATATCTTGGGTTTATTTAACCCTTGGGTCTCAATATGAAAATGAACCATGGTAAACCATGTTTATTTAAGGTTTTATAATATTAAAAGGTTCAACCATGGTCGAGCATGGTCCAACTTCGCATTGTGACAAAGATTGTCTCAAATATGAAAATTACCAATGGTCAACAATGGTCCAACGTCACATTGTGACAAATATTGTCTCGATATAAAAATCAATCATGGTCAAACATGTTCAACCATGGTCCAACATCAGATTGTGACAAGGATTTTCTCAATATGGAAATCAACCATGGTCGAGCATGGTCCAACGTCGCATTGTGACAAGGATTGTCTCAATATGAAAATAAACCATGGTCAACCATGTCTCAATATCAATCCCTTGGGTTTATTAATCTAAGGGTTCATATTCATAGGGCTTAATATTATTCGCTTATGTTTAATATTATTCTCTTGGGTTTATAATCCCTTGGGTTTTTATTATTAATCGCTTGGGTTTATAATATCAATCATGGTCAATCATGGCCAATGATGGTTAACCATGGTCAATCATGGTCAACCATGTTTTATAAAATTAATCATGGCCAACCATGGTCCAACATCGCATTGTGACAAAGATTGCCTCGATATGAAAAACAAACATGGTCGACCATGGTCCAACGTCACATTGTGACAAAGATTGTCTCGATATGAAAATCAATCATGGTCAACCACGGTTCGACGTCACATTGTGACAAGGATTGTCTCAATATGAAAATCGACCATGGTCAACCATGTTTATTTTAAGGTTTATAATATTTATCTTAGGGTTTATATACCTTGGATTTATAATAGTAATGCCTTGGGTTTAATATTATTCCCTTGGGTTCGTCATACCTTGGGGTTTTAGTATTATCCCTTGGCTTTATTATTCCCTTGGGTGTATAATATCAATCCCTTGGGTTTATTAACCTAAGGGTTCAACCATGGTTGAGCATGGTCCAATGTCGCATTGTGACAAAAATTGTCTCAATATGAAAATCAATCATGGTCAACCATGTTTATTTAAGGGATTATAATATTTATCTTATGGTTTATAAACCTTGGTTTTATATTATTCCCTTGGGTTTATTATTATTCTGTTGGATTCAACCACGTTCTAACATGGTCCAACATCGCATTATGACAAACATTGTCTCAACATGAAAATCAATCATGGTTAACCATGGTCCAACGTCGCTTTGTGACAAATATTAGCTCGATATGAAAATCAATCATGGTCAACCATGGTCCAACATCGCATTGTGACAAGGATTTTCTCAATATGAAAATCAACCATGGTCAACCTTCTTTATTTTATGGTTTATATACCTTGGCTTTATAATAGTAATTCCTTGGGTTTAGTATTATTCCCTTAAGTTCATAATACCTTGAGGTTTTATTATTAATCCCTTGAGTTTATAATATCAATCCCTCGGGTTTATTAATATAAGGGTTCAACCATGGTCAAGCATGGTCCAACGTTGCATTGTGACAAGGATTGTCTCAATATGAAAATCAACTATAGTGTCTCAATAGGAAAATAAACCATGGTCAACCATGCCTCAATATCAATCATTTTGGTTTATTAATATAAGGATTCATATTCCTAGTGTTTAATATTATTCCCTTGGGTTTTTAGTATTAATCCCTTGGGTTTATAATATCAATCATGGTCAATCATGGTTAATTATGTTCAACCATATTCAACAATGTTATATAAAATCAATCATGGCCAACCATGGTTAATCATGCTCAACCATGGTCCAACGTCGCATTGCGACAAAGATTGTCTCAATATGAAAGACAAATATGGTTAACCATGGTACAACGTTGCATTGTGACAAATATTGTCCCGATATGAAAATAAATCATGGTAAACCATGGTCCAACATCGCATTATGAGAAGGATTATCTCAATATGAAAATCAACCATGGTCAATCATGTTTATGTTAGGGTTTATAATATTTTTCTTAGGGTTTATATACCTTGGCTTTATAATATTAATGCATTAGGTTTAGTATTTTTCCCTTGGGTTCATAATAACTTTGTGTTTTATTATTAATCTCTTGGATTTATAATACCAATCCCTTGATTTATAATAATAATAATAAGTTTACTATTATTATTATTATTATTATTTATGAATTAATTAATAAAAAATGATTAATATATATTATAAAAGAAAATCATATTTATTTAATAAATATTAATAATAATAATTAGTTTATTATTATTATTATTATTATTTATTAATAAATAATTATTTATTTATTAATTAATAATGTATTATTAACCAACGGATCACTGATTCAAGGGATGAGCTCCGCTGGGTACATGCGCAGTCTGGGTCCTACTCTCCGAAGATGAGATATAAATGGTTGATGTCCCAACAGGGGTGGGAGGCCCCAGCCTGGTGGTCAAAACTACTTTGGAAACTAAAATGTCCAGCAAAGACCAAGCTTTTCTTCTGGTGCATCCTTTAGAAAAAAAGTGCCAACATGGGATTTCCTTCAAAGAAGGGGGAAAATAGGCCCGGACTGGTGCACACTTTGTAAATCAAATGAGGAATCTTCTCTGCATATCTTTCTCACTTTCCCTTTTAATGTCAGTCTCTAGGCTGAATCCTTAAGACTCATAAATTCTCCCCTCAGATGGGAAGGAGATAGCATTCATCAAGCTTGGACTCGGTGGTGGCAGGAGGCCCCTGACGATAAAGTTAGAATGATCCCCCTATTGATAGCTTGGGGTACTTGGCTAGCAAGGAACCAAGTAATTTTCAAAGATCACCCATTCCCAATTGGTAAATTGGCTACAGAGGGTGCAGCCATCTATGACAGCATTCCAAACCCAGCTGGCCCTGCTCATCCTCGTTCTTTTTAGTCGAAACTTATTAGGGACTTGGTTCCTTGGGCCTACTTCGATGGGGCTTCATACATCAATGGGAGGTGTGGAGCTGGGCTGGTCATTCACTTATCCCCTGAAAAGTCTTTACGCACATCAATTGGTCTAGGGCAAGGGACGAATAATTTTGCTGAACTTAAAGCTTTACATCTCCTTCTCTGCTGGCTATCCTTCAGACAATTGAGGAAGATTCAGATCTTTGGAGACTCTATGAATATGGTGAAATGGTTCAATGGGACTCAACAATGTAGGAATTATATTCTGTTGCCTTTTCTTAATGAGATTTCTCGCATCAAATGTTTTTTCTCTGAGATCACTGTTTGCCACATTTACAGGGAACGGAACCAGGATGTAGATTGCCTATCTAAAGAAGGTACTGAACAAGCTATGGGGACCTGGACAGTGACAGAGACGGAAAACAAGGTTGTTCATCCCATTGAACAACCAGTTTTTGGATGAAAGATCATTCCTCTTCTTTTTTGTTTATATATACTGATGTTATATTTTTATGTTATTTTATGAATAAACTGCTTAAATTCTATAACAAACTTGTGGTGAGTCCCCGGGCTATTTTCCTCAATGAGGAGGTCTGGGGACTCTATTGAACAACTGTTTTTTACTTATTTTGGAGACCGGGATAGTGTTTACGGTCGGTTTCCTCAGCGTTTTATGGAAGCTCTGGTATTTGAAGGCACCCTTCCTATTCTATCAAAAATCTATGTTTCGGTTTAATATCGGGAGATGTGACAGAATGGAAGTGCTCTTTTTATGCTTATTTTGGACAGGCTTCTCTAGGGATACTTATCAGGTATTCAAGGCAGAAGAGACTTCTTTTCTTCCTCATTCTGAAGGAGAATTGGAGTTGATCAGAAATGCTATGCATATGCTATGTGAATCTCTATTATTAATAGAAGTTTCGATTTTTTTCTGTGGAAAAAAAAAAATTCTGGATCTACCTAAGTGTCGAGAGGGATCAAATCTCTTTAATATGCAAAGCCCTTTTTAGTGGGAAAAGAGATTTGATTAATCTCGGCGCTTAGTATATCCGAACTTAAGATGGATCTAGGTCGGTTTAATTCCTCACCTTATATAGGCCATAGTCCTCATGAATACAATGGTTTCTCAATACTAAGGGTCAATACCATGGACCATTTTTATTTTTATTTTTATAGCGTTATTTTTATTTCGTTTACATTCCATTACATTATTTTTTTATTTAATTTTATTTTTTAATTTAATTTAATTTTTATGTTTTTGTAATTTGATTTAGTCAAAATGTTAAACATTACATTACAATATCACTACCATACTCAGTTGGAAAGCACCTCTCAGCACAATTAATTATTTTTTAATTAATTATTAATTATTAACAATAATTTATATAAATGTAATGTAATTTACTACTGTATTACTAATAATAATAATAATAATTTTAATAAAATTGTTATTTTTTGTAATATTATTATTCTTTTATTATTATCTATTTGTCAACATGAATATTAATATTATCATTAATATTAAATTTATACCATTAAGGCTTATTGGAGTTTTTCAACCACATTTATTAATGTATTTATACATATGATCACATTATTAATGTGGTTGTGTATGTGATTGATAAATGCATATATCAACCACATCTACTAATATAATTATGTTACTCATAATATTTTTTAATGTCTATAAATATTACACATTTTGAAGAAATGTGAATATTGCATCCCAATAGAAAATGAATCGAATCATAGAGAGAGAGAGAGAGAGAAATAGCCTCATAAATAAATCTCCACCTGTGGAAGCTCGAAGCCGGCCTCGCTTAGGAAAAGTATATCCGGTGACCTATCAGTCAAATCACGATGCACCTTCACTATAGTCACCAAATTTCCAAAAAATTATATAATTTTAAAATAAATAAATAAATAAAAATTATCCAATGACAATGAAATTTCCTTATTACAGAAACACAGAATATGTTTTTCTATTTAAATCTGGCGCCCCTCCATCAACATTTGGTTGAAATTTGTCTACTCATCACACTTATTTAATTCCAAACAGACGATATATACTTTAATGCTTCGTATTTAACCAAACAACAATATGGAAGAAAATCCAACAACAAAATTTTTTGGTATCATCAATTTGCATTAATTAGTGCAATATTGTACCAGTATCGAAGCACTTGGTACCTTGCAATTATTCAGTGGTTTTTTTGATACTTTTCAAATCTCGAAAGGTGACAATTGAGAACAATACCCTAATGATATTTTTATAACACTGCAAATAGTCAATAAGAGACCCAGATTCACCATGCAGATAGAACCAAGTATCGGGATCAATGATATACTTTGACAACATGGTTTCAAGTGACATCTCCATTACTTAAATTGTATTTTTGATATAAAAATATATTTTATATAAATTTAGCAACTTAAAATTGATACTTTATTAGTTTTCTATTTATTATAGATAAATAATTGTAAATTATCACATTAAAATTAATATAATTTCAAAAATATAAATATTTCTTCAAAGCCAAAATCAGAATTTGAAGTATAGTAACTATATCATAGTAAATTATATAGACTATTTTAAACAAAAACAAAAAAACTCTATTAAAAATATGAATGCAAAATGTTAGTTATAGATAAATTTTACACTAGATCGCAAGAAAAGGATAATTTTTCAAAAAAAATCCCAAAATTTTATAGGTTCTAAACTCCACGGAACTTATACATTAAGTGGATAGGCCAAAACATCTTAGGAATAGCCCATTTCAATATATAGCATTGGATCATTTAGAATTGAGACCAAGAGATGATGAGGGTTGGTTGAAGTGTTGGTCAAAGACAGATCTAATGTTGTTGTGGAACTCTAAACGTTGTTTTCCTATATTATTTTTAATATCCTTAATTTTTTCATCTTTTGATTTTTGGATTGGAGTACGATGTTCAATCAAGATTTCCATTGAAGTTGTTAAACTAGATGCCATCACGTTGTAATTGAATTGAAGGGAAAGGATCTCTTCTTGTAATTTTTACAGTTGTTCTTCTTGTGAAGCAACCATTGTTCCAGAACCAAAATCTAACTTCATGATTAAGAAAGTGATGCCAAAGAACCCCTAATCAATTACTTTGCGAACCTTATATAAATCATTGCCAACACCACCCGAAAATAGACCCCTCCAAAAAACTGAACATGTTGGAACCCAAACAAACTTCAAATTTACAAACAAACTTTTGATATTGCAATTGCGTCACCCCCTCCAAATTCCTATTAACCCTAAGAAATTTGAAATAACCTAACCCGAGACCTTGGTGGGATTTCCTACTATCATAAACCCATACAACAAGAGCATAGAAACAAAGAAAATAGCACAAATAAAAATAGACCTAAGAAAGGTTCCACTGAGAAAGACATCCTCAAAAGAAGAGAAAGCCATGGATGATGGATATTTGAAGCCTCCCAACAGCCATAAAGAGAATAATTCCTTACAATCCATGGAATCCCAAGAGCAGAAAATTTAGTGTTGAACAAGCCCAAAGGGAAAATCCAGATGATGCTCCCTAAGGAGCAAAGTGTGATAAAAAAAACAACACCCACTCATATTTATCATGGGAAAAGTCTCATCAAATCACACCTTCCTAATTTTCTTTCATAGTTGATAGGCCTTCGTACCACAAAAAAAAAAATGACAAATAGAGGCATGTCCATATCCAATTTGAAAATTCCCTACCACACATGTTGTTGAACAAATGTAATCTGTAATAGGGTTTCCACACAAGGACTTGAAGAGTTTCCATGCACTTAAATAATTTTTCCATATATTTCAAGGGTATTTAAAGGCATATATGTCTCCCCTTAAACTTGGAAATGTGTTAATTGTTTAGGCTGAGAACCATGCAAGAGATTTTAAAAGGCTCATTTAAGTTTTGGGTTTTATGGTTCTTCTGTTACCCCTATCATTGATACAATGCTTATAATTTATGAGGTAATTATGCACGTGAGCATGAGCTTAAGGTAAATCTCCTGTGAAATCATCCTCCATGCCAGGAATGTCATGCATTTGGAAACTCGATTAACTCTAAAGTCAAGTTGTGGAAAGAAGGACAATTCCCATTGCTCATTACCTCTTTCAACCTGAACTTTATATGTGTTGGATCACAATACATATGTATTGTATTCATGTGGCTCCGATTGGGGTATTTATTTGGCTCACTTTGCATATCTTACTATGCTCCTTTAAATTCCCTTGATTACTATGCTTCATAAAGACTTATTCAGGACAAGGGAACAATGAGATTTTTCCATCTAACTTAATTTTACCTAACTTGAGTAGTATTCTTTGATTTCCCATTGCATCTTCATCTTGGTTTTTTATCCTTAGAATATGTTAAAAAGTTGCAGAAGAAAATAAGGGAATCGTGCCTTTGGTCTTCTTGATGACATTCTTCAACATGTTTTCTTGGGGAGGGAACCACCCACTAAATAATAGATAATAAGCTTTGAATCACCAACCATATTGAGGAAAGAGATTGAAAAAATACATATTCTTCCACTAAATTATTGAAAAAGAATCCCATACCCCAATCATAAAATAATTGTGTATCTCCTCCTAAACAATAGATCCCCTCCCCTCTTCCTAGCATATAAATTTTAATCAACTAAAAAACACTTTCACCTTATTAATTCTATATATGTTTATCCTCACTAAAATAAAAATGAAAACTAAAAGCATATATAAAAACTATTAAAATATCTTTCATTTTAATATTTTCAATACCTTTCTCATCTCATTCATTCTCTCTTTTATATATATATATATAAATAATGCTCCCAATTAAACTTAATTATTATACTCCCAAATTAAACTTTATTATTCACAAATTTTTTTTTAATACTCTCCATTTAACTTTCGTGCAGCTCTTAACACTTTCCAGGGAAATATCTATTTCGAACACCATTTATTTAATGCTTTCCCAACTCGGTTAGCATTTTATTTTATTAACGTAGTGTGCCAATAAAATAATATCAAAAATTCAATTATACACTGAATAAAATCATATTCAAAACTTTAATTATACACCGTTATCTTTCCTCTTTTAAGCATTACCATCGTAATCATTTTATAGAAAATGCACCAACGCATGGATACCAACACGCACACAACCTAAATGCAAAAATTGGGTTCCCAGTTTTCTAGCTTCGGCTTGAAGCTCTTTTGGATTCAAGATCGGAATTAACTGTACACGATCTGAGTTTTCTTCTATAGAGCTGACCGACTCTTTTATGGTGATCCTAGTGGCTGCTTTTAGATGCCAGACACCTAGGTCACTATAGACTTGAGAGGCGGATATTCTGGGCAAAACCCATCTAGCTTGGGGCTCAACCTCTTCATATAAATGATCAGACTCATTTATTACTCTACAGCTACTGCTAGCAAACATATCCCTAAGCGGGTTTTGTTCAGCTCTATCTTTCTCCTCAAGTTCTCTGAAAGAGACTGAATTTGACATAGATGAATCCATTTATAAAGAGAGATGGATTAAATACTGACCTTTTCTGAACCACGCGAAACCGACTTATTGGCTCTGATACCAATCTGCTAGCAGAGGCTTCTCAACAAGCTTGCTTGCTGTTGTCAACCAACAGACTTGGCCTTGCTTAGTTTCTTCTTTGCTCTTTATGTGAACCCAACTGTGAACCCAGATGAACCTAATGAACCTTCACGCAACTAGCGGCCTCTCCCACGGCTTCCTTCGCCTTCATACGGCCTTGGCGTCCCTCAGTATTTTCGCGAACCTCCGGCGAACTTATGGCAAACTTTTAAGAACAAACAGTGTCTAAGCAGCAAATGACAGTGCACAGAGTAACAATACTTAAATGCGGAAGAATTGATGAAAAATATCTTTCTTTATTGATAGTAGAATGCTTCACAATCAGATTTACAGAATTTTATGGATTCAAGTCTCTGTATCAGAGATTCACTGTGATGGCTTTTACCGGGCTTATGATACTCAGAAAGAGCGATCGTTACCGGAGGCTTCCTGGCCAAAACACAGACTCTGTCTCGGAGCTGATAACACAGAGACATATAATTACAGACTCAATCTAAAGAACTGGCCACTTTAGGTTCTGATGTATGCCGAGCACATACACCCGCAGGCTTCTCAGTTCTCCTAAGGACTGTGAGTCAAGACTCCGTGATGCAAGCAGATCGCAAAAACTTGCGCAGATGCAGAGCAGGGAGAGATAACTCGGACTCAAAACACAAATGCAAAGACTCAAACTCCAAATGCTGATGGTTTCGAATGAGCCTTACCCCTCCTTATATAGGATGGAGAGGGGGACAAGCATTCCTGTAGACCATCCGATTATTGACACTTGGCAAGCAGATCATCGTTTTCGGGTAACATCGAGAGGTGACATCCGCACGGAGATCCGGCCTACCGACAAACTTTAGTGAAAGTGGGTGAGTGTACACAGTGGATACCTTTAGGTATAAGGCCCACGAGGAAATAGAATAATTTATTACAGTGAAGATGCTTTTCGGACAGATGAAAAGCCTTTGAAAAAATCTCTGTCACTATAGACCTGTGACTAGGTACCATTATTACACAGGGAAAGCCTTTTTAGTGGGGCTCCCGAGGACCACTTGTACTGGCAGTTGCAGGAGTATCCAAGATTGTGATCCCCAGATATCTGAGATGGTAGAACTCATCGTCCCAAGCCTTGGTGTAAATTCGTCGGACGATCATGGGCTTGTTGAGGATGATTTGATGCTTAATCTTTGTCATGACGAGCCATTGATAGTGCATCTGCATGTAGGACTTCAGAATAGGATTCCTCATTTTAAATTCTAGTCCTGTAATTTCTCCTACTTTCTGACAAGGATAATGAAAGCATTCTCCTGCTGGACCTTCGAGACAATCAGTACAGAATCTATGACAGTAGGTTTCATAGTAATTTGGATCCATACTGAAAGGGCTAACACCATAATGATGCCACCAGTCAGACAACCAAGGTACTTCGGGTTCTCTTGAATTTATCCATGTAGGAGCAAACTTTAATTTTTTGTAGTGGGTTTCTTCCCGTCCATCTTTATTTAATAGGTCCCACCACAGTCTTCTATATCCTGCAAAATCATAAACAGTATCAGGAAAAATAATACTTGGATTGTTATCTGGCCATGTTTGAAACTTTCCACATGTATATTTGCCAGGGTTCCTTGTCCTGTTTATGGTGAAAGATTTGTAATATACTCTTGATCTGTCTCCACCACCAGTACATATGACGGAGAGATCCCAAAAATCTTGCGAGAGTGACCTTTCTGCTTCTTCAGAAGCCATCATACTATGTGAATACATCATGTCATGTATCCACCTACTTCCCTTAGGATACACCCTCCTCTCAGGTACAAAGTGTTGAATATCATTGTGACTCTGAAGATTTGCGTCCAGCACTTGAGTGTTTCGGAGTTGCCAAGTAGGCCTCCATTTTTCTGCATATATGGGCCAAGGTTCATCATCTGCAATATATCTCAAAGTTTCTTTCTGATTTTCTTGGTCCCATTCAGTGAGAATGACCATTACATGAATCTCTTCCTTTTCAAGGTCACTTCTCTGTTCTTGATGTTGGAGATATTCTCTGCTTAAAAAGTCTGGAATGCAGTTTTCAGAACCTTTAATATGTTCAACCTTAAAATCAAAATATGCAAACAGGGCTTGCCATCTAGCAAACTTTGCATCTTTTGGGTTCTTTATTTCCTTAGTTATGACTTTTTCCAGCGCTTTCGCATCAGTTCTAAGCAGAAAATATTTGTTAGCCAAATGGATAGAAAATTTACTGATGCAATTCGAGGCTGCCTTTACCTCTTTCTCAATAGGAGCATAATTTAATTCTGCCTTGCTCCAGACTCCTGACACAAACTATACAACCTGTTCTTTCTCTTTTGGGCTATCTTCCTTCGGCTTCTTCTTGAGGACACCTCCCCAACCTATGTTGCTTGCATCTGTTTCAACAATTTTAAAAGCATTATCATCAGCAACATATAAGATAGGGAGATTGCGAACCTTGGATTTAATTTCTCGTACTGCCTGAGTGTGCTTCTTTGTCCAAGGCTTCAGATTCTTCCTGAGTCTCTGGTTAAGAAGAGTCCTGTCGAGGGCACATGATGGGTAGAAATTGCTCACATAATTTAAACAACCCAAAAATCTTTGCAACTGGGTTTTATCCATAATAACATCAGGAAACTTATCAGCAAACTCCAGTGCATGGTGCTGAAGAGAAATTTGTCCGTTTTCAATTTCATGCCCTAGAAATTTGATTTTAGTTTTGCAAAGCTCCATCTTCTTTTTGCTCAAGACTAAACCATTTCTCTAGACCAGCTTCATAAAGATTTTCAGATGTCTGAAATGGTCCTGCAAATTCTTGGAGAAAATAAGCAGATCATCAATATAGGCAAGTAACCATTCATCATAGGGTTTAAAGATAGAATCCATCACCTTCTGAAATTTTGAAGGTGCATGCTTTAATCCGAATGGCATTACATTCCACTCATAATGTCCATGAGGAACACTGAATGCTGTTTTCCACCTGTCACCTTCTGCAATAGATACTTTCCAGAAGCCAGATTTTAAATCAAACTTGGAGAATACTTTGGCTCCTGAAATTCTCCTCATCAGATCTCCTTTATGAGGGATCGGATAAGTGTCATATGCTAGAACATTATTCAGAGATTTATAATTTATTACCAGTCTGGGGATTCCTATGATCTGTTCACTTCTTTTGTTGACATAGAACCCATAGCAGTTCCAAGGGCTGTTGGATTCTCTGATGAGCTTCTTTTGAAGAAACTGTTCAATCTCCTTCTGGCAGAGTTGTCTGTGTTCAACAGACATGGAGATGGCTCTGGACTTACAAGGTCTACCAGTATAACCTTCCTTGTAAGGTAGCTCAATACTATGCTGCTTACGGTGCCAAAAGGCATTCGGCTCTTCTGAGCAGCATGTCTCTTCAAATTCTCTCTGAATTTCAGAGATCTTCTTTTGCATCTCTAGAGAACTCAACTGTTCTTCAACTCTGATGGTACTCTTGTGGTCTTTAAGTTCTGCCAGGCTATTTTCTGCTTTTTGAAGTTTTTCTTGCATAGCCTGTACCATGGGTGAGATTCTGGGTCTGGATATATATGGCAATTCAATTCGTCCCCCAGAAATAGTTATAAAATATCCTGCAGTCTTGTCAGGAAATCTAAATGACCCATGTGGCTCTACTGCTTCTAAAAATATATTTCCCAAAATACAGTCTACTGGAATATCAGAAACTGCAAAGGAAAGCTTGACACATTTTGAATCAAAACATACAGCAGCTTTAGAAACTTCAAACTTCAATTGTTTTGTTCCTAATCCCATAACTTCTTTTTCAGATGTAGTCCAGTATTTTGATGGGATTATGTGTTTAGAAACAAGGTTAATATCTGATCCAGAGTCTATGAGTGCAATAACCTTGTAGACATGACCAGCAACACATA
Source organism: Pinus albicaulis (assembly GCA_034641835.2). NCBI lineage: Eukaryota > Viridiplantae > Streptophyta > Pinopsida > Pinales > Pinaceae > Pinus > Pinus albicaulis. Next base: position 449,211,346 of record CM076584.1, read on the forward strand.
GATTTACCTGTATGTGGTGTTGTTGGTACTGTATGGCGAGGACTTGCATATCCCCGATCTCACTGAATCCGGTGGAAGGATCAAATTTTCCTGTGGCAAACTGAACTTCAGTCTTTGGAGTAGAATGCAGTGTATAATTTGTCTGTCTTCCTGAAATAGCTGTGGAAGAAGAAGCTGGCTGAGTAGCTTTAGCTTTCAGGACAGAAATTTCATTTTTCATGTTGCGAATTTCAGACTTTAAATCATGTATCTCCTTACTCACCTCCCCCAAAGTGAGTGTACGAGCTTTGCTGGAATTATGTTGGAGATACGTTTTGGTGTTTCGTTCATAAGAAGCGTCAACAAAGTTGGGCTTCTTAGAGGAACTGGAAGAAGAACTAGAAGAACCAGGCATGTTTTTCATGTAAGATGCAAGAAGGGAAGCTTTGAGATCGCCTTCGTCCATGGCACGAATCTGGGAAAAAACCTTAAGATCATCATCTACTTGAGCCATGAGGACATGGGGAAGTTCTTCTTCAGCAGAATAGAATGAATCAGAATCAGACTCAGAACAATGACAGGCATCTGAGTCAGAACAGTGACAATACATATTGACCTGTTCCTCGAAAGAGGAGGAGGAATAGTTATCTGAAGAGGAAGAGGCAGAAGACTGCTCAGCATGCTGTTGGATAGAGAGGGGCTGAGGACGATTTTTACAATCTGCTGTCTTATGGAATGAAAAATGACAGTGAGCACATCTAGGTTCTTGTTTGACAGTCTGGCTAGTAGATGGCTGTTTAAATTTTGCAAATTTCTTACCAAGACCTCTCTTAGATTCTAGGGTTGTTGGACACATGTTTGAGGTATGACCTGGCTGACCACACAACCAACAGACAACTTCTTTCATTTTGGCAATTTTGACATCTTTGGGACGGATGTCATGAGGCTGGTAGTAATGAGTCTTGGGCTTATTAGCGATAATGTCCTCTCCTTTCTTTAGGCCTTCTGAGCTCTCATCTCTTACCTGAGCTCAGTCTGTAGCTGGAGGCTTTACTTCTTTTGTAAGCCTTCTTTGCATGCCTTTTATGCTTTCTGCGATGTACCAAAGGATCATCAACTGTTATTCCATATCTACCACAGAAAGACTTTGTACCAGGAAGTCTATTGAGCTTATCTATATACTTTTGCATCTTAGAGCTGGTACACAGAGAAATCAAAATTCTATTAATTATTGCATAAAAATCTCCCCAAAGATAAACTTCAAGTGGCAGGGGAAATGCTTCCTGTAACTTCAAAATGTCTACCAATTTAGATGGTAGAGCAGCAAGATAAATTTGCTTCCACAGGATATTCTTTGGATATTTGACCAAGAATATTCTTTCAATCCAATCTCTGTGGAAATCTTCATACTGATTTATATTATTGCACTTTAAATTCATCAAAATCAATTCATTATTATCAGTAAGTGCAAATTCAGCACCACAGAAGTGCTCCTGGATTAGTGCTGTCAGTTCACCAATCATATTGTTCATTGTTGTGCCATCATGATTAAACATTATGTCACCCTGTTCATCCTTGAGAACTTCTTTCTCCATTTTATCTATCATAACAGGGGAAGACTCCAACTCCCACCATCTAGCCAGAGTACCAGTAAAACACTGAATGAGTGTCTTACAGGCTTCAATTTCACTTTTCCCTTCTACACACATCAGTTTATATTCAACAATCATTTGATCAAGCAACTGCCTGATCTGTGCTGCAGACAGACCATCAATGTTCCACTCCTTATGACTTCCTTCATGGAAAGTCTCTCGAGCTGGAATCTTTCCTACACCATACAGGTCAGGAGCTGCATGTCTGGTAAAATGAGGTTCCAGAGGCTCATATATAGGAAAAGCATGTTTTTTAGTATCTGAGATTTCTAGAGCAGTGGCTATAGTTATTCTCTCAGATTTTTCTTCAGGCTTAGACTCAGGGGACTGAGGCAGCTGTGGCACTTCTTTAGGAAAGAGATGAGGAAACTGAGATACATGGCTTTCTGTTTCATGAGGACAGACACTCTTTCCTTTAGTCAAGAATGAAAGTGGGATAGGCTTATTGGCTTTTTTCAAATTTAATCATCCTCGGAGAATGATTAGCAGCGAAATCCAGGTAAATGTTGTTCTGTGCAATTTTCACATCTTCAAACTATAAATGATTTTATAAATATACTCTAACTACTTGCAAATCTGTGAGCCAATTCAAAAATCTCCTGCACATCGTGCTACGGATACTTGAGCAGAAGTCAATCAGAATAGGCAGAGCAGATCCTTTGACACTTTTCTCAAGACCAGTTAGAGCAGTGTTTGTCCAATTAACCTGCTCAGAAACTTTCTGGATTCTACCCTCTGTGCCCATGGCTGCATTATCACTCTGAACCAGAGGATATGCATCTGTAGAACTTTGTCCTTCTCCTAAGACAATACTCTTAAAAGGAGGGTAAGTAGAATGGGTCTCTATTTTACTGCCATCTGGTGCAGTCCAGGAATGTGAAGAAGAGGCAACTGAATCTGCCATCAAAACCACATCAGATTCCATTTTCTTTTTCCATGAGTAAAAGATAGAGCTGAACAAAACCCGCTTAGGGATATGTTTGCTAGCAGTAGCAGTAGAGTAATAAATGAGTCTGATCATTTATATGAAGAGGTTGAGCCCTAAGCTAGATGGGTTTTTCCCAGAATATCCGTCTCTCAAGTCTATAGTGACCTAGGTGTCTGGCATCTAAAAGAAGCCACTAGGATCACCATAAAAGAGTCGGTCAACTCTATAGAAGAAAACTCAGATCGTGTACAGTTAATTCCGATCTTGAATCCAAAAGAGCTTCAAGCCGAAGCTAGAAAACTGGGAACCCAATTTTTGCATTTAGGTTGTGTGCGTGTTGGTATCCATGCGTTGGTGCATCCGGGTGTTGATGCATATGTGTTAGCTACCGTAAGGGATCTAACGCATAATAAGTATACAGATTCTTTGATTGGAGGAATTGTTGCTCCATTGTCTAATGGAACGGTGTGGTTTGATTGTTACCCGAACTTTTCGGTATCAATCACAGATGAAACTTTGGCAGATATAATACAACTTCAAATCCAAACAATGGGATTTGACATGAGGAAGAAAAGACAGAACATTGCCATCCAGTTTCGCGGATGTTTCCGCCATACCTCCACTATATTCCTTGCAGCCCTCCATGCACCCAGCCGAGAGTCAAAGACTAGTGTCGTTGTCCTGACTGATCCCAAAAATCAGAAAATAGAACATCAGGCCATCAAGTGGGAAGATCTGACTTTCCAAGAACACTGGACAGCTCCAAACCCTAAGCCTCTTTCCGTACAGAAAATAACTTCTGCCAACATCACAGAAAACCAATCCTCAGCTGTTTTGTCCTTTCCTAGACGGTCAACCATTGACAGAAGAAGGATTGAGGAAGAATGTAGAAAATCTCCCAGATTCATTTCTCCAGATTATACAGATACTGATTGTAGTTCCATTGTTTCAAATTGTAGTCATGTAGCTTTATTTGAATTTGCTCAATTTGTAAATTATCAGCCCCTGAGTGTTCAATGTCCACAATGTAGTCAGCATGTCAATTTACAGAGTCTAGCCTATACAGTTCTTCATAAGAACCATAACAATAGGACCGGTGAAGCCCCTCCTGCGTCTTCCACAAATCCATGTCCTAATCCTAAATGCTCTGACATTCCATTCCCACATGAGGACGAGCATGTTCTTATGATGCATCTTGTACCTACTCTAGAAGAGGAAGATCCAAGGCTAACTTCCTTTTATATGAACATGAGACCTGCAAATAGCCCAAAGTATGGATTGGGTTATATTGAACAAGCTGATCAGTTGATCCCTGAATCTAGATTCAGAGATCTACCTCCAGGATACAAGAAACCATCAGTACCAGAGATCCACAAGTTTTACACTTTGATGGATGGTTGTCCTAAGAATCAGATCCCTGCTCAATGGATGAAGCAGATGATTAACTGGGATCTGTTTACCCATCCACAAGCTGATGTGTTTGCTGCAACTTTCCCTAAGGAAGAAAAGATGAAAATGGCAGAAGAATGGAAAGCTTTCATGGAAGAAGAGAAAGTTTGGATTTCATTTTACTCATGGAAAAAGAAAATGGAATCTGATGTGGTTTTGATGGCAGATTCAGTTGCCTCTTCTTCACATTCCTGGACTGCACCAGATGGCAGTAAAATAGAGACCCATTCTACTTACCCTACTTTTAAGAGTATTGTCTTAGGAGAAGGACAAAGTTCTGCACATGCATATCCTCTGGTTCAGAGTGATAATGCAGCCATGGGCACAGAGGGTAGAATCCAGAAAGTTTCTGAGCAGGTTAATTGGACAAACACTGCTCTAACTGGTCTTGAGAAAAGTGTTGCAAAGACTTCTCTGGTCAAAGATCAGATTGATTCTATTCAAGTATCTGTAAATGATGTACATAGAGTTTTGAATTCAGTTCAGTGTGATTTGCAAGTAGTTAGACATATTTCTGAGAAATCATTTGATAGGTTTGAAGATGTGGAAAATTGTATGGTAGAACAGTCTATTTCCACTCGGGATTCTGTTGCTAATCTATCTGATAAGTTTGACAGATTAAATTTGAAAAAATCCAATAAGCCCATCCCTCTTTCATTCTTGACTAAAGGAAAGAGTGTCTGTCCTCATGAAATAGAAAGCCCTGTATCTCAGTTTCCTCATCTCTTTCCTAAAGAAGTGCCACAGCTGCCTCAGTCCCCTGAGTCTAAGCCTGAAGAAAAATATGAGAGAATAACTATAGCCACTGCTCTAGAAATCTCAGATACTGAAAAACATGCTTTTCCTATATATGAGCCTCTGGAACCTCAGTTTACCAGACATGCAGCTCCTGACCTGTATGGTGCAGGAAAGATTCCAGCTCGAGAGACTTTCCATGAAGGGAGTCATAAGGAGTGGAACATTGATGGTCTGTCTGCAGCACAGATCAGGCAATTGCTTGATCAAATGATTGTTGAATATAAACTGATGTGTGTAGAAGGGAAAAGTAAAATTGAAGCCTGTAAGACACTCATTCAGTGTTTTACTGGTACTCTGGCTAGATGGTGGGAGTTGGAGTCTTCCCCTGTTATGATAGATAAAATGGAGAAAGAAGTTCTCAAGGATGAACAGGGTGACATAATGTTTAATCCTGATGGCACAGCAATGAACAATATGATTGGTGCACTGACAGCACTAATCCAGGAGCACTTCTGTGGTGCTGAATTCGCACTTACTGATAAGAATGAATTGATTTTGATGAATTTAAAGTGCAATAATATAAATCAGTATGACGATTTCCACAGAGATTGGATTGAAAGAATATTCTTGGTCAAAGATCCAAAGAATATCCTGTGGAAGCAAATTTATCTTGCTGCTCTACCATCTAAATTGGTAGACATTTTGAAGTTACAGGAAGCATTTCCCCTGCCACTTGAAGTTTATCTTTGGGGAGATTTTTATGCAATAATTACTAGAATTTTGATTTCTCTGTGTACCAGCTCTAAGATGCAAAAGTTTATAGATAAGCTCAATAGACTTCTTGGTACAAAGTCTTTCTATGGTAGATATGGAATAATAGTTGATGATCCTTTGGTACATCGCAGAAAGCATAAAAGGCATGCAAAGAAGGCTTACAAAAGAAGTAAAGCCTCCAGCTACAGACTGAGCTCAGGTAAGAGACGAGAGCTCAGAAGGCCTAAAGAATCTCGAAGGCATAAAGAAAGGAGAGGACATTATCGCTATAAGCCCAAGACTCATTACTACCAGCCTCATGACATCCGTCCCAAAGATGTCAAAATTGCCAAAATGAAAGAAGTTGTCTGTTGGTTGTGTGGTCAGCCAGGTCATACCTCAAACATGTGTCCAACAGCCCTAGAATCTAAGAGAGGTCTTGGTAAGAAATCTGCAAAATTTAAACAGCCATCTACTAGCCAGACTGTCAAACAAGAACCTAGATGTGCTCACTGTCATTCTTCATTCCATAAGACAGCAGATTTTAAAAATCGTCCTCAGCCCCTCTCTATCCAACAGCATGCTGAGCAGTCTTCTGCCTCTTCCTCTTCAGATAACTATTCCTCCTCCTCTTCCGAGGAACAGGTCAATATGTATTGTCACTGTTCTGACTCATATGCCTGTCATTGTTCTGAGTCTGATTCTGATTCATTCTATTCTGCTGAAGAAGAGCTTCCCCATGTCCTCATGGCTCAAGTAGATGATGATCTTAAGGTTTTTGCCCAGATTCGTGCCATGGACGAAGGCGATCTCAAAGCTGCCCTTCTTGCAGCTTACATGAAAAACATGCCTGATTCTTCTAGTTCTTCTTCCAGTTCCTCTAAGAAGCCCAAATTTGTTGACGCTTCTTATGAACGAAACACCAAAACGTATCTCCAACAGAATTCCAGCAAAGCTCGTACACTCACTTTGTGGGAGGTGAGTAAGGAGATACATGATTTAAAGTCTGAAATTCGCAACATGAAAAATGAAATTTCTGTCCTAAAAGCTCAAGCTACTCAGCCAGCTTCTTCTTCCACAGCTATTTCAGGAAGACAGACAAATTATACGCTGCATTCTACTCCAAAGACTGAAGTTCAGTTTTCCACGGGAAAATTTGATCCTTCCACCGGGTTCAGTGAGATCGGGGATATGCAAGTCCTCGCCATACAGTACCAGCAAAACCACATACAGGTAAATCTCTGTGTTGCTGGTCATGTCTACGAGGTTATTGCACTCATAGACTCTGGATAAGATATTAACCTTGTTTCTAAACACATAATCCCATCAAAATACTGGACTACATCTGAAAAAGAAGTTATGGGATTAGGAACAAAACAATTGAAGTTTGAAGTTTCTAAAGCTGCTGCATGTTTTGATTCAAAATGTGTCAAGCTTTCCTTTGCAGTTTCTGATATTCCAGTAGACTGTATTTTGGGAAATATATTTTTAGCAGCAGTAGAGCCACATGGGTCATTTAGATTTCCTGAAAAGACTGTAGGATATTTTATAACTATTTCTGGGGGAAGAATTGAATTGCCATATATATCCAGACCTAGAATCTCACCCATGGTACAGGCTATGCAAGAAAAACTTCAAAAAGCAGAAAATAGCCTGGCAGAACTTAAAGACCACAAGAGCACCATCAGAGTTGAAGAACAGTTGAGTTCTCCAGAGATGCAAAAGAAGATCTCTGAAATTCAGAGAGAATTTGAAGAGACATGCTGCTCAGAAGAGCCGAATGCCTTTTGGCACCGTAAGCAGCATAGTATTGAGCTACCTTACAAGGAAGGTTATACTGGCAGACCTTGTAAGTCCAGAGCCATCTCCATGTCTGTTGAACACAGACAACTCTGCCAGAAGGAGATTGAACAGCTTCTTCAAAAGAAGCTCATCAGAGAATCCAGCAGCCCTTGGAATTGCTATGGGTTCTATGTCAACAAAAGAAGTGAACAGATCAGAGGAATCCCCAGACTGGTAATAAATTATAAACCTATGAATAATGTTTTAGCAGATGACACTTATCCGATCCCTCATAAAGGAGATCTGATGAGGAGAATTTCAGGAGCCAAAGTATTCTCCAAGTTTGATTTAAAATCTGGCTTCTGGCAAGTATCTATTGCAGAAGGTGACAGGTGGAAAACAACATTCAGTGTTCCTCATGGACATTATGAGTGGAATGTAATGCCATTCGGATTAAAGCATGCACCTTCAAAATTTCAGAAGGTGATGGATTCTATCTTTAAACCCTATGATGAATGGTTACTTGCCTATATTGATGATCTGCTTATTTTCTCCAAGAATTTGCAGGACCACTTCAGACATCTGAAAATCTTTATGAAGCTAGTCCAGAGAAATGGTTTAGTCTTGAGCAAAAAGAAGATGGAGCTTTGCAAAACTAAAATCAAATTTCTAGGGCATGAAATTGAAAACGGACAAATTGCTCTTCAGCACCATGCACTGGAGTTTGCTGATAAGTTTCTTGATGTTATTATGGATAAAACCTAGTTGCAAAGATTTTTGGGTTGTTTAAATTATGTGAGCAATTTCTACCCATCATGTGCCCTCGACAGGTCTCTGCTTAACCAGAGACTCAGGAAGAATCCGAAGCCTTGGACAGAGAAGCACACTCAGGCAGTACGAGAAATTAAATCCAAGGTTCACAATCTCCCTATCTTATATGTTGTTGATGATAATGCTTTTAAAATTGTTGAAACAGATGCAAGCAACATAGGTTGGGGAGGTGTCCTCAAGCAAAAGCCGAAGGAAGATAGCCCAAAAGAGCAAGAACAAGTTGTACAGTTTGTGTCAGGAGTCTGGAGCAAGGCAGAATTAAATTATGCTCCTATTGAGAAAGAGGTAAAGGCAGCCTGGAATTGCATCAGTAAATTTTCTATCCATTTGGCTAACAAATATTTTCTGCTTAGAACTAATGCAAAAGCGCTGGAAAAAGTCATAACTAAGGAAATAAAGAACCCAGAAGATGCAAAGTTTGCTAGATGGCAAGCCCTGTTTGCATATTTTGATTTTAAGGTTGAACATATTAAAGGTTCTGAAAACTGCATTCCAGACTTTTTAAGCAGAGAATATCTCCAGCATCAAGAACAGAGAAGTGACCTTGAAAAGGAAGAGATTCATGTAATGGTCATTCTCACTGAATGGGACCAAGCAAATCAGAAAGAGACTCTGAGATATATTTCAGATGATGAACCTTGGCCCATATATGCAGAAAAATGGAGGCCTACTTGGCAACTCCGAAACACTCAAGTGCTGGACGCAAATCTTTAGAGTCACAATGATATTCAGCACTTTGTACCTGAGAGGAGGGTGTATCCTAAGGGAAGTAGGTGGATACATGACATGATGTATTCACATAGTATGATGGCTTCTGAAGAAGCAGAAAGGTCACTCTCGCAAGATTTTTGGGATCTCTCCGTCATATGTACTGGTGGTGGAGACAGATCAAGAGTATATTACAAATCTTTCACCATAAACAGGACAAGGAACCCTGGCCAATATACATGTGGAAAGTTTCAAACATGGCCAGATAACAATCCAAGTCTTATTTTTCCTGATACTGTTTATGATTTTGCAGGATATAGAAGACTGTGGTGGGACCTATTAAATAAATATGGACGGGAAGAAACCCACTACACAAAATTAAAGTTGCTCCTACATGGATAAATTCAAGAGAACCCGAAGTACCTTGGTTGTCTGATTGGTGGCATCATTATGGTGTTAGCCCTTTCAGTATGGATCCAAATTACTATGAAACCTACTGTCATAGATTCTGTACTGATTGTATCGAAGGTCCAGCAGGAGAATGCATTCATTATCCTTGTCAGAAAGTAGGAGAAATTACAGGACTAGAATTTAAAATTAGGAATCCTATTCTGAAGTCCTACATGCAGATGCACTATCAATGGCTCGTCATGACAAATAATAAGCATAAAATCATCCTCAACAAGCCCATGATCGTCCGACGAATTTACACCAAGGCTTGGGACGATGAGTTCTACCATCTCAGATATCCGGGGATCACAATCTTGGATACTCCTGCAACTGCCAGTACAAGTGGTCCTCGAGAGCCCCACTAAAAAGGCTTTCCTTGTGTAATAATGGTACCTAGTCACGGGTCTATAGTGACAGAGCTTTTTTCGAAGGCTTTTCATCTGTCCGAAAAGCATCTTCACTGTAATAAATTATTCTATTTCCTCGTGGGCCTTATACCTAAAGGTATCCATTGTGTACACTCACCCACTTTCACTAAAGTTTGTCGGTAGGCCGGATCTCCGTGCGGATGTCACCTCTCGGTGTTACCCGAAGACGATGATCTGCTTGCCAAGTGTCAATAATCGGATGGTCTACAGGAATGCTTGTCCCCCTCTCCATCCTATATAAGGAGGGGTAAGGCTCATTCGAAACCATCGGCATTTGGAGTTTGAGTCTTTGCATTTGTGTTTTGAGTCCGAGTTATCTCTCCCTGCTCTGCATCTGCGAAAGTTTTTGCGATCTGCTTGCATCACTGAGTCTTGACTCACAGTCCTTAGGAGAACTGAGAAGCCTGCGGGTGTATGTGCTCAGCATACATCAGAACCTAAAGTGGCCAGTTCTTTAGATTGAGTCTGTAATTATATGTCTGTGTGTTATCAGCTCTGAGACAGAGTCTGTGTTTTGGCCAGGAAGCCTCCGGTAACGATCGCTCTTTCTGAGTATCATAAGCCCGGTAAAAGCCATCACAGTGAATCTCTGATACAGAGACTTGAATCCATAAAATTCTGTAAATCTGATTGTGAAGCATTCTGCTATCAATAAAGAAAGATATTTTTCATCAATTCTTCCGCATTTAAGTATTGTTACTCTGTGCACTGTCATTTTCTGTTTAGACAATGTTTGTTCTTAAAAGTTCGCCATAAGTTCGCCGAAGGTTCGCGAAAATACTGAGGGATGCCAAGGCCGTATGAAGGCGAAGGAAGCCATGGGAGAGGCCACTAGTTGCGTGAAGGTTCAGTAGGTTCATCTGGGTTCATAGTTGGGTTCACATAAAGAGCAAAGAAGAAACTAAGCAAGGCCAAGTCTGTTGGTTGACAACAGCAAGCAAGCTTGTTGAGAAGCCTCTGTTAGCAGATTGGTATCAGAGCCAGTAAGTCAGTTTCGCGTGGTTAAGAAAAGGTCAGTATTTAATCCATCTCTCTTTATAAATGGATTCATCTATGTCAAAGTCAGTCTCTTTCAGAGAACTCGAGGAGAAAGATAGAGCTGAACAAAACCCGCTTAGGGATATGTTTTCTAGCAGTAGCAGTAGAGTAATAAATGAGTCTGATCATTTATATGAAGAGGTTGAGCCCCAAGCTAGATGGGTTTTGCCCAGAATATCCGCCTCTCAAGTCTATAGTGACCTAGATGTCTGGCATCTAAAAGCAGCCACTAGGATCACCATAAAAGAGTCGGTCAGCTCTATAGAAGAAAACTCAGATCGTGTACAGTTAATTTCGATCTTGAATCCAAAAGAGCTTCAAGCTGAAGCTAGAAAACTGGGAACCCAATTTTTGCATTTAGGTTGTGTGCGTGTTGGTATCCATGCGTTGGTGCATCCGGGTATTGATGCATATGTGTTAGCTACCGTAAGGGATCTAACGCATAATAAGTATACAAATTCTTTGATTGGAGGAATTGTTGCTCCATTGTCTAATGGACCGATGTGGTTTGATTGTTACCCGAACTTTTCGGTATCAATCACAGATGAAACTTTGGCAGATATAATACAACTTCAAATCCAAACAATGGGATTTGACATGAGGAAGAAAAGACAGAACATTGCCATCCAGTTTCGCGGATGTTTCCGCCATACCTCCACTATGTTCCCTGCAGTCCTCCATGCACCCAGCCGAGAGTCAAAGACTATTGTCGTTGTCCTGACTGATCCCAAAAATCAGAAAATAGAACATCAGGCCATCAAGTGGGAAGATCTGACTTTCCTAGAACACTGGATAGTTCCAAACCCTAAGCCTCTTGCCGTACAGAAAATAACTTTTGCCAACATCACAGAAAACCAATCCTCAGCTGTTCTGTCCTTTTCTAAACGGTCAACCATTGACAGAAGAAGGATTGAGGAAGAATGTAGAAAATCTCCCATATTCATTTCTTCAGATTATACAGATACTGGTTGTAGTTCCATTGTTTCAAATTGTAGTCATGTAGCTTTATTTGAATTTGCTCAGTTTGTAAATTATCAGCCCCTGAGTGTTCAATGTCCACAATGTAGTCAGCATGTCAATTTGCAGAGTCTAGCCTATACAGTTCTTCATAAGAACCATAACAATAGGACCGGTGAAGCCCCTCCTGCGTCTTCCACAAATCCATGTCCTAATCCTAAATGCTCTGACATTCCATTCCCACATGAGGACGAGCATGTTCTTATGATGCATCTTGTACCTACTCTAGAAGAGGAAGATCCAAGGCTAACTTCCATTTATATGAACATGAGACCTGCAAATAGCCCAAAGTATGGATTGGGTTATATTGAACAAGCTGCTCAGTTGATCCCTGAATCTAGATTCTAAGCCCAAGACTCATTACTACCAGCCTCATGACGTCCGTCCCAAAGATGTCAAAATTGCCAAAATGAAAGAAGTTGTCTGTTGGTTGTGTGGTCAGCCAGGTCATACCTCAAACATGTGTCCAACAGCCCTAGAATCTAAGAGAGGTCTTGGTAAGAAATCTGCAAAATTTAAACAGCCATCTACTAGCGAGACTGTCAAACAAGAACCTAGATGTGCTCACTGTCATTCTTCATTCCATAAGACAGCAGATTGTAAAAATCATCCTCAGCCCCTCTCTATCCAACAGCAGGATGAGCAGTCTTCTTCCTCTTCCTCTTCAAATAACTATTCCTCCTCCTCTTCCGAGGAACAGGTCAATATGTATTGTCATTGTTCTGACTCAGATGCCTGTCATTGTTCTGAGTCTGATTCTGATTCATTCTCTTCTGCTGAAGAAGAACTTCCCCATGTCCTCATGGCTCAAGTAGATGATGATCTTAAGTTTTTTGCCCAGATTCGTGCCATGGACGAAGGCGATCTCAAAGCTGCCCTTCTTGCAGCTTACATGAAAAACATGCCTGGTTCTTCTAGTTCTTCTTCCAGTTCCTCTAAGAAGCCCAACTTTGTTGACGCTTCTTATGAACGAAACACCAAAACGTATCTCCAACATAATTCCAGCAAAGCTCGTACACTCACTTTGGGGGAGGTGAGTAAGGAGATACATGATTTAAAGTCTGAAATTCGCAGCATGAAAAATGAAATTTTTGTCCTGAAAGCTCAAGCTACTCAGCCAGCTTCTTCTTCCATAGCTATTTCAGGAAGATAGACAAATTATACGCTGCATTCTACTCCAAAGACTGAAGTTCAGTTTGCCACAGGCAAATTTGATCCTTCCACCGGGTTCAGTGAGATCGGGGATATGCAAGTCCTCGCCATACAGTACCAACAACACCACATACAGGTAAATCTCTGTGTTGCTGGTCATGTCTACAAGGTTATTGCACTCATAGACTCTGGATCAGATATTAACCTTGTTTCTAAACACATAATACCATCAAAATACTGGACTACATCTGAAAAAGAAGTTATGGGATTAGGAACAAAACAATTGAAGTTTGAAGTTTCTAAAGCTGTTGTATGTTTTGATTCAAAATGTGTCAAGCTTTCCTTTGCAGTTTCTGATATTCCAGTAGACTGTATTTTGGGAAATATATTTTATTGGTTGTGGCCCTTTGGGTCATTTAGAATTCCCCTAAAAAATTTGCCGGGATATTTTTTTACTATTTTACGGGAAGAATTGAATTGCCATATATATCCGAGACCCGAAGTCCTCACCCATGGTACGGGTTATGCAAGAAAAACTTCAAAAAACGAGAAAATAGCACGGCGAACTTAAAGACCACAAAGAAAAAGAGTACCATCGAGTTGAAGAACGATTTGAGTTCTCCGAGAGATGCAAAAAGAAGATCTCTGAAATTCAGAGAGAATTTGAAGAGACATGCTGCTCAGAAGAGCCGAATGCCTTTTGGCACCGTAAGCAGCATAGTATTGAGCTACCTTACAAGGAAGGTTATACTGGCAGACCTTGTAAGTCCAGAGCCATCTCCATGTTTGTTGAACACAGACAACTCTGCCAGAAGGAGATTGAACAACTTCTTCAAAAGAAGCTCATCAGAGAATCCAACAGCCCTTGGAACTGCTATGGGTTCTATGTCAACAAAATAAGTGAACAGATCAGAGGAATCCCCAGACTGGTAATAAATTATAAACCTCTAAATAATGTTCTAGCAGATGACACTTATCCGATCCCTCATAAAGGAGATCTGATGAGGAGAATTTCAGGAGCCAAAGTATTCTCCAAGTTTGATTTAAAATCTGGCTTCTGGCAAGTATCTATTGCAGAAGGTGACAGGTGGAAAACATCATTCAGTGTTCCTCATGGACATTATGAGTGGAATGTAATGCCATTCGGATTAAAGCATGCACCTTCAAAATTTCAAAAGGTGATGGATTCTATCTTTAAACCCTATGATGAATGGTTACTTGCCTATATTGATGATCTGCTTATTTTCTCCAAGAATTTGCAGGACCATTTCAGACATCTGAAAATCTTTATGAAGCTGGTCCAGAGAAATGGTTTAGTCTTGAGAAAAAAGAAGATGGAGCTTTGCAAAACTAAAATCAAATTTCTAGGGCATGAAATTGAAAACGGACAAATTGCTCTTCAGCACCATGCACTGGAGTTTGCTGATAAGTTTCCTGATGTTATTATGGATAAAACCCAGTTGCAAAGATTTTTGGGTTGTTTAAATTATGTGAGCAATTTCTACCCATCATGTGCCCTCGACAGGTCTCTTCTTAACCAAAGACTCAGGAAGAATCTGAAGCCTTGGACAGAGAAGCACACTCAGGCAGTACGAGAAATTAAATCCAAGGTTCGCAATCTCCCTATCTTATATGCTGCTGATGATAATGCTTTTAAAATTGTTGAAGCAGTTCAACAACATAGGTTGGGGAGGGTGTCCTCAAAGCAATAGAAGGAAGATAGCCCCCGAAAAGAGCAAGAGCAGGTTGTCCGGTTGTGTCGGGAGTGCGGAGACGAGCGAGGAATTAAATTATGCTCCTATTGAGAAAGAGGTAAAGGCAGCCTGGAATTGCATCAGTAAATTTTCTATCCATTTGGCTAACAAATATTTTCTGCTTAGAACTGATGCGAAAGCGTTGGAAAAATTCATAACTAAGGAAATAAAGAACCCAGAAGATGCAAAGTTTGCTAGATGGCAAGCCCTGTTTGCATATTTTGATTTTAAGGTTGAACATATTAAAGGTTCTGAAAACTGCATTCCAGACTTTTTAAGCAGAGAATATCTCCAGCATCAAGAACAGAGAAGTGACCTTGAAAAGGAAGAGATTCATGTAATGGTCATTCTCACTGAATGGGACTATGACCAAACAATGAAGACGTAACAGACTCTCCACATTAAAATAAGAATAAAAAATTGATATTCTATTCATATCTGACAACATACTACCTGCCAAAAAATCAAGCCTCATAAGAAAATCTACATGTTAAATTTTTGAAATATATAATATTAAATTCAATATTCAAAAATTTCAATTGTCATAGTTGCGTCTTTAAAAAAATTTACCAAATTAATATTTTATTTAATATATAAAAATTGCTATATCATTATTAATTTCATAAATTATTGCGTCTCAATTGTATCTAAAATTTATGTCCTAAACGCACCTATTCAATTTTATTTTATTTTTTAGTTTTCTAATATGCTTGGAAAACTCAATAGTGTTATCGTATGAGAAGTGATAGCTTCCAAATACAGATATAACATGTTCTCTGAATTTATATTATAAATGTTAAAGATTTTTAAATATATTTTTTTAATAATTATATGTATTTGATATAGGTTTATAGATATATATTAAATATATGCACAATCACATTAATAAATATAGTTAATATAAGTTAAACATATAATATAAATCTTAATATCAAATTCAATATTATAAATATTTTAAGTATAAAGTTTAATAAATATAAACCCTAATATTATAAACCTTATATATTAAACCCTTTATATTATAAAGTTTAATAGCTTAATGTTCCATTAATTGGTTTGTGAATAAACTTTAATATTTAATAAAAAATATTAGGGTTTGTGAATAATGATTAGTAAAGTGGAATAATAATAATAAGGTTTACTATATAAGGTGACCATAGTTATGGTCATTATGTTTTACTATAGTTGACCATAGTCAACTATTATAACTTGTAGATAATTATGGTTAACATGGTCAATCATAGTTAACCATAATTTACTTCTTTCATTATGTATTGATAATAATTAACCATGGTCAGCCATCAACCTTAGTTAGTCATCATAAGTTATTGTTAACAATAGTCTATGTTCAATGATGATCAACCATGACCAACCATGGTAATCTTTGGTTGACCAAGTCAACCTTGGATCATGATAGTAAACCCATGCTCAACATGGAAAACCATGCTAGACAATGGTTAGAATGATCAAACATGTTCAATCACAGTGAAGAATGGTCAACATTAATGTTAAATTGATAAATCGATGTAACATTAATATGTTGTTACATTAATGGTTGACCACGGTCAAACACACTCAGCCTCGGTCAACCATATTCAACATCGGCCAAACTTGTCAACTATGATCAAAGTCACCAACCTTCTTCAACCATTGTCAACCAATCCACCTGAGGTTGTCAATCAATATACTTCACTCAATCTCATTTTCCACTTTTTATATGTCAATCAATATATAAAATAACCTAGATAGACATATATCAACCACATTTACTAATGTAATTGTGTTACTTTAATTATCAATTAAATTTAAAAATATAATTTTGTAATATATATATTTTTAAATTAAACATTAACATTAAATTAAAAGAGAAGATTAATATAAACAGTAACTAAATTGTCATAATTTTGTTTTTATAGAGACTAATATGATTCAACTTATTAGATTTTGTTTTTCTTAAAATCAAATAATAAATAACATGTTATCTTAATTGGTAGCATTAATTTTGAATATTTACTCATTAAATTTTGTTGATGATTTATTTATTAGGTGATGGGTGTATATATAAAAGAATGGAGTTGAATAATGTTTTTGATGGTGGAAATGGATTTAGCACGATCAAAAATCATCTAGAATACCCAAAACTTGAAGTTTGATAGTTATAACCTGGATTTATAAAAATCCTTACTCAATTTTATTAAAATCTGGCTAACATTTTCATGGAAAAAAAACAAGTTAGTTACACTACAACTAAAAGAATTAAAAGTAAGCTTTCAAATTGAATTACTAAAATGTTTTGAATAAAACTATATATTTATAGTTTTGATTAAATGAGTGCTAAAATTAACAACCTACACAATGACCACATTACCTTCATCCGGTAACAGAGATCGAGCAAGAGAGATCGAGCACTGTTTTTCTCACCCGTTGACATTTTGGTGTTGCAAAAAAAAAAAATTCTAAGCTTTCTTGGCACTGGCCCCTACCATCTCGCATTGCTCTCTTGTCGGAGGTTGGGCCCGAATAGACTGGCGAAGCTTATTTTTCAGTCTATGCATCTATAAATGTTTGGGGAAAGTAAATGCCCACCATTAAATAGTGTACTGCTTTAATCCTATGCTGAACATTTAATTTTCCCAAGCATTTATGGGTGCATAGACTAAGAAATAAGCTTCACCGAATGGATCAACCATCGGCGTGGGTCCATTGAACGGTGTCAGCCCCGAAAAGAGATAACACCGGCGTCGGGATATCCTCCGACGAATAATTGAGGTGACGTCACTGGTTCGGGGGCCAAGTGAGCTCTTGCTCATCGGTGTTTCAACCTAAAGAACATATGGTTAGACATATGATTAGGTTATTCCAATAGATGCTGGTCACTTTTGGATGAATAACATAACTTCTAAGTGAACTAATGTTCAACAATACCTTTGAATGCTTTTGAGCCGAATTATTGATGCCATATTCTTTAGGAAATTGCATTCTCTCCTAGAGCGATTTTAAGAATTTATCAAGTAATCTCCATGACATATATATTATTTTTGTAATTAATCAATCAACTATAATAAATTTATAATTAGTTAATTTTTATAATTATTTTTAAATTTGGAAATTTAAAATATATTTTGATATTTATTTATTTGTATTAGTCATTTAATTTATAGAACTACATTAATTAATTATTAAATAAATGATATAGATTATTAATCATATATATACTTTTGTAATAATAAAAAAATAATAAAAATATTTTAAAAATACTTATATCTTTTAAGTATGAAGGGTTTCTTCACTGGATTAAGTAAGTCATGATTTTTGAATAGTCCACTTAGCACTTATTGCATAGCTTGATGCTCACAGGGGTGAAGAAGTGGGATTGAAACTAGTGAAATGAATCATAAAGTGACAATCATCACTCTGTAACCAGGACTTCCCAGGAGGTGACCCATCCCATAACTCCTCTAGCTCAAGGGTGCTTAACTGTGGAGTTTTCCCCACAATCAAGCCCACTCAGCTTGCTACCCCATTTGCAAAACCTTAGCAAATATTGTGCCTCATGAACCATTCAATTAAAGCTCCCTTTACTCATTGTATTTTATGTATGAGAGATTTCAACACTACATTATATTAGATCATTTTTTGGATTCAACTGCTTTAAGTAAATCACTCACAAATATAAAATTTCATTTTATTTTTATATTTATTATTATTTTATAAAATTATATCTATTATAAATTAATTTCTATAAACATTTATTTTTATATTTTTTATTATTTTATAATATTAAACCTATTATAAATTAATTTCTATAAACATTATAAACATTTATTTGTACCACTTATAACATCCAATTTTATTAAATTTCACATTCCTTATATAGTTCACCATATAATTTTCCAGATTCCATGATTCCATACCACTAATATTGAAAGATAGTTCACAGTATAATCTCCCATGATCCGTGGCCAAGATTTTCAATAGAGCAACATAGACTCAAAAACATGTTGATTATCTACAAGTTACATTGCTCATTTCCGTAGAATTTGTCCACCGTGCTACGCGATTTCTGCATCAGTTGACTATGTCAAATTTTTGTATGTCTATATTTTTTGTTCTGAAGATAAAGATATGGTTCCAAATGTAAATCAATATAATTAATCCAAAAACAATCTCATAAAACTATAAATAGAAAAAAAACAGAGATCATGTTTGTATTCAAACATATTCCTTACAATTGATCATAAAAATATGTAATATCGATCAATACTGCACACTGGGAAGAAATCCAAAAATGGCATCCCATTAGAAAACGAATCGAATCAGAGAGCGAGGGAGGAACCTCATAAATAGATCTGCACCGGTGGAAGCTCCATGCCGGCCTCGCTTAGGAAAGGTACATATGGTAACCTATCAGCCAAATCATGATACAATTGATACTCTGCTTCATAATCATGAAGCGTGAGCTCGCTCCTCTGATTTGTATGGTAATGGTGATTTGCGTCGGCAGACTTACCGAAACCAAAGAGACTCACATTCTCGCAAATCCCCAATGCAAGCATCACAGCCTGTATTCCAGAGGAGTAATGGAACATGGGGCCTTCGTGCGCCTCGCTCCACTCGTCCAGATGCTTCCCGGTGGTCTCGAAAAAATTCTTGAGAGAAAAATGCTTCACTAATATGCTGCATAGGTTGTCGAATCGAGCATCCGATGAACAGGGGGGCCTAGTGGGATGCGTTGCAGCGAACGACATCCATGAATTGGGTGGGCTCACACATCTATATCATAATTGGGAAATTATCCCCATATGAATAGCACAAACATCCAACTCTCCTGGCGCACCGATGCAGAATATTTCCATTGATGAACGCCATAGTGGTCTTCGAACCCACTTTTTCTTCGAAACCCCATGTGCTGGCGTTATTGAGGCGAATTATCATCTCGTGGGAATCAATGAGAGATCCGTGGTTTTTGTGGAGCACGCTGCTGCTGTTACCCACCATAGTGCAACTCCGATAGGGTTACCCCGGCCAGATCTCTAGAGACCTAGTGATGTTATAGTGGCAATCCAAGGGCGTTTTCATGAGATCGTCGAGCTCCGCCATGACCCACGGGTCGAATCGCTTCTTCTGAACCCAAGCATGTAACACCTCGTGAAATTTGATTGAGTGAGCATCGATGCCAATGCTTTCATTAAGCAGACCGCCGATCAGCGAGCGCTCCTCCGCATCGCCTAACTCCATCGCAACTTAGGATAACAACGTCGTCTCACTATAGTCACTGTGGGCGGGGCCTGCGAGTAGGCGCTGGTCCCCGTATGGCCTCAGGAACGCTTGGTTTACAATAGTGTACATAGCCACTGTTAGGTCCCTATATGACTAGTATAGTCCCTTATTGTTGTTAGTGTAACCCCCTTATTGTTATTATTGTACCCTTGTAACCCCCATTTTGTTATTATTTTGCCCTTAAATTATTATTGTTAGGTCGGCTAGGATTACATTGTGGCCCACTAGGATCACATTATGGCCCCATGGACTCCTATATATAGAAAGGAGGTTTTGTAAATTGTATGATCGTAGAATTGTTCGTTTATGTAATGTGTTGGAGGTTGCCCCCTCGAAGTGGCTCATTTCTAAGGCGTTGATATCTCTTTTCTTCTATTTCTGGAGTTGGTTACACAACATTTGGTATCAGAGGCTTTGGATTCTAGGGTTTCGCTGCTCCAAACAGGTCATCGTGGAATTTTCGCTATAACTTTTTTTCTACGAAGTTTCAGAAGCTGAAATTTTTAGGGTGTGAAGCCGAAATCCTGAGGAATACTGTCTAAAAATTTCATAGCTTGGTTCACAATATTTTTGGAGATATATCTGTGGAAGCTAGGTATTTTTTCAGGCTCCTAAACAGGTCATCGTGTCATTTTCGATATAAATTTTTTTCTACTAAGGTTCAGAATCTGAAATGTTTATCGTGCGAAGCTGCAATCCTAAGGAAACTCGTCAAAAAATTTCAGAGCTTGGTTTGCAATATTTTTGGAGATATGATCTGTGGAAGGTAGTGCTTTTTCAGGCTTCTGAATTTCATCTCAAAAAGGTGATCGTGGGAAAATTTCAATAACTCTCTCTCTGAGCATCGGATTGGAGTGCCGTAAAAAGTGGTCGCAAGTACACAGACTTTAGTTTCTTAGCTATCAATTTCAGAGGCAAAGGACAAAACAGTGACACATGGCAAGTCGTACAAGTGCGATATACTGAACAAGTCCATAATTAGGTCATTGTGGGAGATTGGACATAACTTTGTCTTGGAGAATCCAAATCAAGTCAGACCTGTGGCATTCAAAAGAGAATTTAGAGGGCTACTTCAGTGCTTAATTTCAAAGATTGAAGAGCCGCAATCACAGAGATAATACAATTTTAATATCAAGCTCCTCAAAAGCAAGTAAAAGGTGTGTATTTTTTTTTCCGAATTGCATAAGTCTTGTTTGAAGAATCAAGTTGAATTGATTGCAAGGGCATATTGTAGAATAGATATCAGTATTGGATTATTAAATGGCCCCTAAAAAGAATTAAACACCCATTAAGCCTTTGGAAAGCTCTACTATGACTCATGAAGACGAATAATTGTAACATGATCTATCAAAATTACATAGACCAATTTATTTTACCAAGTTGGATCTTCGTTCAGGATATCATCAAATTAGAATGAAGACTGAAGATATTCCAAAAACAACATTTCGAACTCATGAGGGTCATTATGAATTTTTGGTCATGCCTTTTGGCCTTACCAATGCACCTTCTACATTTCAAGGGTCGATGAATTCCATTTTCAAACCCTTCCTTAGAAAATTTGTGTAGTATTTTTTGATGATATACTAATCTACAGCAGGTCTTGGAAGGATCATGTTGAACATGTTGACAGGGTGCTCAAACTATTGCAGGAGAAACAATTATATGAAAAAACATCCAAATGTTTCTTTTGAGTACAAGAGGTGGAATATCTGGGTCATATTATATCTCACGAGGGTGTTAAAGTAGACCCTAACAAAATTAAAGCCATTAAGGAATGGAAAGTCCCCACGACCATAAAGAAGTTGTGAGGATTTCTTGGGTTAACAGGGTATTATCGCAAGTTTGTTAAGAATTATGGGAGAATAGCAGCACCTCTAACAACATTATTGAAGAAAGATGCATTTTCATGGACTCCCGAAGCAACTAAGGCCTTTGAACGTCTTAAAGAGGCAATGTGCCTAGCACCGGTCTTAGCTACACCAGACTTCACAAAAACCTTTATTGTGGAATGTGATGCCTCAGGAAATGGAATTGGTGCAGTTTTAATGCAGGAAGGAAGACCCATTGCTTTTGAAAGTCGTCCAATCAAAGGAAAGTATTTACAGAACCTATTTATGAGAAGGAAATGTTAGCAATACTACATGCACTAAAGAAATGGCGAACTTACCTAATGGGAAGACACTTCAAGGTAAAAACTGATCATGATAGTCTTAAACACTTTTTGGAACAACGACTATCTTCATAAGAGCAGCAAAAATGGGTCACAAAGATGTTGGGTTATGACTTTGAAATAATCTACAAAAAAGGAAAGCTTAATGTTGTTGCAGATGCACTCTCAAGAAAGAATGAAGAGGTGGAAGCATTGCTTTGTGCCATTTCTATTATCCAACTGGATTGGATAACCGAAGCAAGAGATGAATGGAAGAAGGACAAAGATGTATGGACACTCATTCAAAAGTTGCAGCAAGATCCTAGTACATCCGATACATTTAGTTGGAAAAATGATTCCTTATGGTACAAAGATCGCTTATATCTTTGTAAGAATTCCCAACTAAAACAAAAGATTCTTCCGGAATTGCACACTTCTCCTTTAGGAGGACACTCAGGATTTTTAAAAACTTACCACAGGGTGAAGAAAGAATTTTTTTGGGATGGCCTTAAATCTGATATTCAAAAGTTTGTGGCGGAATGTTTGGTTTGCCAGCAGAATAAATTGGAGACAATTAAGACCCTGAGACTTCTACAACCTCTATCCATTCCAATTCAACGTTGGGAGGAGATTTCAATGGATTTTATCACAGGTTTACCTAAGTCCGAAGGAAAGAATGTCAACATGGTGGTAGTTGATAGACTTACCAAGTATGCACACTTTTGTGCATTATCTCATCCATTTAAAGCAAGTACAGTTGCTACTACATTTATGGATAGAATTCAAAAGCTACATGGAAGCCCAAGGGTTATTGTGAGCGACAGAGATCCCATTTTTACTGGAAATTTTTGGACGGAGTTATTTTCTTGTTTGGTTACTCAATTAGCTCATAGCTCATCTTATCATCCTCAATCTGATGGTCAAACTGAGATAGTAAATAAATGTTTGGAAGGATATCTTCGTTGTTTTGTATCCGATAAACAAACACAATGGGTCAAGTGGTTACCTCTTGCTGAATGGTGGTATAACACTTCCTTCCATACTGCAGCAAAAATGACCCCATTTATGGCACTTTATGGATATCATCCACCATCCATCACATCATCTTTAAGGGAAATTTCGAAGGTTCAAGCAGTGGAAGATCACATCGAGCATCAGCAAGAAGTTCTCCAACTCTTAAAGGATAACCTGAATTTGGCACAAAATCGAATGAAACAACAGGCAGATCAACATCGCAGCGAGAGAAGTTTTGATGTAGGAGATTGGGTATTTCTACGGCTACAACCATACAAACAAATGTCCCTCAAGCAAGCTAATAAGGATAATAAATTATCGCCAAAGTACTATGGTCCTTACAAGGTGTTACAAAATATTGGTACTATGGCATACAAATTGGAGCTTCCTGCTTCTTCACGAGTGCATCCAATTTTCCATGTTTCATGCTTAAAGAAGGTTATAGGTGAAAATCTTCCACTTCAAACAATATTGCCAGAACTTGATGAGGAAGGAAAAATCATATTGGAACCTGAAGCGGTCATGGAAACAAGAACTCGACAACTACGGAATCGATCAATTTCAGAGTATCTCATCAAGTGGAAGAACTTACCCACCGAAGATTCTACATGGGAGGATGAGAATTTTATACAGAAGCACCCAGAGCTACTCAAGCGTTGAGGACAACACTTTTTTGAAGGAGAGGGGCATGTTAGGTCCCTATATTACTAGTATAGTACCTTATTGTTGTTAGTGTAACCCTTTTATTGTTATTATTGTACCCTTGTAACCCCCATTTTGTTATTATTGTGCCCTTAAATTATTATTGTTAGGTCGGCTAGGATTACATTGTGGCCCACTAGGATCCCATTATGGCCCCATGGACTCTTATATATAGAAAGGAGGTTTTGTAAATTGTATGATCGAATAATTGTTCATTTATGTAATGTATTGGAGGTTGCCCCCTCGAAGTGGCTCATTTCTAAGGCGTTGATATCTCTTTTCTTCTATTTCTGGAGTTGGTTACACAACAGCCACTCTATTTAGCAAGTATTTGTTGAACATCAATAGCATCACTGCACCTAGAATGGCCAGGAGCAGGAATCGCAGGGATTTTGTCATTCGAATATTCATCTCTTTGCAGCTCTACCCCCAATCTTCTGTTCTAATCCACCATGGAGCACTGCGGCTCCAGCCGCTGCCTCCTCCTCGCCAGAGATTCGAACCCAGGCCTCCCCAACCCTAAAAAATGCAAAAACGTCAACAACGACGACGCCACTATAACCTAGACCATGCCACCACATAAGGCTCATTAGTTCCCCAGATCGTGGAAAGTGACACCGATTGTCACGCCTCATTATAAGATTGTTGAAAATATTAAATTCACCTGCAACTACCCCATGCAGGAGAAAAGTGTACAAAAAGGGGCAGCTTAGGTTATGTGCACACCACTGTGCATTTAAGAGAGGCATGGAGAAATTGTAAGGATGGATTTCTGTTTATGGGCCGCAGCCACCATTGCAGAAATTAAGTTAAATTTTTGGTAAGGCCACAGCCGACTTTGCAAATAAATTGAAGGTTTTGTGGTTTTAACCACACAACATTCTTATCGGGCATAAAAGCCCCCACCAACCAACAAACAGGGATTTTGTTTACACGCCAAGTTTTTTGAAAGAGCCACGTCATGGTGGTCCCCACAACATCGCACATCCGCCCAACCACAAGGCTCGTCAACCACCGCGATGCGATATCGCACATCGCATGTCGCAAGCACCAAAGGTTGAAGTTTTTTCACCGCGCTCCGAATCGCCGATGCAATATCGTCGATGTCGCAGCATCACATATCGCATTCTCCAAAGTCCAAGTCGCCACACCATCCAACCGTCGACCACCGATGTGAAGCTGGTCCCACATGCCAACTCACCACAGCCGACCAATCACGTTGTTTCGCGTTCATTTTTCCCCTGACGTCACTATCACCTTTTGTTACGCGAAGATTTTATAGAATCTGGTTCATAGTTTTGTTTGGAATCTGCGGGCCCCAGCAACCGGCCAATCACAAGCCGTTCGCGTTGGTTTGAGGCTTGCTGACGTAGGGCTCATTTGTTATGTGAAAAGTTTGCAATACAGGTTAATATCTTTTGAAGTCCAGAGCTTATGGTTTATAAACTTTAGTTAAAGTGTTTGTATGTGGAGGATAGTTATAAGGTTTCAGAATCTTATTATAAAAGTTTATAGGGTGGATTGTATTAAGGCTCGAGGACCCTATTATAATGTTTCAATGTTTTATTTAAATGCATGTAGATGGAAAGTCTTTTTACTTTTAGTTATAACTCATATATGGGTAATAATAATATATATTATAAACTGTTAAATTTTTAGGGTGAAAATGTGAAGTTGGGTTACACTTTTTTCCCTTTTTTGAGAAAAAAATTTCATTTTTTTCGATTCTTCAACTTTATGCAAGCTATAACAATTTTTCTGTTTAGAATTTCATTTTGCGATAAAAATAAAAGTTGTCAAAAATTTGGTTAGCTTTCTATTACTTATTTTTTGGAATTTTTTTATGCACATTTGATATGCCAACTTAGCGTTTCTTTGAGTGCGTGTTTTTTAACAATCAAAGGATTCATAAGAAGTCATGTTAATATGCAATGTTGTATTCTTTGAAAATTTGTGTTTTTGAGAAAAAAAAATGTGTTACAACAATCCAGACAGAGTCTACTTCGGTTTCGTCATATTTACAAAGCCAATGGATGCATATCATAATTACTAGAATTTTTTGAATTGGTCCAATATGAAAAAACTGCATATTTTGAGTATGTTTCATGACACAAGAAATTTCTTAACATACAAGTTATAAACTAAAAATCTAAAAGCTACCCATTAGATATGACGGACCAATGCAATGCCCCATAATTTTTTCAATTTTTTTACAATGTATTTTTGGAGATACAGAATTTTGATTTCACTGAATCACAATGACCCTCAGAAATTGTTTGCACCCGTTTTATTACAAAATTAATTAAAATTAGTAAATATTTATGAAATTCCATAAAATTTATATTTCCTGAAAGTAGATTCAATTCTAAAAATGCTTGTCTTGGTTCCGACAATTAATTCAGAATGTTTCGTGGAGTTTAATCAGTCCAAAGTTGCAGAAACGTATTCAGAGCTTGGATCTGCGTAACTGGCGATGCGTTAGTTCAGCCGAACTTTCTACAAAGTTTGGCCAAACTAGTTTTTGCCCAAACAGGCCGTTAAGTGTCACGTCTTAATAGTTTGGCCGAATATTTTTCAAAGTTCGACCGAACTTTTTTTCAAAGTTTGGCCAAAATTCTGCCTACTTTTCCATCGGCCGGAAAATTTCGCGGAGCCCCTCCAAAAAAACATAAATCTTTCATAATTTTCGCACATTTCGCACATTTGGTCTAATTTTACAAAGGTCTTGGTCTGGGTTTAAGGAAATTTCTTGGAGGCGGTCTGATTTTGCGAAGAATTGTTTTGGGTTTAAGGACTTTTCTTGGAAGACATTTGTTGGAGGCGGTCTGATTTTGCAAAGAATTGTTTTGGGTTTAAGGAGTTTTCTTGGACGTACATTCAAAGGAAATTTCTTGGAGGTATGAGACACATTTTTTTGGATGTTTTTTTTTCTTCATTTTTTTTGAAATTATAGATTTGGGCTTAATTTCGAATTTTTAGAGTGCGTGTTTTGAGTTGAAGTAAATATTTTGAGCTTCTTTTCAATTTTATAAGACATTTTTTTCTCAGATTTTTAAAGTAAGTGTTTTGGATTGGAGTATGTATTTTTTGCAAAAAAATTAAGATGAGTTTTTTTTAAATTAAATATTTTGTGATGCTTTTTCTAATTGAGTTATCGTCTAAATTTTTGAAGGAAATTTTTTGAACTTCATACTCTATTATCATGGGAAATTGAAGGAATTGTACGAGAAAATATGATCGAAAAAGAGACCCTGAGGAACGTAGAGAAGAGACGAGACAATCTCGCAAAATAAAGATAGAAGCACTCTCAAATATTGAAGGGGAAAATCAACCTCAACTAGAAATTTAAGCAGGTATGTAAATGTAAATATTATGATCTATTGATATATATAAAATTTTCCTAGTGTAAATTGTGAAGCTTAATTTTTATTTGATGAACTAATTCAAGAAAAATATTTTGCAATGTAAATAGAGAGAAATATTCCTCAAAACATTGATGATGAGATACAAAATTTTGAAAGAGAAAGTGAAAGAGATATTGAACCAATGATTGAAGATGGTGAAAATATTGAAAGAAATTCAAGTGAAGAAATTGAATCACAAGGTATATCAGATCACTGATGATCCTGTATTTTTCTCTTATATTCTTCTTCATAGATACAATTTAGGGAATGATTCATGGAGGTTTATGGGTTCTTATCTATTTACCTATGATGTCCAAATCTCAAAATTTGTGCACATTAAATGTTTCTAATTTGAAAACTAAATATTAGCAGGTTTGTGATTCTTGTAGTTCTCATTGGCTAATCCTAGGGACTAGAAATGACTAGAGTCTCATTACATTGGAGGTTGAGTTTAGGATCTACGCTATCGTAAAAACTGTGATAAGAAGCCAATTACCTTTATATATGATTTTCTGAAACTTATGATTGATATACCTCCTGTTACTGAATTTGAAGAACCCTAATAGGCGATAAGGATTGTAACCCCATTTTCCTAGGCCATCTTATAATCTGTCACTGTGCTTGTCTATAGGGAGGCCGTATGAGACATGAACTTGGGATCATCAGTTGAAAAACACCATTGTGTGTTGCGCTACATGTGGGTCGATTTCATGCCCGTTTGGGTAAAGAGCATGATAGTCATTGTCCTACATCCATTTACCCCCTTTTGACTGTCCAAACAAAGAGACCATTCACCCTTGAATGTTTTTAGAGTAGTGATTTTTCTGTATGTAGACCAAGAAGTTCTTGTAATTTATGAGTATATGATAATGTAACTGACTTGTTTGATTTTTATTGTGCAGAAATGACAAAGCGAATACAACCAGTATCCCATCCTCATCTGGTGTAGACTCCATTGCTTATTTTTCATGGATAATTGGAAGGGTAACAACATGACCTGAAAGCTCATGGCTAAGGTCATGAATCCATTCATGACCTGAAATCTCTTTTTGGTGCATGAAATTTTCTCTCTGGTTCATGCGCTTAGCATCAATATATTACTTCTAGCCTACGACAAAGAATTTTTGTTATGTAGATTTGGTGTGTGAGGAAAGAAGTAGATGGGAAAGATCTTCAGCATTGATTCTTTTTTGTGAAGGCAAGGAATTTCTTGAACTTTGCCTCTATTGAGGTTGGCTTTGTTACACAATTTCTAAGCCACAAGTGAATAAATTGAGCCTCAACTTTGAAAATAAGAGAAGAATAATTTGGTCTTGTAGCAATAGAATTTCCACCCACATTTAACATTATTTGCACTTTTAATGGACTCCCAGCCACACACTTTATCTAATGAAATTGTGCTTGCTGTAACACCATTCCTGCATGAAACAGTGCTTGTTGTAACACCATTTCTGCTATGTGAATGTGTTAGTTAAGGAAAAATACGTATGAATCATCAGCGTACTAACATCTAAAAACAAACCAAAAGCAAACGAACAAGGAAATGAGACTTACCTTTTGCAACACTATGCAATCCTTACTTTGCCAGGCCAGTCGAGTACCCTCCCATCTTTTGCATCTAGTACCCTCCCATATTTTGCATCCAGAAACTACAATATATTGTCGTTGGGTGCAAAATCATACACAAGAAAGCACTTGCCTATGCCTCTGGAACATCAAAAGCATCTTAACCTCACTACCCGAAACAACGTTGAGACCCTCTTGGAATTATAATTCCTCCGTCTTGAAACTCATATTACTAATGCTTTTGACAACCACAAAAGACCCATCTCTTAATAACCCCATTGTAAGCAGCACAATAGTTGTTTTTCCCCAACAAAATATTTTCAAAGAAATATTGTGTTTCAAATTCAATCTCCTCAAGCTTTAATCTAACTCTTTGGAAGCGTTCACAACCTGTTCCTTCATCTGCCAAAGGATTCCAACCATTTGAGTACTCTAGAATAATCAATAGTGACAGATTTCCTTCTAAAATACTTAGTTATCGATACTTATTCTACTGTCTGTGTTCTCGTAAGCACTGCTAATCTTCTTTTTTCTTCTTCGAAATAATGAGAATCTAAAAACAACAATATATTAAAATTGAAAACTAGGGAAAAATTCTACTTAGATCTGCTCAGTTGATGAAGATGATCATTCCATTGAATCCCTCTTTTTGAGAGGACCAAAATCGACCTAAAGATCACCAAATTTGGATAAGGAAAAATATTTTTTTATTTAAAAGAAATTCCACAAGACATAACCTCATTAAGGCAAGAAAATCGAAAATTTGAAATTCAAATTTTTCCTCCAAGTGTTAAGGTCGGCTTCGCCTCCATAAGGACAATTTTATAGATATATAGGAATCCCTAATCTTCATTAGAGATCATCCTAAAAGAGTGCATTCAACTCTTGGGTAATTCTTTCTGAGGCAGCCGCAGCTTGGAGAAGCAAGGAGGACGTGTTGTATTGATCTCCCATAGGCTCGAGTAGGAGCAGGTAGCTAGACGTAGGTTTGAGGGCAGTTCTGGGTGATGCTTCGTCATGGTTTTTGGGTGTGAATCTCTTCAAGAGAAGACTGCATTCTTTATGTGGAGCCACAGATCAGGACACTCGTTTAAAGGTGAGTTTTGGGGTTTATTTGTTCACGCTTTATATTCTGGTTCAGGCCACAGGAAATGTTGCTACAACAGCTAGTATGAAAGCATGTGTGGAAGGGACGCATGACCTAATCAGAGTCCTTTACCCTAGCTGCATTCAAGGAGAGAGGGCCACAATGTAAAAAAAGAGTTTAACCCTCGTTTGTGAGCATATTCTTATTACTGTTAGCATAGGAATGTTGTTGGATGCCTTGAAAAGTAACCGCAAGTCCTAGATCATTGTTGTACATCTTTTAAAGGACAACAAAGGGTACAATTCATTGGAATAAGGTTACTCAGTGGTTGTTAGGAACCCTAACCAGGTAGTAAGCTTCACGACTATTTTGAATAGTAATTTAGCAAGTCTATTTTGACTCATATTATTGTACTCTCTCTGTTGAACATTGGATATTGATAATAAGAAGAATTGATCAAGGGTTTTCCCTGTCTTGGGATTTTTCCTTGGCTTGTGCCATATCTTTGTGTTATTTTGTCTTGGCTTGTCTTCTGCATTTAACATTTATGTTCTTTCTTCAGTTACTGTCAGTAAGATGATAATTCATGCGTGGATTAATAAATGGGTTTATAAGGAACATTAAAGTAACTGTATTATGGAAAGAACATGTTAATCAAAATTAACATGGA
Source organism: Pinus albicaulis (assembly GCA_034641835.2). Taxonomy (NCBI): domain Eukaryota; kingdom Viridiplantae; phylum Streptophyta; class Pinopsida; order Pinales; family Pinaceae; genus Pinus; species Pinus albicaulis. Next base: position 449,241,877 of record CM076584.1, read on the forward strand.
ATCAGAGCCAGGTGAGGACAAGCCCAAGACTAGAGTGAATGTGATAGAAATCATTGAAAAAAAATTATTGTCAAAGTATCCGTGATCTCCTCCCTCTCTAAAGTTTGAACAAAATGAGGTGGACTATGAGTGTAGACTGCCTAATTGATTTACAGCATAAGGAAGGATGGATCTCTGGCAGTTGCTAAGTTATTCATCTGTAATGATCTTTCAAGGTCGAGATTCCAGGACGGTTTTGGGGCCACTCATTTGGATGATATGAAAGTTAGAAGAATTATGGAACAACGTTAAGGTTTCTCGACACCTATGTCTCACACCTCTCACTCCTGAAGGTATAAAGTTCATGACATATGTTTCTACTCTACTCTCGGACAATCGTATACTCCTCCATCACAGTATATACCTCAACTCGCATTTCAACAATATTGACACTGCATCATTGGACGTTCGTATCTATTGAAGAACATCACCTGAATTAGTGCTCAAAGTACCAAACTTTTATAGTGCATGCCTGTGGTCTTTTCCCGAAATATTGGAAGAAAAAAAACACTATTTATTTCCGTTGTGGCCCTTGTACAGTCTTGAATATATGTGTGGAGTCCTGAAGAAAATTCATGGGAGCTTTCAATAGTCACATCCTTGCCGATAATCAACACAACAAGCTCTAATATGTGCACAAGGTCATGAAATTCTTCCAAAGTTATCAAATTAAAATCAGTTTATATCTTCAGAAATCTCAACTTAATTCAGAGATCATGTCTTGAAACTTTTTGGAGCTTACATGCATAGTGCCTGTTCGAAGGGTGTTTACTTTTATTTTTTATTTTTTTTATTTCAATAAATCTTGGAAGATTCCTGTGACCTACTTCCTCTTCATCTATGTTATACATAACTCGGTGGCAATTCTTGAAAGGTTAAATTCTTAAGAAATTTGTATAACTTAAGTATCGTTGTGATATATAATTGGGTTGGTATATCTCGTCTATAATAATCCAGATATCAACTTGAACCTGAGGTAGAAATTTCCTAGGCTAATACACAGTCTACAAATTTGTAGACATATTGTATGCCCATTTGAAAATCTATGTGGAGTACTTTAGGCTGAATCTTGAAGAATTATTGTCTGAGGGTTGATGCTATGGTGATTTTAAAGGCCATCCATCCCTCCTTCAATAATTAATCTGTGCATCAGATATGAATCATGCATTTCATTAAGGCAGAGTCTTCAATATTATTTGATACAAATCTGATGTATCCAGTGGACAAAATTGCACAAATTTAAGGCTGAAAATTCAGTGATCAGATCTGAAACTCACTAAGATGCAACCCCTTCCTTAGAAGCTTATACGACAGATTTTCAATTCTGTAAGGATGTGCATTTAAGGTATGATAGTAAATTTACTGAAGAAACATTTAGGGTGAGCTTCTAAGGCAATCATTCGTGTCAAATTCAGATTTGATTGAGATTTCCCAAGGTTTAAAATTTGAATATTGATTGTATGTTGATACGAAGCATATCAAAGGTACTAACTTTACAGTCAATATATATAGTTGAAGGTTGGTTTGAGGCCTTTAAGGCTTCTCTTCAAGATCATCTATATAAAGCGTGTCAAAATATGAAGTACACCTCTCACGGAAAGAAAAGTCAAAGCAAATCACTCTAAGGCAGTTTCGATGTGAATCACTTGGCACCTCCATACAGTCAGGGATATCAGTAACATTTAAGTACAATAGTGTATTCATCCTAAGAAGCATCACCAGTAGTAGCATTTGTTGAAATGGGAAAAATTTCTGGTCCAAGTTTGAGAACTGTGGTAAAGGTAGATTGGTTATGTTCCTTATTGCACACCTGAAGTATTCATACAATAGTAAGGGATTATAACCGATTGATAGAAAGATTGTTCCCTAAAATAATTTTATGCTCTAATACAAATTATAGTGTGTTATTGTTATGTGTTGTGTGCCATTACAGTAACACAATAGGATCATTACAAATATTGCTAGGATTTGCACTTCAGAGATCATACTAGCTTGAATTTTGTAATGGTAGAGAAGGCTTGCTTGGATGAGGATGGTGCAAGTCCCTTGGTATCTTAATTCAGTTAGTAATACTTATGAAATCAGTAATAAGGTTCTATTGATATACTGTTGTTGAGGTATGTCAGTTGAACATGCAGAACATGTGAGAGAGTTTACTTGTGCATTGATGAATTTTGGAAATTGAAATTTTGTTGATATAGTTGCAGCATGATAATGTCTCGTCTTAAAGATGAGGAGAATATTGAAAAAGGTTGAATGTTCAATTGAAGTAAGTCTTCAGAGGGAGCTATGGAATCCCTAGCAGAATGACTTGTAAACTCTTCTTACCTAATTATTTTTACAATAGAAAGACCATTTCATAAGACGTTGATCTGCAGTAGTCAGATGACTATGACTAAATGACCTTGATTAATTGCAGGTTGCAGATAGCCCAATGGTTATGTTTTGGGTGAAGTTACTTTTCCAATATTCAGAGGGAGCTATGGTTAGTTTACACTGTAGAGCGATTGATGATGTTTATACACAAATAAAGATCCTCTCGATGTGAGAGGGATTTGTCTTAGCCTTGACACACTTCTTCATAAAGCTTAAAATTCTAATAAAATGGACAAGTTTATGATCCAAATACATACAACTTGTGAAGGTTCTCATGTTCAATAAGATATCCTTGTTAACTGTGATCTGTAGCACTATGCAAAAATTGTTGGATTGGCAGAATGATCAATGGAAAGAACACTTCTATATCCTTTATTTCTTGGGATCCACCTTTATTTCATGAATGAATGCAGGACTAAAGTTTGGGAGCATTGCTGAGGTTGAACGAATGAAGCAGCTAGCATGGCCTATTATGAAGACATTTGAGTCATGTGAGCACGTGTTGGAATAAATCGCTTAACATCAGGTGCCACTTTATTTGATATGGCACAGTGGGGAGCAATATAGCTCTAGTATTGCAGGATGGATGACCAGGTTACCAACATCCCCTCAAAACCCCTTGGTAAGGAAAAATTTAACTTCCTTCAGAGAGAGAGGTTGGGTGTCCTAGAAAGACCCTACTATGAGGGTCTCGGTTGAACATTGAGCTCTGGAAGCTCCTCAGGGCTTGGGGTACTTCTTTGAGCTATAAATGACCCTAAGGTGAGTGGTTCACCTTCCCCTATAGGTGCACGACGTATAGGGTGAGTAGTTAACCTTTCCCTGTGACAACTGACAGTGTGTAGGATAAGTGGTTCACCTTCCCCTACGTTTGTGGACACATGTGTGTAGGGTGAGTGGTTCACCTTCCCCTACATATGATGAGATATGCATAGGGTGAGTGATTCAACTTCCCCTACGGCATATGAGTAGAATGAGTGGTTCTCCTTCTCCTGTGGGTACCCCAATGAGAGATGTATTCAGGCATCTGGTTGTGGACATGTTAGTGGGACGTGGTTCATCCTTTTCCCCACATGTAGGATGCTCATTCCCTACGATTGTTGGTTGACATATCGATGGGATGTGGTCCATCCTTTCCCCACGTGTAGGATCCTTCCTACTATTGTTGGTTTGCATGCATGTAGGACGTGGTTCTTCATTTCCCTATTCTCGGTGTTTTGCATGCGTGTAGGAGGTGGTTTATCCTTTCCCTACATGTGATTTTGATGTGTGTTTGTAGAATGTGGTTTCCCATTTCCCTACATGTGATTATGAGCAATATGTGATATACTCTTTCCCTGTTGGTTTTTCTGAATCATCCTACCCATGAAGTCTGGGACTCATGGTAAGTACCTCTCATCTGGCTAGTGAGTTGGGAAATGAGGATAGAGACCATAGCACTACCAATGGATGCATCATGTATTTCCGTACTCTCTATGCTAGGATTCTTGGTGTTTATCTACTTGATATGGGATCAATTGAGGTTCTACCTCTAGACTGACTTTTGTCAGTGAAGAGTGGCAAGGTCTTGCGACTCACTCTCAATCAATTCTTATTTATTATTCACATCAGTGTTCAGCAGAGCAAAGCAAAGAAGACACAGATGGTTCATGATGACAAATATGGTTCATAATGGCAAGATGGCGTGATGATCTATGATAGCAGATGGATTGGCAGGTGGAATTCTCCCTAGTTGAGAGGGAGTGTTAAAATTGGCAATTAGGGCCAAATTCTACTCGAATCTGCTCAGTTGATGGAGATGATCATTCCATTGAATGCCTCTTTTCAAAAGGACCAAAATAAACCTAAAATCACCAAATTTGGATAAGGAAAAATATTTATTTATTTAAAATAAATTCCACAAGACATAGCCTTATTAAGGCAGGAAAATCCAAAATTTGAAATACAAATTTTTCCTCCAAGGGTTAAAGTCAGCTTCACCTCCATAAGGACAAATTTTTATATATATAGGGATTCCTCATATTCATTAAAGATCATTCTAAAAGAGTGCATTCAACCCTTGGGTAATTCTTTCTGAGGCAGCCACAACTTGGAGAAGCAAGGAGGATGTGTTGTATTGATCTCTCATAGGAGCATGCAGCTAGCCGCAAGTTTGACAGTAGTTCTAGGGGATGTTTCGTCATGGTTTTTGGGTGTGAATATCTTCAAGAGAAGGCCGCATTATTTGTGTGGATCCACAGATCAGGACACTGGTTTAAAGGTGAGTTTTGGGGTTTATTTGTTCATGCTTTGTATTTTGGTTCAGGCCACAGGAAATGTTGCTACAACAGCTAGTATGAAAGCACGTGTGGAAGGGACGCATGACCTAATATGAGTCCTTTAGCCTAGCTGCATTCAATAAGAGAGAGCCGAAATGTAAACAGAGAGTTTAAACCTCGTTTGTGAGCATATTCTTATTACCATTAGCATACGACTATTGTTGGATGCCTTGAAAAGGAACCGCAAGTCCTGCATCATTGTTGGACATCTTGTAAAGGACAACAAAGGGTACAATTAATTGGAAGAAGGTTACTAAGTGACTGTTAGGAACCCTAACTAGGCAGTAAGCTTCAGGAATATTTTGAACACTAATTTAGCAAGTCTATTTTGACTCATATTATTGTACTCTCTCTCTACTGAATATTGGATATTGATAATAAGAAGAAGTGATCAAGGGTTTCCCCATCTTGGGGTTTTTCCTGTTGGGTGTGGAGCCTGATTATATTGTTTACTTTGTATCACAGCATTGGACCCCTGTACCTTAAAAAGGGGCGGCAACGCCGCCCGTAATTAATCGCTGTTGTGGGGGGTCCAGGGGGGGGCGACAGCGCTTTTCGGAGCCCCCTCCTGGCGGGGGTTTTCGGGGGCAGCGCCCCCGAAGCTAAAAATAGATATAAAATTGCCTTGTAAAAGTATAGTAATTTCTAGTCAATCTGGGCTGTTCATTAGGCAAATGATCTGACGGTAGAAGTTATGTTTAGATTACGGTTTTTTCCCTAGAAGGAAACCCCCTTGTATATATGAGGGTATTGTATTGCGGCTGTGCGTTATGTGTGTATTCTGGGAGCGAGAAACATAGAGGGAGACTGTGAGAGAGAACAGAGGATATTACAGCGGATCTGTTGTAGGTTTTGTCTCTTCATATTTGCTGGATAATAGAAAGGAAGGACTGGTTGTTCGAGGTGGACGTAGCCCAAACTGGGTGAACCATGTATATCTGTGTCTCTCTGGTTTTATGTGTTTTGTGTGCTTGTATTTTTCCGCATATTTTATGTGTTGCATTGCTCTGTAATATTTAATTTTCTAACAACTGGTATCAAAGCCGAAGGTATATTTGGCTGATAAACTCGCAGGAAAGAAGGGTTCCTAATTCGAGTGGGAGCAATGGCGGACGATGGTAAGTTTAGGGTCGAGAAATTTAATGGCCAAAACTTCCCGCTGTGGAAGATGTAGATGGAATATTATCTGTATCAGAAAGATCTATACCTACCATTGAGCAGAAAAACAAAGAAGCCGGCGGCCATGACAGACGCGGAATGGAACATTCTCGATAGAAAGGCACTCGGAATAGTACGGTTGTGTCTTGCGGCGTCCGTCGCCTTCAATATTTTGAAGGAAACAACAACAGAGGGTTTGATGCAGACGTTGGCGAAACTATATGAAAAACCCTCGACCTCAAACAAGGTATTTCTTATGAAACGACTATTTAATATGAAGATGTCGGAAGGTGGATCTGTTGGTGTACCATTTAAAATACATTTAATTACAGCTATCAATTCAGTTAAGTTCGTAGGGGTAAACCTTCTTGATGATGAAGTAGGAGCTCATGGTGCTCATTACCGCAAAGTCAGAATGGTTTAGTTATGGCCATTAGTAACTCGTCTCGGATCTAGCATCTTAAAGGTCGAAGTGATGTTGTTGGTGCTATCCTTAGCGAGGAAATGCGATTTTGGTGTCTTGGTGAGACATCAGGTAATGCTTTGAGTGCAGAGTCTAGGGGAAGAAGAATGGAAAGAGGAAAGAGCTCGGGATATCGCAGTAAATCAAGGAAAGGCAGATCCAAGTCCAGATCGGGGATAGTGTGCTGGAATTGCGGAAATAAAGGACACCTAAAGAAAGACTGTAGATCTCGGAAGGGAAGAGAAGGAGACACACAACAAGAAAACAATCATGAAGCAAATGTGACAGGTGATGTGTTACAAGATGCTTTGATTCTTTCTTTTGAAAATGTTACTGATTCTTGGGTTTTAGATTTAGGGGCTTCATTCCATGCCACACCTGATAAGAAATATTTTCATGACTATGTTCAAGGAGATTTTGGACAAGTTCGTTTGGGTGATGATAAACCTTGTAAAATTGTTGGAATGGGTAAAGTTCTTGTAAAACAACAAAATGGAAACCAATGGCTACTAAAGGAGGTAAGGCATGTTCCAGATCTGAAGAAAAATTTGATTTCAACAGGGCAGTTAGGCAGTGAAGGTTGTGTGACAACTTTCACAGATAAAACTTGGAAGGTCACCAAAGGAGCCCTGGTAATAGCAAAAGGCGAAAAGGTTGGTACATTATATTTATGCAATGGTATTTCTAACTCTGTTAATGCTTTAACTTCCAAAGGAGCAGATGCAGCATTATGGCATCATAGGCTCGGACACATGAGTGAGAAGGAGATGAAAATTCTTCACTCAAGAAATTTGCTGCCAGGTTTGAAGAATGTTGATTTGGATTTCTGTGAGAATTGCATTTATGGAAAACAGAAGAGAGTCAGATTTCTCAGAGTTGGGAAAGAAAAGAAGAGCGAAAAATTGGAGTTTGTGCATACAGATGTATGGGGACCTGCTCAGGTATCATCTCTCGGTGGCTCTCGTTATTATGTTACTTTTATTGATGATGCAACTAGAAAAACATGGATTTATTGTATTCGGAATAAATCTGATGTATTTGATATTTTCAAGAAATGGAAAACTTTGGTTGAGATTGAGACACGAAAGAAGTTGAAGTGTCTCAGATAAGACAACGGAGGTGAATATTGCAGCAAAGAGTTTGATAGGTATTGTTCAGAGCATGGAATTCGTAGAGAGAAGACAGTTCCAAGAACACCACAAGAAAATGGTGTGTCAGAAAGGATGAACAGAACAATCATGGAGCGTGCAAGGTGCATGAGATTGCATGCAGGATTGCCTTTACAATTTTGGGCAGATGCTGTAGATACTGATGTTTATCTAATAAACAGAGGGCCTTCAAGTTCATTGAATGGTGGTATTCCAGAGGAAGCATAGACAGGTAAAAAGGTAAACTACTCTTTTTTAAAGCCTTTTGGTTGTGAGGCCTTTATCCATATTAATAAAGAAAACAGAACAAAGCTTGAGGCAAAATCAAAGAAATGTACCTTTATTGGATATGGTGCTAATGATTTTGGTTATCGCTTATATGATTATGAAAATCCCAAAATCATTAGGAGCAAAGACGTAATATTCAATGAAAAGGTCTTGTATAAGAATCAGCTGCAGAAAAATAAACAGGAAAAAGAAAGCAAGGAATACACGGTTCTTGATGAGATAAATGAAAAAGTAAAGGTGCCTGAAAATAATAATAATCAACAACCACAGCAGCAGCAACCACAAAAATAGCAACAGGCACCTCAAACACCTGAAAGTGGTGTTAGAAGATCTACTAGGATAAGTAGACCCCCTGAACGATACTCTCCTTCATTATATTATTTATTGTTGACTGATTCTGGTGAACCTGAATGTTATGAAGAAGCAATGCAGGTTGAAAGCAGGAAGAAGTGGGAGGTAGCCATGGAAGAAGAGATGGACTCCTTAATGCATAACCAGACTTGGGACTTAGTTAGGTTGCCTGCAGGTAAAACTACATTGCAAAATAAATGGGTTTACAGGCTGAAGGAAGAAGATGGAGGAAAACAGAGGTACAAAGCTAGACTTGTGGTGAAGGGGTTTGCACAAAAGAAAGGTATTGATTTTGATGAAATATTTTATCCTGTTGTTAAAATGAATTCAATCAGAACTGTTTTAAGTCTTGTAGCAGCGGAAGATTTACATCTTGAACAGTTAGATGTAAAGACAACATTTCTCCATGGAGATTTGGAGGAAGAGATATACATGCAGCAACCATAAGGATATGAGGTAAAAGGGAAAGAAAAATTGGTGTGCAGGTTAAAGAAGAGCTTGTATGGTTTAAAACAGGCTCCAAGGCAGTGGTATCTAAAATTTGACAAGTGTTGGAAATATGATGCAGGATGTTGTCCTTGATGGCAACCCTCTGAATGAAGATGAAGACATGCGACTGATGACATGTGTTGTCCTTGATGGCAAACCATCTGATGAAGTTATTCTTGACTTGAGGGACTTAGTAAATGATGTAAATCTGATATGATATAATGTTTGTTGACAATATGATGCTGAATGTTGTCCTTGAAAGGCAACCCACCTGATGAAGATGATGACAACTTAATGAAGTTGTGCTTGAGAGAATATGTTCTTGATGAAGGAAATCTGATGTATCTACAGTGAGTACAGAAGGCAATGAAGAAAAGAATTCAGAATGTACTCAAAGTATGATGAAAAGGAGTATGTCTCTTGGTATACGCGGATTGGCCTAGGGGAAATCGCGTATGCACGCGGAAAGGAACGTGCCAAGTCGCGTATGGGCTAAAGCGCTCAAAAAGTGCAAAACCAAGGGTAGCCACCATGGTATTGACCCATTGTATTGGGTAATGATCTGCCTAATTGACCCCGTCCAGGTAGTTTTGGGCTTATGGTATTGTTTTGGTCCATGGTATTGAAAAAGGGGCTCATGGTATTGAAAAAGGGTAAACCTATATAAGGAGAAGAAATTCATTGTGCAAATTATGAGGGTGGTGCAAGATGTCTGAGCTTGAATGAATACTTCTCTCTGAAGTATATCTGAATGGAAAGGGTTACACTTGAATGATAAATCTGAATGTATGATGCACCAATGATGAAGAAGGAAATCTAGATCTGAATTGATCTTGTATTTGCTAGATCTGATTATGGAAGGCTTAGATCTGCGATGAGGCGAGCATCTAGGCGAACATCTGTCTGAAGCAAAAGGGTAGATCTGAACTGAATATCTGATCTGATGAAGTATGCTGCTCTGTAATGATTGAAGATTCATACGCTCATTGCTGAGGAAGCGCGATATGTGCGGCTTCAAATAAGAGAAAGCGCGTATCCGCAATAAATAAATATACACCGAGGTATACGCGGGTTGTGTGACTGAGCACAATATATACGCACCTCATGAAGTAAATGCGCGTATTCAAACAAAAGTGCGTATTCAAAGTTAGGGTTTGTCATAAGGCATGAAATAATCTGATCCGTTCGGCTACGTGTTTCTCGCTATCCCATCCGTGTTGATATGTACCACAGGATAAGTACAGGTGCTTAAAAGTATGGAAAGGGTCCAGTTTGAAAATATGATGAAATGTGGCCTACAAGTGTTGTTCTATTGAAGTGGTTGGATCCAATGTGAAAATTGATGAAACGTGGTCCAAGGTGGTGCTGAGGGTTGTAGCCTTCAGTCAGGGGGTTGTAGCTCCCTTCCAGGTGAGGCTGGTAAACGAGATGGGGGGTCGTAGCTCCCTTCCAGGAGAGGCTGGTAAACGAGTCAGGGGGTTGGAGCTCCCTTCCAGGAGAGGCTGGTAAACGAGCGCAGGTGGGTGCCTGCGTGCTGGTCAAGTCTGCGCCAACACATATGTTGTAAGATGTTTTCTCTCTAATAAAATATTGAAGGCTGAGCAACTGCAGCAGTGGTTTTCTCCCGATTTGGGTTTCCACCTAAAAATCCTGGTGTTCATGTGTGATGCTTGTGTGATGGTTTATTCTGTTCTTACTGCACCTGTTTACTGCTTATTGAATATCTGATGAATAAATGATGGAATGGTTTAAGTGAAGATTTAATGACATATCTAAATCTCTGTGTATACGCTAGTTTCATAAAGGGGATCCGCGTATATACGCAAGTCTGGTTCAGGAAAGTAGCGTATGCATTTTAGAAGCAAGAAAAAGTGAAAGTTTTGATTATACAGTAAATACTGATTCACCCCCCCCCTCTCAGTATTTTTCCCAACAACAAGTTCATGTCTGAACAAGGTTATACTAGATGTCACTCTGATCATTGTGTTTATCTAAAAAGGCAAAATGATGGCAGCTATATTATATTGTTATTGTATGTAGATGACATGTTTGTTGCAGGATCTAACATGCAGGAAATAAATGTGCTCAAAAGAAAATTGGCAAATTCCTTTGCAATGAAGGATTTGGGAGTTGCAAAACAAATCCTTGGTATGAGGATAACTAGAGACAGGAAAAATCGCAAATTAACACTGTCTCAGAATGAGTACATAGAGAAGGTGTTGAAAAGATTTAATATGCAGAATGCAAAACCAGTTAGTACACCTTTTGCTAGCCATTTCAAACTTAGTAAGGAGATGTGCCCAAAGACCCAAGAAGACATGGATTATATGTCCAAAGTTCCATATGCATCTGCAGTTGGAAGCTTAATGTATGCAATGGTCTGCACAAGGCCTGATATTGCACATGCAGTGGGAGTTGTAAGCAGGTACATGAATAATCCATGAAAAGAACATTGGATGGCAGTAAAATGGATTCTCAGATATTTGAGAGGTACCACAAATCAAGCATTATGCTTTGGTGGTTCAAACATTGCTCTACAGGGATATGTTGATGCAGATATGGCAGGTGACAGAGATAATAGGAGGAGCACTACAGGATATGTATTTAATGTAGGTGGAACAGCTGTCAGTTGGGTTTCAAAAATCCAAAGTGTTGTTGCACTTTCAACAACAGAAGCCGAGTATGTTGCTGCTACAGAGGCTAGTAAAGAAATGATTTGGTTACAAAGGTTTATGGATGAATTGGGTAAGAAGCATGATATGGGCACGCTATACAGTGATAGCCAAAGTGCCATTCATCTTGCAAAGAACTTAGCATTTCATTCCAGGACTAAACACATACATCTCAAGTACCATTTCATACGGTCAGTATTAGAAGATGGAGAGTTGAAGCTGGAAAAGATACACACTCAGCTTAACCTTCACAGATATGCTAACAGCAACTGTGGAGAACCGAGAATGTGCTCGGGGCTTCAAATTATTCCCAAGAATGACGATGAAGATGAGAAATAACCAGGTCCAAAGAGGAATCATTGTCCAGCAAATGAAGCAGCGGTGCAATCACCAAGTATGCATAGGAATGGGTGGAGCCTGGACATCTTGTCTCTGACAATGTATCATAGCATTGAACCCCTGTACTTAAAAAGGGGTGGAAATCCGCCCGTAATTACTCACCGCCGTGGGGGGTCGTAAAGGCACGTTTTCGAGCCCCCCGTGGCGGGGGTCATGCGCACCTCGAAGCTAAAAACAGATGTAAAATTTCCTTGTAAAAGTATAGTAATTTCTAGTCAATCTGGGCCGTTCATTAGGCAAATGATCTGACGGTAGAAGTTATGTTTAGATTAGGGTTTTTTTCCTTAGAAGGCAACCCCCTTGTATATATGAGGGTATTTTATTGCGGCTGTGCATTGTGTGTGTATTCTCGGAGCGAGAAACAGAGAGGGAGACTGTGAGAGAGAACAGAGGATATTACAACGGATCTGCTGTAGGTTTTGTCCCTTCATATTTGCTGGATAATAGAAAGGAAGGACTGGCTATTCGGGGTGGACGTAGCCCAAACTGGGTGAACCACGTATATCTGTGTCTCTCTGGTTTTATGTGTTTTGTGTGCTTGTATTTTTCCGCATATTTTATGTGTTGCATTGCTCTGTAATATTTAATTTTCTAACATTTCCCAAGCTTGTGCCATATCTTTGTGTTATTTTGTCTTGGTTTGTCTTTTGCATTTAACATTTATGTTCTTTCTTCAGTTACTGTCAGTAAGATGATAATTCATGCGTGGACTAATATATGAGCTTATTAGGAACATTAAAGTAATTGTATTATGAAAAGAACAAGTTAATCAAAATTAACACAATCACACCCATAACAATGGCAATGCTTGTGATTTTTAAAGGTTCTGGAGAAATTTTGTCAACTTCTTGAGAAATCTGTAGATTCTAAGTGCATCTCTATATTCCAATTGTCTTGCTACAGTAGATAAGCTATGTCAACAATCTTCCCAACTTTAATATTTTGATTTTTTTACTCAGCTAGTTAATTCAACTTTAATATTTTAATTTTTCAGAGTTGAGTTAGGTACTGTAGTGTCCAAGGTTCATCAAAAGTATGCTACCTATTGTATCATGTTTTTTCGGTTGGCTTTGTGCGCATCGCCAAATTGTTTGCTAAGGAGTCATGGAGGGTGTGAAGTTGTTTCACGAAAAACTATGCCGGCGGCCATGCAATTGTCAACACATCTGCCTACACTACTACACAACTATTTCTTGAATATTTGCATGGAGCAAGCAGATACTCAGCAGAAAACTAACTCTATGACCCACTTTTTAGTCATTTCATTTATTGGAAGGGGCGAGAAACCCTAATGCTAAAAATGAGATTGAATGGCTTTCATTACACTGCCATATGAGGGAAAAGCTTCCATGTCAACCCTGTATTGAAATGAGGAAAGCCAGTCTCTTTTCTCACTCATCAAAGAGAGATCTAATTCTATAAAAAACATGAATTTTTGTCTTTATTTCATTTCTAACCCTCGATATCTTTCCGCTTCCCTCTTCCAAAATTAGGTGCCACTGATGGAGCCACTGGTTCTATCCCTTCATAATCAATGACGGATAGGGCACTAAGTGAGCACTTCCTAATTCATTTATTTTTTCTCGATTCGATTCCCCATCTAGGAACCCCCTGCAGAAATTGATGACCTTTTCTCTTGTCATCATGAATCCAGCAACCCCCTGCGACAATTGATGGCCTTTGTTGTTTGAGGCGTAACTTTTTTTGAGGCCATAGAGCGAATACTTATGCTCTATCACCCTTGGCAATGGGTTGAAACAAATCGTTTCATGCTGAGCCAATCCCTAACCAAAGTGATAAGCGATTTTCCAATTTATTAACATATAGAATTGTTTTGCACTATATTTTAACTTTTTCCGAAATGAATATTTATTCAGTTTCTTTGAATTTATTTTGTAAATCGCTATCAGTTCTTCATGTAATCTCAACTTTGTTTTTTTAAAGGTATGGCGACTTGTTCAACAATACATTACATTTTTTTCAAGTTTTTACTCTCAGAAATACCTATAATTAGTTTTTTTTAGGATGCTTCGTATTTGTGTAGAAATTTGATATATTTGGTTTTAAATTTTGAGAGGCTTATTTTTGTCTGAAATTTACTATAATAATGAAGTTAAATTGATTGTTCAACTCATTTTTGAGGCTAATACATTCTTACTTAGATTAAGTATTCATTGTAGAACTTGACATGCAAACGAATTTCATTGTCTGAATTCCTAGGGATTTCGCCCATTTGTCTATAATAATTGATCTTTATCGAGGGACTACACCTTTTAATCCTGATGAAAAGAGGATCACCCCTCGTCCTTATGACAGATGGACATTGTGATCTTTTAAAATAATTATTGGGTGGTAGGGTTTTTACTTGTGTGTTATAATTATACGCTACAGTTTTATGAGGCAACTTCACCTTGTGCTTTTGTCTTTCTTTCGGGTAATACTATTGCCACACATTGTAATTTTGTCTTGCAGAAGAAAATCCGAGTTTGTTGGTTTATTTGGAGACCTAAAGAGCATAAGGTACAACCTTTAAAGCTTCCACATCATTGTTATCCTAATAAGAGTTTATTTTTAATTTAGATGGTTTACCTGTATTTTAATAGTGCCCATCCATGACAAAAATCATTACTTATCGTTTAATGGCAAGGAGTAGGAGAACCCATCCACTACAGAAAGCTTATGGGGAGGCTTCGACATTTGTTATGGATGCTTCATTTAGTGGCCTAAGTATTGCAATTATAAATACTTATATCTATTTTTGACCTTATGCGATTTTTGGTGTATTGGATAACTTTTAGTGAATTGCCAATTCTTTTTTCAGATAGGGATATGAGATAGGCATATAATGTGGCACCTTGCAAGTAATGCGTGCCTATTATTATATGAAATGATGGAAGGAAAATACTTGAGTTGGAGCTTGCATGCATTTCACGTGTCTGTTGAGTGCTCCATTCATTACCACACTTGGATCATCCACCTCGCTTACTGGTACAACCTTTGAATGAACCCATGTTGTCTGACAATGATTTTCGTTAATGAATAGGTAAGGGCTCAAAATCCAATTCATTCATATACTCTCAATAATTCTAAATGAAAATTCCTCAGAAGCAGACCATCATCTGGAAAAAGGTCCCCTGGAAGTCAGTCGTATCCTTGCTGCAACTTGTTTAGATGTAAAACAAAATGACCTCGTGGTGTTAGCTATGGAGGATGAACACAACGCTCCTTGCAGAGTAGAAAAACGACACTTGAATCGTGATAACCAATGTGAATACATCAAAACTCATCGGTTCCAGTGCAATTCTGGAGGGTTTATCGGGTATATATAGTTTTTCTACTGTGCATGTGAAGGATGAGAAAATATCAGGTACATAGTGTTGGTTGTGTGGCTTTTTGCATTGTTATCTATGCGCCCCTACGTGGTTACTAGCATAGGGAGAATAAAACAAATTGGTTTCAGGTACATAGTGTTGGTTGTGTGGCTTTTGGCATTGCTATCTATGTGCCCCTACGTGGTTACTGGCACAGGGAGAATAAAAAAAATTGATTTCCGGTACTCTAGAGAGAAGGAAGTTGCGAGAATTGGAAGGAAAGGGAGATTTGGAAGGTCCAAACAAAATATTTGGTTGTAGACTAAGAATTATCCCGAAGATGGAATGGGGCTAGTGGGAAAGTGACCTTTATTTCCTCTCCACCCAGCCCATACTCCTGGAGGGAGAGTAACATTCTC
The DNA here is from genome assembly GCA_034641835.2 of Pinus albicaulis. Classification (NCBI taxonomy): domain Eukaryota; kingdom Viridiplantae; phylum Streptophyta; class Pinopsida; order Pinales; family Pinaceae; genus Pinus; species Pinus albicaulis. The sequence continues at coordinate 449,257,308 of CM076584.1, forward strand.
GTCCAGTTTAACTATTAAGGAAAAATCTTATTGCTGAACTCAACCCTTCTTGAAAATAGGCATCACTGTCAAAGAAGGGGATCCATACACCATACTTAATATTGCCAATTGTTATAAGGACCTCCTTCAGGCGGACTCACATTAGAATAGGCTTTGGTGAAGTAGGTAGGATCCTTTTAGACTAGACTCAAGTTAGGCAGCAGGACCCCAAGGTAGGATCTTTAGTAAGGTACGTTGTTTGTGAAAAAATTCGTGACACTGGACAATCATTCTTATTAACAATGTAACAACAAGCTTACCGCCGATAGGCCAGGCGCACCCCTCCCCATCGTGAAAGTTGTCGACTGCTGTGCTGAATGAATGCATGCACCGGACAAATAGAAGGCAGCATGAGGTAAGGATATCAATCATTGAATAATGACAAATGGAAGCTCATACCAATGAATCTTAATTTTTTATTAAACAGAAGAGGCGTGTGCTGATTTAGTTTTTCTTGATCATCCATTTCAATATTGTCAAATAGTATTCATGCCCTAATAATTGTGTTCATGCCCAGAGTATTAAATTGGCACAATTGTGTTCATGCCCAAAGTATTAAATTGTGCCAGTTCAACCACATGTCCTCCATTTAAAATCAAGTATATATTCTGTAACTTCTATGTAATATTTTTTTAACTTAGAATTTAATCTTTTTTATCATGGCATTGTTGAAATTTCCAGAAATAGAAAATATATATACTCAAATATATTCATATTTTAAAAACTGTGATAATCAATGTGATTTGGATTCCATTTGTTGGCCATTTTCACTTGGCCACAATTAATCTTTCCATTTGTGGAGGTGTGAACCATTTTGCAGACTATAGTGATTTTCTAGTAAGGGCTTATACATGGGTAAAACAAACATTTAAATGATAGTACATACCTAAAAGAAATTTTTGCTTCAGATGTTCTGTGCTCCATGTGATTCAAGAGCTCCAAAGTAAGCTACTACGATGACTGAAGAATTCAATTTCACTAAGTCCATGTTGGGTGCAGTAGTATGGGAGCATCTTAGCGCTTCCTTATTCGAGAATACATCCTCTACAAGAATATATCCTCTACGGTAAGCAGAGGTCAAGATAGCAGAAGGCTCCGAATTGTGGAAAACTAATTAGGAAGCATTTAGGAAGCATTCATGACCTTCACAGCAAGCAACAACAAGAAATACAAAGAGATATACCATCATAGCCAAGATATCCATAGCCTACAACAACAACAATAATAAGGTAGTATAAGTTAAGTGATGCTAGTAGATGTAGATGGTAAGCGATGTTAGTAGATGAAGACAGTCAAGTGGTGACAGTATATGCAAATAGCCACAGTTTTTTCTTAACAGGTGGTCAAGCGGTGCTAGTGCATCAGTTTTGTCTTGACAGGTGGTCAAGCGGTGCTAGTGCATGTAGATATTTGGTTCTCCTTTTTTATTTTGCCTCATTTGCATTAATGCCTTGACCTAATGCTACCATTATTACTAGTTTCGTCACTAGTTAGAGATAGCCACATCAATGTAGAATGACTCATTGATCAATGCCTCGAAGCACCAGGACTGCTATGAGCGAAATTATAAGAACATGGATGCCATTGATCGAAAGTTATGAGTGGCTTTCCAAGACAAAGTTAGAAAATGAATACCTAATAAGCATGGAATTAGTTTTGAGCCCTAAGTTTCACCAGCTTCAAATAGAAAATCCACTTCAGGAGTGTCTTGCTCTTCTACTTTGTTGCTAGGAATAGCTTACATATCTGATTTTTCGTTTCTCTTAACATAACAATATGCAAACATTTGGCATATTACAATAATTGTGTGCAGAAGTCTGGCATGTCAGCATAATTGGCTGCAAAAGCTTTGGATATCTGGGAAAGGCAAGACATTTTCCATGTTAATGCTCTTGAAATTATTTTCATATATCCAGGTTTTTGCAGATGGATATTTTAAAAACAAATTCAAAAACAATAACATGGAAAATGTCTTGCCTTCTTGGGGGGTTGGGGTGTTGGGCAATTTTGCCTCTGATAATGTAAAACAATTTGGCTCTGATGAGTTGGTACATTATTCTTATGAGGAAAATTTACTTTAATAACTCCAGCTCAAGGATTCACCATATAAAACTTGGCACATTATGATTAAGCAATTTATCTAAACATAACCAGCTGTAGAACTTCTAAGGTAATTCCCACCGACTATAATGTTGGGCAAAATTCAGATCGTATAACATAATAGATGAATGATTCAAAAATTTATTGAAATTTAGATGGGAATCTATCTAGGCCACTTCAAAATGGAATTTGAACGGACATTCAAAAAGCAACAAAATTGGGTTCTTGCATACTTACTTGTTCCAGAGGGATTCTACATTCGGCACATGAGTTGGGCTCTTTGGCAAGAATTTATGGAACAAAATAAAGCGGTGGTCCTGATGGAACCGCTCCATTCTGTGCTTGATTCCTGCCACGGCTTTCCATTACAAATCCACTGGAAAGCAGTGTTGTGTCTTCTTCTCGAGATTCTTTTCCCTGCTTTTGAATCAAGAAATAAGAAAGATTGGAACTGACGAAAGGATATAAACAAAATCTCCAAATTGGGGCAATCCGACTTATTATAATTTTGTGATAATCAAATCTTGCTACCTCTTTGTCCATGGTTTATGGATTGTTTTTCAGGGGAAATGGGGGTCGTCTTGCCTCTAAATTTGGTAGGGAAGAAGCTGCAAGGAAGTCCTGGACTGTGGCGGTCGGCGAGGAGAACATGGAGGAAAATTTGACAGTAAGAGGGAATTTGTTGCGCTCTTCCTCTTCTTTGTGTGTGTATCTTTTCTTTCCCACACAGAGGACTCCAGGAATTTGCTGCGCTCTTCCTCTTCTTTGTGTGTGTATCTTTTCTTTCCCGCGTAGAGGACTCCGGGAATTTGCTGCGTTCTTTCTCTTCTTTGTGTGTGTATATTTTCTTCCTGCGCAGAGGACTCAGGGAATTTGCTGCGCTCTTCCTCTTCTTTGTGTTTGTAAATTTTCTTCCCTCTCTTTCATGTGGGGGTTGGAATTGACGGGGGTGGGTTGTTGGGTTTGTAGGGAAGAGAGATAATGTACAGAGTTGTAGAGAGAGCGCGCCTTTTGGAACGTTTAGTGTAAAGGCTTTGTTCCATTGGGTTTAAATATTTAATTTATATTTTTGTATATCTAATTTAATTTTTTATTGTAAAAAAAATTATATATAAAAAATATCAGCATTTCTAAATAATTATAGTTGTGATGAATTTATAAGTTAAAATAATGGTGGTTTAAATTTTGATAATATTTATTTATAACTTTTTTGTGTCATAAAAATGATAAATTCTTTCAACCCACAATATTTTAGGAGTTGTCCAATATTTTATTAGTCTCTAACAAGGGAGAGCTTTAATAATCAATTTGTTTGTTGACGACTATTAGTTTAGTATTAACCACTCCAACTTGTAATGGTCAACTTTGAAAAATAAATATTTATTTTTCAATATTATTAGGAAAATTTTCAAACATTTGATTGTACGATAACTTGCCCTTATTACAGCCTTTAGAGAAGACAATGTCATGTGGATTCACTCACATATTTTATGCCATAATTTATGGATATGGTTGTAATACTCGTGTTAATTTTAGATATTTTTGTAATGAATTTTCATTCTTAAGCTTTGAAGGAAGTAAATAGCATATTTACCATCAGTTACTTTTCATCATTTAAGCAAGTCTTTGCATAAAAAATGGATAGGAATTATAAGATGTAAATAAACATATTTACTAAGACTTATCAATACTTGTGTAGGAGTAAAATTGTAAATGTGTAGACTTACTAGTGGTTGCTACCCACCAAAATTCATGCAAGTCCATATGTTTGAGGAGCATGCGCCAAAGAAGATGGCAACATTGGACCGAGTGCACTATTTACAGTGCCAAGTCTGGAAGACACTGATAGTGGTTTGGCGAGGCCAAAATCAACTCACTCATGAGAAAGTAAAAAAGATGGAGACTTGGTTGGCGCACTTTGAAGGGCATGTTCAATGTGACTTTTGTCCTCCACCGCCTCCAAGAATAGCCCCGGAAAACCCTACATCCATCACGTCGGACGACTAGTATGCTATCTGGTGTTCTTTATGTTTTATCTATGTTTTGGTGCCTCTACCCCAACCATTTATGGACAATGTCCCTAGTATCTCTTTTGTATTTTTGTCATCTGGTGCAAATTTTAGTCAACAAACTAGTCGAGGTGAGACCACCTATTTTGTAAGTGGCTATATGTACTTCTTTTTTCCTACATGAATAGGACATTGACTTATAGAAAACAAAGGTTCATACAGCATTAAAAATTTAATTAAGGTTCATACCTAAATTAATAAAGGTTCATACATATTTACTAAATAGGTCTATAAATATATATTTTAGGTTTATCTATTTAGTATTTATCTAATGAAAATATGATGATTTAATACTAGATTTAAATGAACTCACACTTTTAACATAAATCAATGAAGTTTAAAAATTAAATTAATTTATGGCCAAATATTAAGCATAAATATTAATATTAATTTGACTATATAAATATTACCTTTAAAAAAATTATAATGAAGGCATTAGTGTAAAGTAGATACATGATACATGTAATTATGTTAATTGTAGATGAATCCATCTACAGTGTTAAACTTTAGAGCCAAAAGGGTATTCAAAATTTTAACACTGTAAATTTAGAGACCTCTTTGTCTCTAAATTTTAACACTGCAAATGGATTTAGAGACCCCTGTAGTGAAATGTAACACTTCGGTATTAAAAATGGAGTGACACAATTAAAAATTACTGACATAAATGACTAATTCATATAGTTGTTGTACTTTTTATTTGGTCATATTTTTATTCTTGGACTATAATAGTCATTTACATTAATCATTATTAATTTTGTCACTTATTATCTAGTCATATATTTTAATCATGGACTAAATTAGTCATTTAAGTTAGTCACTTTTAGTTTAGTCACTTATTATCTAGTCATATATTTTATCCCTAGACTAAATTAGTCATTTAAGTTACTCGTTTTTAGTTTAGTCACTTATTATCTAGTCGTATATTTTATTCCTATACTAAATTAGTCATTTAAGTTAGTCATTTTTAGTTCAGTCACTTAAAATTTCTCAAATTTAGTAGTAATTCACTTGAAATAATTGCGGTGACTTACTTTTTTAGTCACCTAGTCATTAATTTCATCATTTTTTACTAGTGGGCCTTGCAGGGTGGCTAGGCAAGCTAACGTTACTACACAGACACCATAGTGATACTACACGTTATTCCAGAAGAAGCCCACATCAATATAATTATGTTTATAGATTGTTTTAGTCAGGAGATGTCCATACTAACATTTTAAACCCACACTCAAATAGAAAAAAAATAAGTAGAAGGAACAACAACTAGAACTTAAAATATGGGTAACTAACAGGAAACATTAGATCTAGGACTTTACCTAGATGTTGTATACACACAAGATTCATAGCCTGCAAGCAATGAAAGTTCAAACACATAAAAACTCAGTTAGTTATTCATTCCAAATTGAAGAGGCGTCGTCCAATTATGAAGACGTCCTATATTAAACTCTCATGTAGGAATCAAACAAAATATAAGAAAAACTCATGAAAACTTAATTGTATTTATGGTGGTTATATTGCCCATTCCACCAAAATTTCAAGCCACATATGAGGCTCCATTCTTCTGTAATAGCAGTTAAAGGCATACGAAGCATGGAGAGCAAGATTATCTGGTTCATAACAAGGTTGGCCGGGCTGAATTGGGGAATAGTCCACATTACTTGACCCACATGGCCATTCCAGGGCCTTCTGCAAGTCATATTCTTTGGCTAATGGAGAATCTACACACCAAAAGGTTCTATCAACAGACGTTAAGTTTCCCCCAGTAGCCACATAGGGCAACCCTGTGCCACTTATATCTACATTGTAAACCTTTGTTTCATCAGGATAGAAGAGTCCCTAGTTTCGTTTTGATTCCAATCCAGGCTTCCGGTTCTCGTTAAAGAGGGCAAAAATGTATGTATCAATCTCCTGGACAGGCCTCAAAGGAGTTCCAATGTTGTTTATCACATGCCTGACCAGATTTCCATTGTACGTAGAAGCATTGTCTGGAGTTGCTGCAGGCTCTTTAGAGCCTCCCTTGGAGGGCCACCCTGTTTCAGTCACCATTACTCTAAAGAATCTGAAGTTGAGGGTTTCTAAAGTAAAGAAGAGACCATCGAGTTGTGCATCAAACATATTCGTAAATACAAGACTTGTGTTGGGATCAATGACACCATCGTTAGGTCTGAATAAAGCATAGTCTAGGGACACCTTGCGAGGAGAATCTTTGTAGGCATAGTAGGGGTAGACATTGACCATAAAGGGAGATTGTGTCTCAGCAAGAAATTGCAACAAGGGGCTAATGAAATATGCATATTTACTGTCCAATGCCCCTGTAGAGGGTGGAAATGATCTGGAAAGTATACTAAGTGCATGGGTGCTAGCGACCTTGACGTTTTGGTCGAGTCTAGCTTTTTTTAGAGTTGTTTGTAGTATTTACATTGCGCATTGCAGGAATGACAAGGGATGTAACATTAATTGTGCTTAGTCACTTCTGCTCCTATAGTTGCATATTTTATCATGGTGGCAGGGTAGTATGGCAATAGATTGTTAGTAACCCATGTGTCTGTCGTGCTCTGATATTGTGAAAAACCAAGAATATATGAATTGGGTATCCCTATAATGAGCGTAATGCCAGTGTGGGAAAACACTTGAAGGACCTGAATACATGAAAAACATTTTTATTATCTCCTAATTTAACAAAATATAGGTTCTTATCTTAAGTAAATATTTTAGAGAAAAAGTTCAGTATGTTACAAAATGCCACCTGCACATTGGAGTCATAGATTATTATGCTTTTGACAACAATTGACTTCACCAGTTGGGCTACTTTATTTGGGGTTGGAAGGTCATCCCCTTCTCGCCCATAGAAAACTCCCAATGTGCTTCCTATTGTTATCCCTGAGAAAATGTAACAGCAACAATTCCACCCAAGTTAAACGCTAAAAAACCAGCCCAACCTATTTACGAACCATGCAAAAGAAACTATCTGAAAATGAACTAATTTCTGATATGCCTCGTCTCCAATAGCATAGGAGCCAAAAATATGTAACATTGGAAATTCCACCCAAGTTAAATGCTAAAAAACCAGCTCAAGCTATTTACAAACCATGCAAAATAAACTATCTGAAAGATGAACTAATTTCTGAGATGCCTTGTCTCCAATAGCATAGGAGCCAAAAATATGTAACGACAACAATTCCACCCAAGTTAAACGCTCAAAAACCAGCTCAACCTATTTAAAAACCATTCAAAAGAAGCTATCAGAAAGATGAACTAATTTTTGAGATGCCTCGTCTCCAATAGCATAGGAGTCAAAAATAAGATAAGTTATAACCAACAATAAATTCTTTTCAACCAAGTCACTATTGATAGAAAATTACTAGCATGTGTAGCATATTTAATATCACTTCAAAATAGAGAAGAAGCTAGAGATTATACTAATGTGTGATGTAACACCTGGATCACAATGGACCTTTCAAAAAATTAAAAAATTAAAGGTGTATACATATAGTAACTTGGTAGTAGACCCTGTCAGCTAATATACCATGTTAGCCATTGATTTTATTGGTACTAAAATAAACACCATAGACATACATTCCCTTAATATATTACAAACAGGAAATAAAAAGAAAAAAGGAGAAAACATACAAACAACAGAATAATGTCGAAATCCAGAGTATAATACCATAAAGAGAATTTTTCACAGTATATGCAAGTCCCTGCCTTGAGTAGGTAAGCAGTTGAAATGTAGCTGTGACCTATGGCTGCAACTTCGTGGGATGATTTCTGAAATCAGGGTAAAAATAGAAACCTACATATTATTGTTCTCAAACTTTGCCAATCCCACTGAGTATGCCATCTCAGCCATCTCAACAACATATTATTGTAATATTGTCAAGGACTCCGAATTCAGATCAATATTGTAGTGGTGATGGAGCCTCGGTCAGAGATGCTCTATTGGTGCAACCTGGAATGTGGACAGTGCCTAGAGGAACAGTTGCAATTGGAGGGAGTTCACTGACTATTCATAGCAGCCACCCTACAGTTCCATCTCCCCTGCAACTTGTTACAGTCACTTAACATTACCTACATCATTCAAATCATTTCTCTCTTGGGTCAACAAATATACAAAAGGAACTGAAATAAATCACTATGGAAAATGCTTGCCTATCAATTGTGGTTTTCTACTGCTCTTTATCCTAAGATATATAGTCCAACTGGCATTGTTAATAGGAGATTTTTTCATTCTTTAAGGGGTAAATCATTGTTTTCAAACTTGCATACTTTGAAGACTCAATTGGCCTTTGACTCAAGAAGACTCAACAAACTCTTTTCAAACTCTTTCAAACTTAAAAATAAGAAAAATACTCAAAATATACACATAACATACTCATCTAAAGATACACATAGCATAACATGTGCTTCAGAAACATATTTGATATTTAACATAGGAAAATCAGCCACACGCAAATTTAAGGAAGAGAGATACACATAACATATGCTTGAGAAACTGACATGATATTTAACATAGGCAAATCAGCCACCCAAATTAGTCACCATACCTACTACAATTATAGACAAATCAACCACTCAGTCTGCTTTGTGAATCTCCTTTCATGTGATTGTTTTCTTTGTGATGCCTTTTTATTTGCAAGCTTATAAAAATCAAAGTGACATATTCCTTATTTGAGGATTTTGTTTGATATGATCATATGACTGTGTATTCTGGAAAAAAGGGATGGTGAATAGTAAGAACCCTTTAGTTCATGTTTTCTTGCAGTAAAAAATCAGACAGGCCTTACTCATACGGGAGTCAATTCACAAGCTCACAAAGCAGTGACGTCATAAGCAACAATTAATCCCCAAGGATAGACTTAATTGATTGAGAAATCTAATAATGGAGATCCAAGATTGCAGAAATCCAGTTCTAAAATTGGAATAGATTGTTAGATAGCGTGATTTGTAGATCACCTTTCATGTGATTTTTTTCTTTGTGATGCCTTTCTTATAAAAATCAAAGTGGCATATTCCTTATTGAGGATAAAAATTAAAGTGACATATTCCTTATTGAGGATTATGTTCGAAAAAAATGGATGGCGAACAGTAAGAGCCCATTAGTTCATGTTTGCAAGCCTTACTCATCTTGGAGTCAATTCACAAGCTCACAAATCAGTGACATCATGAAGCCGCAATTAATTCCCAAGGATGGACTTTATTGATTGATAAACTAATAATAGAGATCTTAGATTGCAGAAATATTATTTTAAAATTGGAATAGATTTTTAGACAGTCCAATAGATCCAATTAATGTCAATGGATGCTAACAAGAATCTATACTAAAAGGGAAATCTAGTCTAACACAAGCAGTAGGTCAGAACACCTTTCCCCATGGTAAATAACTGTGGTTGCTTATCTTGAGATAAGTTCAATTATTAATGTGTAGAGCTACTTGTTGGAGAATTATGGCCATTTACTTCAGCAACCATCATTTTTAACCTTCTTGCACTAAAGTAATTTTTAGCCTTCACTTATATAAATTAAATTACATCAGTGATTATGTTGTTTTTTAGACTAAATTTAATGACCAATGATAAGAATCATCTTGCATTGTGGTGGATTCACAAGGCAGATATGATTAATTCAATTTGAATAGTAATAGTATGCATATTTTCTCATCTATTTTAGGATTATTGCAACCTTGTCGAATAATAAACAGATTTGGAAAATGCACTTCTTGTATTTGAGCTTTGTAACTAGTTAAATTAGTAATACCAGATAGATCAGAATGAATCAATTGTAAAATATTAGATTCAACGCATATTTGTGGACAATGAACTTGATTGCTAGCTTCCTATTGTCTTCTCCACCTCCTAGAAATCACCCATCTTTCAAATTTTGGAGTTAAAGACGATTTAAGATTAACATAATATACTAAAGAAGGATCGCATTTCTAGCCATTAAAACTTCATTCCTACTGCTTGTGGTTTCAAACCTCATGGAAATGAATTCCCATATTTGCTTCTTTGGTTGTCTTGAAAACACCGTTATCTAAAGCTCTTTATTTCTGCTCATATACCAGATGCATCGGGGAAGTTGTCCTTATTTTCCTAGATTAGAATATGTAGCTAACGTATTTTCACTTTGCCTTTATTTAACCATGGTTTATCTGATCTCAGAACTTAGTGTATTTATCTCGTTGAAGACCTTTTAATCATATTTTCTGGGTAGTGCTGTAGCCTGTAATCATATCCTTATTATTGTTAAAAATTTAGGCTGTTGTAAGAAGTCCATTTGCTTCAATTCCTTGGCATTCAATAAAGTGACAAGTTTAAGATACCAATGCTCTTTTTAATGGTCTGGAAGTTTGTGGCTTTTGTGGTGCTGAGCCTGCACATATTTTTCACTGGGTGTATTGTTGCACAAAATGCAGGCTTGTTAAGAGACCTGATGTTGTAAATATTGGTGCTCTTGTTGCATATGATTCCACCATCGGTAAAGTTTCAAGGAAAGCCATTGAGTTGGCGGTGGAGGATATGAATAGGAATTTGAGCATGCTTAATGGGATTCGACTGGTGCTCACCATGATGGACACCAATTTCTCTGCCTTTTTTGGAAAGGTTGTAGGTAAGTGATGTTTCAATGACAAGGTCCCCTTACTTTTTGTAGTTTTTGGATTTGTTTTTCCATTTTAAAGTGTAGTCTAACTAATAGATGTTTTGGTATTTCTCAAGGAATTTTTTCCCTGTCAAAGTTTTCCTGAAATTTGAAAGAGATTTTTTAGAATCATAGATTTGAGTTATCTAACTTGCAGAATTCAAGTATTTTAGAGTTTTTTCAATGAATTGAATCTATTTATGTTACGGGCAGCATACCAGATAGATCAGACTGAATCAATTGTAAAATATCATATGTTTTCATGACACTCAAGGGGAATGGTCTAATAATAAACAGATTTGGAAAAGACACTGCTTGTATTTGAGTTTTGTAACTAGTTACCTTAGTAATACGAGATAGATCAGAATGAATCAATTGTAAAATATCAGATTCAACGCATATTTGTGGAGAATGAACTTGATTGCTAGCTTCCTATTGTATTCTCCACCTCGTGGAAATCACCCATCTTTCAAATTTCAGAGTTAAAGACGATTTAAGATTAACAAAATATACTGAAGAAGGATCGGATTTCCAGCCATTAAAGCTTCATTCCCACTACTTGTGGTTTCAAACCTCATGGAAATGAATTCCCATATTTTCTTATTTGGTTGTCTTAAAAGCACCGTTATCTAAAGCTCTCTATTTATGCTCATATACCAGATGCATCTGGGAAGATGTCCTTATTTTCCCATATCAGAATATGTAGCTAAAGTATTTTCACTTTGCCTTTATTTAACCATGGTTTATCTGATCTCAGAATTTAGAGTATTCATCTCATTGAAGACCTCTTAATCATATTTACTAGGCAGTGTTGTAGCCTGTAATCTTATCCTTATTAATGTTAAACATTTAGGCTGCTATAAGCATCCCATTTGCTTCAATTCCTTGGAATTCAATTAAGTAACAAGTTTAAGATGCCAATGCTCTTATAAATGGTCTAGAAGTTTGTGCCTTTTCTGGTGCTGAGCCTGCACATATTTTTCCCCGGGTGTATTACTGCACAAAATGCAGGGCTTGTTAAGAGACCTGATGTTGTAAATATTGGTGCTCTTGTTGCATATGATTCCACCATCGGGAAAGTTGCAAGGAAATCCATTGAGTTGGTGGTGGAGGATGTGAATAGCAATTTGAGCGTGCCTAATGGGATTTGGCTGGTACTCACCATGATGGACACCAATTGCTCTGCCTTTTTTGGCATGATTGTAGGTAAGCGATGCTTCAATGACAAGGTCCCTTAAATTTTTTTTAGTTTTTGGATTTGTTTTGCCATTTTAAAGTGTAGTCTAACTAATATATGTTTTGGTATTTTTCAAGGCAATTTTTTCCTAAAAATTGGAAGAAATTTTTTAGAATCATAGATTTGAGTTGTCTATGTTAGTCAAGGTTTTCACTGATGTCAAAATGGCATTACTGGGATGGAAAATATTCTTGTGATGTCATAACCTCATGTATATTATGATCATGTCCTTACTCATAATGACAAGTCCCTCTTTTTTGATAAAAGTGCTATTAATGAAGATGCCAAGCTATTAATGATGCCATTATGATGTCAAGCCACTAAGAAGAAGTCTTGTCCTAGATGACTATTGATCATAATAGACCTTGAACTAACCATGAAGACAACACAACCTCATGTATCCTTGCTCTTGATGAAGAAGCCCTTGCTGTCCTAATCACCTTCTGTACTAAAAATTCAAGAGTAGTCACAAAGAAAAATACAATTGGGCACCTTGGAGTCATCCTATCAACATGGGACCTATACCATCTTGTAGAGTATATTTTTCCCTTTCTAACGAGCTATCAAATGCCTCCTAACTCATTATAGATTATGAGAAATTGAATTGATAAGTTAGAAAAATTATTATTTTTGCCTAGCCGACTTGAGCTGACTTATGTAGGCTTGTACTCCTTCACCCAACAGACATGTATATTCATCTTAGGTCAAAACCTATATAAATATGACGTCCAACACTCATTTTTTATCATCAATTTGGTCAAGATTTCAGATAAGAACTACAAGAGCAGATAGGAGGCCGAGGACCTCAAGATTTATTGGTTGGGTCAGTTTTGTCATGAAGATTGGACAAGATATCAGAGATTAGAATAAAGGCGGAGGAGAACTTGATATCCCTATTTTTGGAGGATAGATCTGAGTGAAATTCAATCCAGATTTACAGTCATTTTAAAGGCTCAGATTTAGACTTCAACTTGGATCACTAAGGCTTGAAGCCATGTCTCAGTGTTCGGATTGACAGTAGCTCATACACTTGTGGCAGCAACCTGTGGACAAAAATAGAAGCTCAGACCTGTAGTATTTGAGGAAGAAGCCTAGACCTGTAGAACTTGAGAAGCTCAAACCTTAACATCTTTTGTGCTTGAATCTGTGGCAGACTTTTGTCTTGCAGGCCCATGGCACACAAGAAGTTCAGATTTGTAAACAAATTGTAGTATAAAATATTAGGTGGTTTAGAGAAGTCTATTGGTCAAAATTTTGAACAAGACTAAAACTCGGGTAGCCACTAGTGGGCAGACTAGTAGGACAACTGAAGAATAGCCTAGAAAAGGTTCAACACAAATTTGTTGCTACTCGATTACTTCAGAACAATGAAAATAGAACTATTACAAACTACACGTGTGACAAATTTAGAGAAGTTGAACCTCGGATCTGTGGAAACCACCTAAGGAGGGACAGTCACATGAATGGTCCTATTTGAGGAGCTCAGATCTATGATAGAAGCATAAAAACTCAAACCTGTGGAAATATTAAATCTCAGGCCTATGGAGATAATATACCTCAGACCTCTGGTGAATAGAGCTATGATTTGTTTGGCAATATAAATCAGTCTATTGACAGAGTTATTTTGGAGCAGACCTTGGAAAGAAGACTTGTGACTTGATCGGCTTTCTAAACTTGAACTTGTGAACAGACTTGTAGTGTCTTAGATAGATGACACTTGAGGAAGTTTAGACTTCTATTGAGAAGCATACTCCACCATATATCTTGAGCAGATCTAGAAAAAATCAACTTGAAGCAAATGTTGAAGGAGAATTGATTCTTGGAGCCATCTGAAGACATCTTGAAGGTTTATTGAAAATATCTTATTGAAGGGTCCTTGAAGTCTTGTTGAAACAACTTGTTGAAATAGGATTGATGACTTAAGAGTCTTGGAGAATCTCTAGTATTGTTGGAGCCTGGAGGTCCCTTAAAGTCTAATGCGTAGATTTTGGGAAGACTTGTTGATAAGTGCAAACTCGAGAAACTTATTAAAGACACTCTTGAAGAATTCTTGAGGCAACGTATTCAAGACACTTTGAATATTTCTTGAAGCCATTTTTAAGGTACCCCTTGGAGACCATGATGCATTGTTGATGTCATCATGAGGTAACTTGGAGAAATTGTTTGGGTATGATGAAGAGCACTGGTGACACCTTCTAAGAAGAAAAGGCTGCCATTGATGATGTGACGTGGAGACTAAGTGTGACAGGGCTCGTTGAAGAAGACTTTGGGAGCCATGAAGAATAACCAAACATATTTTGATGAAGTGAAGTTGAGGGTTGGAGCTTCATAGAGACAAGGTCGGTGCCTTGGAAGATAGGGTTGGAGCCCTAGAGGATTGGAGTCCTCAAGAAACTAGGTCGGAGCCTGTACCAGAGATAGGGTTGGAGCCCTAGAGGTTGGTGCCTCAAATTGACAAGGTTGGAGCCTTCAAAGACCAGCCTAAGCCGGCAATGGATACAAGTTGGAGCCTGGAAGATTGGAGTCTTCATCTAGGGTTGGAGCCCTATATCATTATTGTACTTTACTTATTGTAAATAATAAATTAATAAAAGTATCTATTCATCATTGTTTACTTTGTGTTCTAATTATAAGTGATCTAACTGGTAAAATTAAAAATTGAAAATAAATACTGATTCACCCCCCTCTCAGTATTTCCAACAGTCTAATATGTAGAATTCAAGTATTTTAGAGTTTTTTCAATGCATTGAATCTATTTATGTTACGGATAGCATACCAGATAGATCTGAATGAATCAATTGTAAAATTTCAGATGTTTTCATGACACTCGAGGGTAATGGTCCCCTTGTATGATTTCCTTCGGCACAAACCTGGCATACACCTTCATGGTCATCTTTGAAAGCAAGCATCCCTATCACCACCTTCCTTTCTTCAAGAAGGGATTTACAATGAAGGTGTGCAAACCTCCAGTGCCATAGCTCAGATTGAAGAGATGTGTTGCAATTCATGGCCCCCAACGGACTTCCTCCAACCTAATAGAGTGTATCAACACTGAAACCAAGAGTGAACGCTTCTTTGAAGTTCCTCTTCCAAATGCATACCTTTCCATCGATGAATGCCACCTTGAATACTTTATCTTCCATTGCCAAGATAAGCACTAGATTCTTCTTCAAGTCAGGTACGTACAACACATCTTGCAAACGGAGGACTTGACCTTGATTTAAATGAAGGGTCACAATCCCTATCCCTCTCATGGGATAGGTGGCCTTGTCTCCAAGGACAATCTCCAAATTACTATCCTTTACAATCAAATCAGAGAGGGGGCCTCTTTATATCCAATGAAGTTCCTTGAGGCACCACTATCAATCAACCAGTTATCCAGGGTGTCAGGAGGAGATGCATCAGAGAGGGCATATATAAGAATATATTCATTTCTCTTATTATCAACAACGTTGGATTCATCATACTTGGAATTTCTTGACCTCTTGAAAGATTGACCCTTTCCATTTCTATTTCGATCAGAGGGAGCCTTCCTCTTTCCTTTGAACTTATTGTTTCTTTGATCACTCCCCCTAAAGTTATTGTTGTTGTTGTAGTCATCATCTTCGAGAGAGTCCCTTTTATTGGGGCACTCTCTTGCATAGTGACCAAACTTGTTACAATTGTAGCATCTTCCCTTCCTTCCTTTGGGACCCGCTCTTCCATGATTTTGATTTCTCGGACTAGCATTATTCCTCTTCTTTGCATGAGCGGTGAAGGCAATAGGGTCAATTCCATTGCCATTTGAGGGATGGTCTCTCTCCATCATCCTCGTCTCCTCTTGAGTGCATGTCATCAACGATTCTATTATCACTCCACTATATTCCCAAGGGGTTTGTTTTGTTTGGGGTTGGGCTCATTGAATGAGGATTAGGTCAAGGGGACTAGATTAGGGCCAATGAGATGAAATTGCAGTCCATTTGATGGGGAAAGGTAGGTAGAAGGTTTAATCACTCAAATGTGATTTTGGTGAGATGAATAGACCGATGAGAAGCTAGGAAGAGCAGATGAGATGAATTCTCCCTAAACTGAAGAAAATGGACAAATTATGCAAAATTTCGCAATTCATTACACCTCAACTGATTGAATTACCTAATGTATCTACCCTAGATAAGAGTAAAAACATGACTTTTACATTCATATTGACCATTTACATTAGTAATTTTTCATTTCCTAAGGTAAAAAGTCAAACTGGAGTGAAATTCCTGAAGACTATGAAAATTGGAAATTTCTTGGCAAACGCGCAGTGTCCAAGCAGAAAAATAACATGTTTTCAAAGCTGGTTTTCAGTGCCTTCCCAGTGTCCAAATCAGCTCCATGATGGCTCATTGTAAATATCTCTGAGTCTAGTTTCAAAATATACCTCCAGTCTCCAAAATGGTGCTCATTTTCCCTATCAAAAATGTGATCTCCCAATACTGGTAAACACGCAACGACCAGACCAAAAAGGAGGTAGAAACATGAAATTTTGGTGGTTTTTTGCATTTTTTAGGGACCAATTCTGCACCAAATCTTTTGAAACTTGCTAGGATTGATGTCATTATCATTATGAACATGATGGTGGTGGCCATTTGTCAATTTGAGGCCCCAAAAAAGAGTCTAGCGTGCAGGTCGCTGCACCTCTGGCAAAATTTCTGTGTTGAAAATTGCAAAAAAATACTGAAATGAACATAAGTGCAAAAATGTGCCAAAATTATGAGGGTAATTGTTCATTGAGTGCTTTAGGCATGGAGTGACACCTCAAAAAGTATGTATAACTTCTCTTTCTTATTTTTCTTAGTCAAAGTTTGAATTTTTGCATGGGCTCGTTTGAGCTTGGCCCTTGTAATTTTGTTCCTCATGGCATAGTGCTTTGCCATTTTCCTATCAATGCCATTGTCCTTTTGAGATTTTTCCAAGAGCTGATACAAGTTTTGGTTGACCCTCTCAAGCCATTATTCTTTGTGCTCATTGATTTCTATGGCAAGTTGTTCATTTAAGGTAAGTTGATCTGCTAGCTCAGCTTTCCTTTGTTTCTCTAAGGTTAGAGCTCTTTTCAGCCCTCTCGTCCTTGGTCTCTGACTTGGAGGTTGTTCCTCCTCATAATCTGGTTCACCATACTTCTCTAGTGTCTCTTAAAGCAAGGATTTAGCCTTCTCTACCTCTCTTTGTGCTTTGATGCATCTCACTTCATCAAAGGTGTGTTTTGTGTCAAACCCTAGGCAGATGATGGAATGGAAGGTGAGTGTATGAAGTGAGGGTTGTTGTGATGAAATTGGAAGAGTTTTAGGAATAGTAGATTTGTAATATGAGTGAGGTGATAGGATTAGTGATTATGAGGGGTTTTAGGATAGGGTATTTAACTGTAGGTAGGGTGTAGGGAGCCTAGGTAAATAAAAACCTAGGACTTAGGGTTTTGAAGGATATGTATGAAGTGAGGGTTGTTGTGATGAAATTGGAAGAGTTTTGGGAATAGGGATTTGTAATATGAGGGACGTGATATGAGTAGTGATTATGAGGGGTTTTAGGATAGGGGATTTAATTGTAGGTAGGGTGTAGGGAGCCTAGGTAAATAAAAACCTAGGACTTAGGTTTTTGAAGGATATGATAGTTTAGGGAAAGGGGATATTAGTGTAGGGATATGAGAAAGTGTTGTGTGATATTAGGAAAGGTATATGAAGGCTAAGGGGTTGAGATAAAATTGTAAATTATGTTTTAATGAAAACTAGCATTTTGAAATAGAAGGAGACACCAAATTCCCTTAGGGAAACTTCACACATCAAAATGACATTTGATAAAATGCAGTGAATAAAATTTGTTACTTACTGGCTTGCTGGAGGCATGAAGAGTTGTTGTTGAAGGTTTGGAAGTGAATTTGTGATATTTTAAGGTCTGGAAGAGAATTTTTTAAGCAAACGTGCAGCACCGTTGATAAATACACTGCAATTTCAGTCAAAAGCGCAGTGTCCCTGCAGCAACTTTTTGTAGACCAAATTTGTAGGCCTTCTCGGTGTCCAAGTTGGCCCCATGATAGCTCGTTGGAAATATTATCCAATCTAATTTCCAAATATACCTTTATTTTTTTATTTGTAGTTGATTGTCCTTGTCAAAAATTGATTTTCCCAAGACTGGTCAAAAAGTGTTGAATGAAGGTGCAGAAATGTAGAGTGATGTTGCAAGCAACTTTTGGAGGCCTTCCTCAACTCCAAATTGAGCTCATGATAGCTCATTGGAAATATATCTATATCTAGTTATCATTTGACTCATTAAGAAATTCATTTTGTGTAAATTTCTGTAGATGTTCTATTCTTGATGCAACTTTACTTTTCACCACAGTAATCACATAAACAATCAAGTAAAATGTTGATAGAACATACCAGTGGATCTATAGAAGACAAACCAGAAATAGAAAAATGTGGTGGTGTGTTACGGAGGTCAATAGGATGCTTCAACCAGCAAAGTCTCCTTGGTCAGCCAACCCAGCATGTGTCACAACAGCCCTCAAAACAGCCACACGGTCAACTCAAATTCAACCCTAGAAAAGTCAATGTTGCCCCAACGGCAGCAACACCAGCAACACCAGCAACAACGGCAGCAACACCAACAACAATGTAAGCAACGAAAACAACAACGGTAGCAACAACGACAGCAACGGAAAAAACAACAGCAGCAACGACACAACAACGGCTTCGTCCTTCTTTCCCACGTGTGAACTGAAACTGCCTCCAAGGATATCGAACCAATCAGAAGAGGAGAGATGATGTGTGAGGATGAGATGAGTGAAATGTACTCCAACATTGACTCTATTTATATCAATTACGGAGATGTGTGACACATTTGCTGGGGGTGTAAAACCTTAAGGCCGACTTGCACATATTTGAAATTATTAAAAATAAATTCAAAATAAATGTTCTGGTCATCGGATTAAGATCAATTTTAGATTGATCTTACACCTCTCCGAAAGAGGAACCCAATAAAAATATTGGTATCTTCATCTGAGCATCACAACATGGATTTTGGACCTAGTTGTCCAATTTTAACACTCCCTCTCAACTAGGGAGAACTCCATCCACCTGTGCAATCAAACATCGTGTGTCATCCCGTCGTAACTTGCTTTGCTGGCCTCTTTATTTCAGAACAGAAGTGGCTAACAGATTCAGCCCAAAGGTTCGAAACCTCTATCAGACTCACAAAGAGTCTCATACCAACTCGAAGTTGGTTTACATGACCCAAAGTTAGTAGGAGGTCCGAAACCTCGCTTGGACTCAAGAGAGTCATATATACTAACCTGAAGTTAGTCTCACTAACCTGAAGTCAGTTGCAGGTCTGAAACCTCACATGTACTCAAAGAGTCACATACCAACTCGAAGTTGGTTTATCTGACCCGAAGTCAGTAGGAGGTCTGAAACCTCACTAGACTTGATCGTAGATCAAGTGGTTGGACACATGTCATCCTAGATAGAGAGTATGGAAATCTCTGATGCGTCCATCAGTCTTTGCTACTAGTCTCTAGCTTTTCCCACTTCATTGGCCAAATGAGAGGTACTTCCCATGAGTCTGGAACTCAAATGGGTAGGATGCATACGGGGCACAAATCATGAGAGGCGAACCAACTCAATCATCACGGTGGGGCCCAAGCACACCAACAAGGTTTGGCAAGCCTAGCCCTGTGGTTGCTTTTAGCTCCGAGAAGCTATCCCCAAAGCCCCCCAGAGCTCCCAGAGCTCATTGTCCAACAGGACCCTCAGAATAAGGGCATTCCATGATTCCAAAATTCTCACAGAAGGTTAGGAACATGACCTTCCCCAAGGGCATAGTGAGAATATCCGCGACCTACTCATCAGTTCCTATGATCGAGCCTTACGGCGCCTCGCTGTACCATATCCCGGATAAAGCGGTACTAGCCATCAAAATGCTTGGATCGATCGTGGAACACAGGATTCTATGACAAAAAAATCCCCCTCTAGTTATCATAAAGGATAACGGTGGCATCTAGCACATGCTCGAACAGCTCACTAAAGAGCTTTCGCAACCAAATGACATCACAACAGGCCATACATGATACAATGTATTCGGCCTCAGCGGTGCTCAAGGCTACCGACTTCAGTTTCCTACCCGATGCAAATCTATGTGTGAAGTAGTATCCAGATGTGCTCTTGCGATCTACCACACTACCAGCCCAATCGGCATCAGTATAACCAAGGAGTGTCATGCTCCTGGAAGTGTATCTCAGCCCAAGGTCTATCATGCCCCAGAGATATCTCAAGAGTTTCTTGGCGTCAACCCAGTGAATGTTATGATCAACCATGTGTTGACTCAAAGTGTTCACTGCAAAACATATGTCCGGACGGGTGTTCACTAAGAACATCAGGGCCCCTACGAGTTGACGATACTCAGTAGGATTTGTCAATACGGGCCCAGCAGCGCTGCCACTCGACTTCTTGAAGTTAAGCTCCATCAGTGTCAACACGGACTTGCATTCCACCATACTAAATCTTTCCAGAAGCTTCACAATTTTTTTTCCTTAAGAAAGGAAAATCTCGCCAGGTCTTTGCCAGACCTCTAGGCCTAGGAAGTAGTGCATCAATCCTAGGTCTTTCATCTCAAACTCAGTAGCGAGTTCCCTCTTGCACTGATGAATGAGAGGGTCAGCACCTATCAGGAAGAGGTCATCCACGTACAGCATCAGAATGAGAGGATTTCCTTTGACAACCTTGAAGTAAAGGTTTGGATCAGCATTACTTCGAGTGAAGCCCAGCTTCATCAAGTAGTTATCTATCCTCTTGTACCAACCTCTGGGTGCTTGCTTCAGCCCATATAGGGCTTTCTTCAACCTGCAGACATGGGTGTCCTAATCTTGGACTTCGAACCCCAGAGGTTGTTCCACATATACCTCTTCCTTTATCGCACCATGCAAAAATGCGATCTTCACATCCATCTGATGAAGACTCCATCCTTGCGTAGCAGCAAGGGCTATAATAGATCGAATGGTGGCATATCGAGCCACAGGTGCAAATATGTCATCATAATCTATGCCTTCCTTTTTTAGAGAAGCCACGGGCAACGATTCTTGCCTTGAACTTTTCAGCACTTTCATCAGATCCATGCGTGATCTTGTAGAGCCATTTTGAGGTGACAACTGCTTTGACCTCCAGTCTAGGAACCACATCCCAGACATCATTCTTCATTATGGAATCATACTCTTCATGCATAACATCCTTCCATACTTTATGCTTTTACGGCTTCCTCAAAAAGATCCAGGCTCAGATTGTACAATAGTACTCATGGCTGCTAGATACCCTTGGTATCTACTCAGCTTCTTGCTTTCACGGAATGTCCCCCTTGGGGCCATATGTCCCTCAGCATCCTTGAGAGTGTCCCTGAGCCATGATGGTCTCTTTCCCAGTGAATGAGGTGGATCAATCGGGTCCATTAGTCCTTCAACATCAGGCATTGTTTCATCCTTCGATTCTTCTTGATTTCCAGGCCTTGCTTCATGATCTTCTTCAAATCTCAAAAGATTGACTACTTTCCTCATGGAAGTATCTTCGTCAAAGGTGACATCGTGGCATATCTCCACTTCCCTTTGACCAAGCACATATAATATATAGGCCTTCGAAGTTTCGTTGTAGCCCACAAACGTTGTGGTCTCCCTCTTGATGCTAGCTCCTCTGCAAAAGTTCTTGAACTCATTTGTATCATATTCACTGTCATTATCGGTCTGTCGGATAGCATCTCATGTCATTGCTCCTAGTGGACTTCCTCCAACCTAGTAGAGTGTATCAATTCTAGACCCAAATGTGATAGCTTCCTTGAAGCTCTTCTTCCACATGTGCACCTTTCCATCAGTGAATGCCACATTGAAACCTTTGTCTTCCATGGCCAATATAGACACAAGTTTCTTCTTCAATTAGGTACATAGAGTACATCTTGCAAGTGGAGGACTTGACCTTGAGACAAGTGGAGGGTCACAGTCCCTGTCCCTTTCACGGGATATGTGGCATTATCTCCAAGGATAATTTCCAGATTGGTATCCTTCTCAACCATATTAGAGAGTGCTTCCTTGAAGCCAGTGATGTGCCTTGAGGCACCACTATCTATCAACCAGACATCCATAGTGTCAGGTGGAGATGCAGCAGAGAGGGCAGATAAAAGAATGAATTCATTTCTTTTATCAACAACATTTGATTCCTCATACCTGGAATTTCTTGACCTTTTGAAAGGTTGATCATTTCCGCCAGAGGGAGCCTTCCTCTTTCCCTTGAACCTGTTGTTCCTTTGATTGTCATCCCCATCGGGAGAATCCTTATTGAAAGGACATTCTCTTGCATAGTGACTTGGCCTATGACAAGTGTAACACTTGCCCTTCTTTCCTTGTGCCCCTGCACTTCCTTTGATCTTTGGACCACCAAAGATCTTCTTTCTATAATGATAAGTGTAGGTAGCATTCCCTTCATTTTCATACTCCTTCATTCTTGTCTCTTATTGAACGCATCTCGACAGTACCTTGTCAAAGTCAGGTATCACATTATTATTTAGAATGGTAGTGTTGAACACATGCCATTCAGATGGGAGCCCTCCAAGTGCGGTGAGTATCATCTCTCGATCAATTATTGTCTCCCCAATAGCCAGCAAATTGTTCTCGATCTCAGTCAGCTTCAGAAAGTATGATTGGATAGACTCATCCCTCACTTTCTTCATATTATTAAATTGATTCTTTAATAAGTATTTGATTCGCATTGTTGGCCTTAAACATGAGAATCAATTTATCATACATCTCTTTGGATGTGCCCAATTCAGAGATGTAGGCCACCATACTTTTATGAATGGATTCCCTGATCATCAACTTTGCTTTGATCTCCCCCTTCTTGTACTTTGTTTTGGCATCAGCAGTAGCAGTGGATGGAGGTTCTTGGATTTTACCCTGCACATATTCCATGACATCTTGGTCTTCGAATTTGAGATCCAATATCATCTTCCAAGCATGGAATTCATCCTTTCCAGTCAATTTCTCATCCTCCTTGAAGCCATAGTTTGTGGAACCCATTTTCTTCTTCGGTGATTGCTATAAATTAGGGCTTGTCTTCACGTCAACTCTGATACCATGTAAATTTATGTAGATGTTCTATGCTTGATGCAACTTTACTTTTCACCATAGAAATCACATAAACAATCAATTAAAATGTTGATAGAACATACCAGTGGATCTATAGAAGACAAACCAAAAACAGAAAAATGTGGTGGTGCGTTACGACGGTCAACAGGATGCTTCAACCAGCAAAGTCTCCTTGGTCAGCCAACCCAGCATGTGTCACAACAGCCCTCAAAATAGCCACATGGTCAACTCAAATTCAACCCCAGAAAAGTTAATGTTGCCCCAACGACAACAACACCAACAACAACGGCAGCAACACCAGCAACAACGGCAGCAACACCAGCAACAACGGTAGCAACAGCAGCAACAGCAACAACAATGGCAGCAACGGCAGAAACAACATCAACAATGGAAACAACAACGGCAGCAATGGCACAACAACGACTTCGTCCTTCTTTCCCACATGTGAACTGAAACTGCCTCCAAGGATCTCGAACCAATCAGAAGAGGAAAAATGATGTGTGAGGATGAGATGAGTGAAATTTACTCCAACGTTGACTCTATTTATATCAATCACTGAGGTGTGTGACACATTTTCTGGGGGTGTAAAACCTTAAGGCCGCCCTGCACATATTTGAAATTATTAAAAATAATTTTTCTTCTCATCGGATTAAGATCAATTTTAGATAGATCTTACACCTCTCCGAAAAAGGAACCCAATAAAAATATTGGTATCTTCATCTAAGCATCACAACATGGAGTTTGGACCTAGTTGTCCAATTTTAACATTTTGACACTCCAGCTATGAGAAAACTTGAGTTTCCCAAGGTTACTCTAGAAGTGCAACAACTCTCCTGTGGCACCTATTTTTTTGACATTTCTCTAAAACCATGACACCTGTGTAAAATATGAAGGAGGTTTTCATTTATTGCCTATGAGGGACAAAAACCTCTCTCACTTTTGTTAAATTCATCTCTGTTTGGTCAGAAACACAGTTTGAAGAAAAACCTACCCTATGAGTGGCAAATGACTTGACTCTTGGAATGACTTCCAAAAAATGATGGAGACATGATGTTTATGAGCTGAAATGACCTTATACTTAATGATATGACCTTCCTTATGCCTCCTCTGCTCAAATGTCTCATTTCCATAGTAAACCCTAGCTTAGTGGGACAGGAAATTAGGGTTTGGTGCTTATGAACAATGATGACTTGGGCACCCTTGGGAAAAATGTTTAAGAAGCGAAGCGAGGTCAATGAAAATGACAGGGATGAGGTGAAAGTAGAGTAAAATAAGGCGGGATGGGTGGGATGCAAATATCAGTGCTAACAAATTCATCAAAATCAGGAATTATATTATTATTGAGAATAGTAGTATTAAATACATACCATGGCCAGGGAAGTCCTCCAGGAGCAATGAGAGTGAGCTCTCGGTCAACTATAGCCTCTCCAATAGCTAAGAGATCATTATTTATTTTGGTGATCCTCATGAAGTAGGATTGGATGGACTTTCCCTTGTCCATCTTGATGTTCTTCAAAAAGAGAATTTGATTAACATTGCTTGCCCTGAACATTCTAACCAACTTATCCTACATCTCCTTATATGTGCCCAATAGAATCCCTGATGATATTATTTGCCTTGTTTTCCCCTTTCTTGAACTTTGTTTTAGTGGCAGCTGGTGCATTAGATGAAGGTTTGGTGACCTTTCCCTGCACATAATCCATAACATCTTGATCCTCCAATGTCAGATCCAAGGACATTTTCCAAGCATGACAATCAGACTTATCATTCAACTTGTCATCAGATTTGAAGTATGATGAGGAATTCATTGACCCTGGTCCTTGTCTATTCGATTTCAGTGATTTCTCTCTTCACTCTTGCTTGGTATTTGTCTTCACCTTAGCTCTGATGCCATGTTAATTTTAGTTAACCATTGTATGCTCTATGCTTAGATAAATTTAATTTAATCTTTATTATTAGCCCAATTTAATTTGTAATCACATAACCATTGACAGTAAATGCTGATAGAACATAAAATAAATTGACAGAATCGACAGATTATAAGCCAAGACGAGACACAAATATACTTGTAATTCTTCTTTTTCAGCAGAGAGAGAGAGAAAATATCTTTTACAACAGTCACTAGGATGCCCTAGCCAACAAAGTCTTCGCTGGTCAAACCAACAATTCAACCTCCAAACAAACTTGATCAAACTCAGTCAAACTCGACCTTCCTTCAAAGTCAAACACAACCCAAAATAATCCAAAATTTTGGTCAGCACAGAAGTCAAAGTCTGCGGTCAAAATAACAATAAACGCCATAGTCAACATTTGACCTTGGTTTTTGTACCTCTAGCTGTGCCCTCTCCAAATAATATTTTTGACCTCAAAAACATAGTCAAGGGATGAGATTTGGCCCAAAGTCAATTCTTTCCAGAAAAGCTCTAAACCAGTCCAAAAATTGCAGCTTCTTGTTTCACACGTGTGGAAGAGAGAGAATCCTCTAAGGCTGTACAAACCAATTATATGAGAGAATGAATGAATGATGAAATGAGCATCATGTCTCTCCTTTTTATATCCATCACTATGGGTGTGAGACACAACTTTTGGGGCTTGTGAGCCTACATTACAATTTTGGCTGACCTTGACAAATTGCACGTGTGGAAAAATAAATTGAAAATACAACTTCTGCTCATTCGAACAAGATGATATTTAGATCAATATTGCACCTCTTCGAAAGAGGAATCCAAAAAAAATATCGTCTCCATCATATAAATAGTGAAACATGGAGTTTGGCCCTAGTTTCCAAATTTAACACCCTGCTGCCAATAGGAAAATAAAACTGTGCAAAGAAGGGGTGGTTGACATTCCGATTGGTAGAAAAATATATACCTACATCACCTTGAATAAGGATATATTTTCGAGTGTATTTTTACAAGAGAGGTGGGAAAGTATGGTTGACAATCGTCGGTGGAAGAACTGTGGCCTACAGGCAAGCCTGCACTCACCAAAAACAAAACCAGAAGAAGCATAATGTGACAACTCACTAAGAAGAAAACAACATGGGATAGACCAGTCGACACCACTCAACCCTTGAGAAATCGCGAGGGAAAAGGCACACAAATGACCAATAGAAGGGCAACTATCAGCATAGTTAGTTTGTGGATGGAGGAGTGCTATCAGAGCCAGCTAGACTTGTGTCAGTGCAGGTTTAGTAGTCACCACTCATGTGGTCGAGTAGCCTAGTTGTAGCTGCAACGACGGGCTGTCAAGCACAATCTGACCGAGAATTGGAGCAACTGCAGTTGACAAGAGGGGAATCACATAGATCGTTAAAGATAAAGAGTATGATAGAATAAATTTATGAGAGATAGTTAAAGATGAATTCATATTTCCCTAGTTTTGTAGGTGAGGTGGGTAATGAGGCACTCATGGATCAAATATCAAAGGAATAATTACAAACAATTCTGCAATGTTTCCAAAAGGATAAGAACCCTCAACCACTTAGCAGGACAATAGAATTCTTCTAGGGGTTCTATGAATTCCTTCAAATATACCAACTAAGAATTGCTGACCAATTAAAATAGACATGCATGATTTGGGAGCTTTCAATTCAAAATTTTAGGCTTTAATCCCAAAAATTAAACAAGAATGAGATGATTTCAGACCCCTATTACTATGTAATTGCATCTACAAAATCATTGCAAAAATTATTGCATGTAGGGTCAAAATCCACTAAGCTGATTCCATGTCATTAGAACAATTTTGCATCCTTCCTGGGAAACAAATACATTACGGAATATGAGGAGCCCAAGAAGGTATTTTTAACATCAAACCAAAAAATTACAAGAAATGTTAGTGATTTTCTCTTTCCAAGGCATATGATAGAGAAAACTAGCTTTATTTAGGGCTACTCATCCATATAGGGTTGAATGTGCAATTGGTTAACTAGATAATGAACTGTATTTTCTCAATATCTTTGCAATTCTAATTAATGGCTCAACCTATTATTCTATCATTCCTACAAGAGACCATGGGTAAGTATAAATAATGGCTCTTCTGCTATTTTTCACTACAGAGTAGGTGGTGGTCTCAACAGAGTTATAACAGAGTAAAAAAGAACTATAAGATTGACAACTATACAAATAGGAATTACCCTAAACTTGAAATATTTACTCTTTGTTGATTATGTTTTGATTTTGGGTGATAGGTCCAAGGAAGATGCAATTAAGCTGAAGGACCCTACCCTTGAAGAACCGAAATTCCTACCTTAAAAACTACTAGCAATTAAGAAGCTACAAGAATCAACACCATATTTCATTTGAACCTAAATAGTCTTATTATCTTCGAGTTTTCCCTAATCACAATGACCAGTAGATTCTCCTCATGGAT
Source organism: Pinus albicaulis (assembly GCA_034641835.2). Classification (NCBI taxonomy): domain Eukaryota; kingdom Viridiplantae; phylum Streptophyta; class Pinopsida; order Pinales; family Pinaceae; genus Pinus; species Pinus albicaulis. The sequence goes on from CM076584.1 coordinate 449,284,891, forward strand.
TATTTCTCTCATTCTATCTATTAGTAAAATCCACAAAATGTATCCCTACATTTGAATCTTGGGAAAAAAACATATAATTGTTATAATTTAAATTATACATATCTCTTGGAGCCCAAAAATCCATTTGCTTTAGATATGCTTTATTTGTAACCTCAAAAACAACCCTATTATAAGTTGAAGGGCCATTATGTCCTTTTGAGTCTTGACAAAGTATGATGGAATGAAATTGGGTGAAGACCAGATCTAGGTTTACCATGTTAGAACCTAGGTTCATTGAGATGACGACCTTGGTTTGAATATATCCACCATACAAACTATGACAACCCATACTTATCATTGCCATCTCTCTTTCATCATCAAGACTAACATACTGAGGACTTATAACCTGTGGAGGCCCGTGGTAGTAATTGAAATGTGATTTATTAGAATATATGCCATGTACACAAGTTTTTATATTTAATATTTGGATCCAATGTGGCCATTTCTTATTATGATATTTACCACATCTGAAAATGACATCATTCACGTCATTTTGAAGTCTACAAATTAGGTCAACATTATTTTTTTCACATTTACAACTTCCCTCACATTTGTTGGTTCTTGAAGCTTGAGCACTTTTATAACAAAAATAGGCAAAGTCAAACAACAAAAATGGTCCACTCTCTTTTCATTTGCTAATATTATAATGGATTTTTATCAGAGGCACTGTTTGTTTGTTTGTTTTGGTTAGAAAATGGTTTGCTCTTGGTTTTATGTGACTTTCAATTATCATATGTAGCATGTTAAGAAATAGGAAAGAATAATGTGTGACATTTATCTTGCAGAAATTGACGTCGAATGGAATTATACATAGTTTAACCAAGCTACAGTTCACTTTGGTAAAGGTAGAGGAACATCTTAAAAAGTTGCTTAAGAATACACCATATACAAAGTTTGAACATAAGTATTATGTGCATTTTTCGTTTGCAAATATGTTCTTTTTTCTAATTAAGATATCACAACAAGAAAAATGTTGATATTGTAGAAATTGTTTGAGGACCTCATTGAGGTCGTTTTTTCTGATGTCCTAATTGATTGATACCTTCGCATATGTCAAGAAGGCTTTAAAAATGAATTAATATGTTGATGAAACAAATCAGATTGAAATTTTATAGATATAAAAGATAACAAATGTCAATGCGCTCGTTTTATTGTTACTTGACTCTGTTGTGGGCATGTTACGGGAAATATGACTGGAAAAAGGATGCGGAGACAATGCATAACACATCTTGGATATGATTCATTTTTTGTTAGAGATCCTTTAGGCACCTGAGCTGTCGACTTTGGAAATGTTTCTAGTAGGAATTCCTATGGTTTTAAATGTAACTGTGATTATTTCACCTCATGGTTATTTTGGGGCGCAAGAAAATGTTTTAGGAATGCCAAACACAACATCGGTGGACAGGTAAAAAAAAAATTTATAATAGAAATTTCCATTTCATGATATCCTCTCTTTATTGTTTGATTGTATTTTGGACGTTTCTTTTGATTTTGTTGTCTTTTAACGATGAAATTGAAAATACCTAGTATCATGTCCATTTAAACAACAACCAAAGCTTGAAGATGAAATTAGTATTACATGATATTGATTGGAATCCTTATAGCTATTTTTTGTTAAAATATTTTCATGACTATCTAAAAAGTTTACTTTCATGTTGTTATCTAGCACATGTTGTTTATATACTTGACCAAGTTCATGCATTAGAAAATGAAATGTTGTTGTGAATAAAACGACAAAGATTAAACATCACACATCAGATTATTTGTTTTCACCAGTTATCTATAGCTTGAGATTTCTATCATATAACTTAGTTGATGTGATTGTTCTCAAGCTTTCCCTGAAGGTTGAATACTAAGTTACTAAGGTGTTATTTTCTATATATGGTGACATTTTATTTCCTTTTTTTATACAGGTCATCTAGACACATTATAGTGGCCACTATCGCCCCACTGAAGAAAATTTGTTCAAGTTTCTTACTTGTATGGGAAAAAATGGCTTTGACATTGCTGAAGTTGAGGTATATGTCGTATAAACTATTTATAGTCTAATTTAGTTTATAATATAGTGTTCATTGTCTTTCATGTCTTACACTCTGCATTGCATATTATTTTGTTTTCAAAAAAGTAATTCAGTATTGATGTTAAAAAACAGGAATTGAAGAAAGAGGAGAGCAATAACATTGGAGCGAAAAATGCAAAAAGAGAGAGGAGAAATGATATAGTGATACCCTTAGAGCCAATATCCAGCATTAGACACACATATAGAGACTGATGGTCAAGTCTTCAGAGTTGGTGAATTCATCTACACTGCCTTAGTAACACAATGATAATGTTTTGAAGTGATGAAACATCATTTCATGTGTAAATTGTAGTCCAACCAATATTAAGTTAGAAACTCATGGGCGGAAACATGAAGTTGGGTTACACTTTTGTGAGAATCGGGGGCCGAAATTTTTTTTCGGCAATAGTTCGGCCGAACTTTCTTTGAAAGTTCGGCCGAACTCGTGATTCCGTTTATATTGACGGCACACTGACAGCGCGGGCAAACATAATTTTTTCCGGAGATTGGAAAACCGGCAACAAAAGTTCGGTCGAACTTTGAAAAAAAGTTCGGCCGAACTATGATTTCGGCCAAACTAATTCCTATAAAATAATCGCCCGCGAAGATATTCTGGTTACCGGTTTCATTATTCTCCGCTGCTATTCGCGCGTTTTTGTTGTTGCTGCCTGCTCGTCCCCGTTGCTATTCGCGTGTTTTTGCTGTTGCTGCCTGCTTGTCCCCGCTGATGTTCGCACATATTCATCGGGTATGAGTTATGCCTGCCTGCCTGAGGTTGTATTTATTAGATTAGTTACCACTGTTATGATTAGAAAAGAATGCCATCACTATGATGCAACTATGATATCACTCATACCAGCTTGTTGTGTTTTCCATATCTCTGCTTAATGGCATTGGTTCTCATGGTAACCTTATATGTCACAATGGTAATCAAAGTAAGCTCACTCGGCATGACCTATGACAGTTTCAAGCTATAACCACTGTAAGTGTTAACCGGCTAATTAAAATTGGAAATCGAATTTAATCAATGTGAAATAAAAAACTGAAATAAAAATGAAGGTTTTCAAAGTGCCTATTTTTTCCTGTTTTTTTTGGTCCATTTTAATGTGCGTTCTTTAAATCTCAGAAACATTCCAATTGGCCTGAAAACCCTAGTGACCATATTTTTCCTAGTCACCATATTTTCCCAGGATCGAAATTGAAAATCAGATTTAATGAAAATTTAAGCAAAAATGTTGCTTCCTTTTAAATCTCAGAACCATTACAATTGGTCCGAAAATGTCATGGCTCTCGAAGGTTGAATCATTCATCTCAGGCACTTTCATTTGGCTAAGATGTTGTGGCAAGGAGGTATGCTTTTCCTTCAAAATCATTCCGGAATGCACCTAGTTCAACCTCTTATTTATGCCTTAAGGGGAATTGAACCTTGCTGGGTGGTCTAGTTGGTGCACTGTAAGTACACTAAATATCAGTCTGGCTTTGTTGCAGCCTCACTCTGCCTTTCGTCAAGGAATTTTCTTAAATGCCAGAGTTCCAGACTTAACCTCACTGGACTTTGATTTGAAGTTACTATTAGAAACTTGCGAGTGTTACAGGCTATTTACGACTGTACTTGAGTTTGACAAGAGTTCAGTTAAGCATAAAATCAATTAAACTTAGATAATGCCTATTTCACAATGATAGATTAACCAGTTTAACGTAAATCAGTTAAAAAACCATGAAAATTGTATACGTTCAACCATGCCTGTTATAGAATTCTGTTAATACTGGCATAGATCCATGTTAACCCAGATTTAATTAGCCAATGTGAAACCTCCTTATTTGCACATTCATATTCAACAATTTTTTTATGAACAAATGACACCAATTGTGTCGTGAATAATTCTGTCAAATTTAATGTATGCATTGCATTGTATGTTCTAAAGACTCCAATGTAATGGATGCATTGTATGTATTTTTTGCTTATATATTTTTATGTTGTTTGCAATAGTAATGTCATATAGTGTATGAAGTTTTAAATTGTTTTTAAATTATTTTTATTATGTGTGGTATGTGATTTTGATTGAAAATGTTTCTTTTTTATTTATTAATTAAAAAAAATTATTAGAAAAAGTATTGCTTTAAGCATTAGAATTTACAATCAAAATTAGAAAATGTATTTTTATCTAAACTATTTATGAAAAGTTTAATATTGTTTTATCTTCTCTACGATGTCCTTTTTACATATATCTAGAATAATATTATTTGTACAGTTTCTGGTTTTTTGTAACATTTTACTACCATAATCAAAATCTATAGAAATAATAATCTAACATTATAATATCTTGAAATTGAGCTAGCCAACTCAAATATAGTATTGCAAATCCCTAGCTAAGTTAGATGAGGAGGCTATGTATCACATATGGTCTTGAAGGAGCATTTGGACTCTTTAGATATCTAAAGAGTCGAAATGCTCATTCAAGACCATATGTAATACATAGCCTCCTCATCTAATATATAAAACTTTAATCCATGTGCTTAACCTTAACATTGACACAAATGGAATTTACAATTTTACTCATTGCTTTATGATAGAAAAATATGTGGATGAATATTGCCCACATATCCAAAGTCAAAAGGGATAGATTAAAAAGGGATGCGCTCCAGTCATCTATAAAAGATAAATTAAAGAAGCATGACATATTAGTAATGCAAATTAGATATGCGTACCAATTATGTTCATATAACACAACAAATAGATGATTCAATACAAATGTCACATAGAAGTCATAGTTATCTCATGGGCCTTCAACTTAAATTATATATCTAGCATTACATTAAGCTATAGGAGATAAATCAAAGAAGCATTTGAATGTAAATTAAACATGTGTAATAATTATGTCCGTTAGTTTAATAAATAGATAATAATTTGCAAATGCCATATCTAAGCTATATTTCATCTAAGTAGCTTTCAATTTAAACTTATATCTAATGTTAAATTATATAAAAGAATAACAGTAATCCAAAGTTCAAAAAAATATTTAGAACTTTAGTATAAAATGTGACATAATTTTCCTGTGTGGAAAAACATAGTTATCGAGAGTTCAAAACTCATGCATTTGAATAGAAAGTGGGTATACAAATGAGCAAGTAGATTTTTTCTAGAAATGAGGAAGTGAAGGTTGATAGAGAGCCACACAAAATTGCAAATTCATACCTTAACAAAATTGTTAAATCCTTTTAAAGAAAACGTGTCATATAATCAACTTTCATCGAAATATATGATAAACTCAACCCAATTTTATGAAAAATAGTATACCATTTTTTACATAATTTCACATAATACAAATAGATAAATTTTACTTAAGTATTGTTATAAATATTTAACCACTACTACATTTGGCGGAAATTTCGACACTTGGTTCCGACGCTTTTGACCAAATGTTGGAAATTTCCCCAAATTTTTTCCATCCCGCCCGAAACCGTCGCTATACCGACGTTTATAGAAAAGTGTCGCAATACCGACACTTAGAAAAGTGTCGCAATTGCGACGTTTGGAGGAAGACGTTGCAATTGCGACACTATGGCCCAACGCGTCGCTATTGCGATGACTGCCTCTAAACGTCACAAGTGCGACACAATGTCTAAGTGTCGTAATTGTGACGTTTGGAGGCCTTCGTCGCAATAGCGACGCCTTTTCCGCCGTCGGTATAACGACACTTATATGCGCGCTAAATACAAATACGAAACTTATATGCGCGCTACATAAAAATGATTTTATTGTTTCGTATCCGTCGCAATAGCTACATTAACGTCTGATATCACGCGCGCATTCACCCTCCGCTCTTGAAGAACAGCATTCGCCCTCAGCTCTTGCAGAACAGCATTTTCCCTCAGCATTTTCCCTCAGTGTTCGCCCTCAGCTCTTGCAGAAGAGCATTCGCCCTCAGCTCTTGCAAAATGGTAAGTTCTTACTGCAGGCCCTTCCTCCTATAGTAGGGTTGACTCTATTTTGGTTTTTTTGGTCAATTCCATTGGATTGTGTTAGGCTGTAGTGTTCTCTCTAGATGTCAAGAATCAAGATTCAATACCCTCTATTATCTTCATCACCCAATACAAGATTTAAATTTTTCCCAAATAAACGCTTATTAATTTGGCAGCCATTATTTCTCCCTGCTTTAAAAACCCTACATTTAAATGAAAACAAGCATTGCATTTCAACTACAAAAATCTATTAGTGTTCAAATGTACATGCGTGCTACATTAAAGTCTGATATCATGCGCGCATTCGCCCTCCGCTCTTGCAGAACAGCATTCACCCTCAACTCTTGCAGAACAGCATTCGCCCTCAACATTCGCCCTGAGCTCTTGTAGAACAGCATTCACCCTCAACATTTGCCCTGAGCTCTTCCAGAACAGCATTCGCCCTCAGCTCTTGCAGAACAGCATTCGCCCTCAGCTCTTGCAGAACAGCATTCACCCTCAGCTCTTGCAGAACAACATTTTCCTTCAGCTCTTGCAGAACAGCATTCGCCCTCAGCTCTTGCAAAATGGTAAGTTCTTACTGCAGGCCCTTCCTCCTATAGTAGGGTTGACTCTATTTGGGTTTTTTTGGTCAATTCCATTAGATTGTGTTAGGCTGTAGGGTTCTCTAGATGTCAAGAATCAAGATTCAATACCCTCTATTATCTTCATCACCCAATACAAGATTTAAATTTTTCCCAAAGAAACGCTTATTAATTTGGCAGCCATTATTTCTCCCTGCTTTAAAAATCCTACATTTAAATGAAAACAAGCATTGCATTTCAACTACAAAAATACATTAGTGCTCAAATGTACATGTGTGCATCACTTGTGTAGGGTATTCCTTTTCCACTTTCACATTATCCAAGAATGTGTGCAGTATAGTTCATATTTTTTGTGATTTAGATTATCTTGAAAAAGGAAAGGTAAATTATTTCCCATGGAAAAAGAAGGTTTTCCCTTTTTACTATTGGAAATGGTACAACAAAGTTCCATTTCTACCCGAAACTCCTATGAAACAGGAACCAAATAAAGGCCATGTCCTCAATGGACATCATTTGGTTTTGAAAATGGCCATTGCACCGTGTTGTTTCTTATATTACATCACGATAGTTTCTTAGGTCATTTCTTGTTTCTTGAGATGAAAAACAACCAAAGAAATTGTGAAGATCCTTTCAAGAAATAAATGACCATTTCTCAATCATATCTCAACTATTTTTTATTTTATTCAATGGTTGCTTACTTTGAGAGAAATTTGATACTTTTATAAGGAATATAACATAAAAACACAAATGGGAAGGAATTGATGAGGTAGATGACCTTTAGTTGTTGTCAATTAAGAATTGATAATACACGATGCATGTTCTGTACTACAAACTAGATTCCTTCCTGGAGTTAGGACACAGATTATTGAATCAAAGTTGTAGTTTCTAACTTCTTGCATTGGTTCATCAATCTTGAAATTCATACATTGCATGTCTTCATTGCTTCATGTTTGAATAATTTGCATCATATCATACAATAGGAAATTAGGAATTATGATTATTATTACTTTATGGATCTGTTAAGTTATTTTTAAGTTTGCATGGTTTAGTGTGAAATTATTCTAGTCCCCAAACACATATAATCAAGGAATTATAACGTGATTTCAAACATTAAATATCAACAAAATCGCTTAAAGGATATTGAAAGGAAAAAGGTGATGGAAGATAGAAAGTGCCTTACTTAAATGCTCTAAGGATTTTTCAATAGTTGCTCCAAAAGCTTCACTTCAAGGCCCTTCAAGATCGTCTCCAACAATGCTATACCATCAGCTTCAACAATGTTGCTCCAAAAATGTCCTCAAGGTCTTCACACCAAGTTTACTAGAAGATGCTCCAACAATATATTCAATAAGGTCTTCATTGTCAACTCGTCTCTTTTTTGGGTGCCTTAATGTGCAATGACATGTTTCCAGGACTGAATTCAATGCAAGGCATATTTGAAACTCTAACTCTGTCGTCCGGTGTCTTATTAGAAATTATTTCAGTTTTCATTTTTTGTTTTCAAGTTAGATATTGTTTTCAAGTTTTTACATTTATAATTTTATTGCAATGTGGCAAACTGATGAGAGCAGTGCAGGAACAACCCAGAGACGGGATGATCGCGGAAAGAGGCCAGTGGAAGAACATGTAAAGTGCCAGCATTTCTCTATCTTCAGGTATTTTATTTATTTACATAATTGAAATAATATTAATTTTTTTCAAATATGTAGACACCTAGCCATGGTACGCCTGATGATTCCCTCTTTGAGGAAGAGATTTCTTCATCCCTATCTCCAGTGTTCTTGTTGCGAAAAAAGGCACGAGATGCAAGGTCGGAATTTAATACTTTGATAGACGAGCCTCAAACACCTGAAACAGAAGAGAGGATAAAACAACTTATGAGCCAGCTAGAAAGATATAAGGTAATAATAAAAATTCAAAAGGATATTTTTTTTGTTCTGCATGAGATGAATTGTGATAGTTTGATTTTTAATTTTTACATTGACTAAACTAACAAAAATTTCTTTTGTATGTAGCGTTTTCTGGCACTTGTTGAATCCGGTGTTGGTGGTAGTGGGACACAAGGGCAAGAGATTGCCCAACAACCCTCTTGTACACCTTCTACTCCTTTAGGTGCCAGGCAAGAAACACACCCTGCCCAAGCAGACACCCAACCAACCGCTGAACGTGTTGGAAATGATGAGGCTGATATGGCCAACTACATTATTGCGTTTCCTGGAGCTACACGTGTCAGCTCCACAGGGACCATTAATGGCACATTGTTGGTGAACGATGAAGGTGTCCCTATAAAGCATGTACAACTCCTAGGTAAATTTTAATATTTTAACTATTTCATGTACTTTATCTAAAACATATTTATCATGATTTTTATTTTTAAATTAATGATAATATCTTCTTTTTCTTTTGGTTTTATTCTGTGTAGGAAACAATGAGTTCTGCAGGATTCTGGAGAGCCATGCGTTGGTAATTTTTGGCCCAACCATACGTACAGGGTGGAATTCCCAGAATTCCAACCTGAAAAAAGAACTTTTAGATTATCTAGAAGCCCTTTTGGGGTCGGCACATTTGACAGAAAAGCGGTGGCTCAGGTAGCCGGCAAATATTTGAAATATACCAGGGACACCTATAGGACGCAATTGCAATTTAACCCTAGATATGAGCGTCCTCTCGCAGTTTCAGAGAGTGAGTGGAGAGCACTCATCCATGACGAAAAAGAGAAAAGGGCAAAGAAAGAAGGAAAAATGCCAATTGGACCCGCAAGGTAAATTACAACTTTAATTCAATAGCTTTAATTTTCTCTATGTCTAAAATAAAAGTGTGCTACGTCATATCTGACTTCAATCTTTTGATGATAGGTTGCCTGACACCTTGAAGGCAACCAAAGCTAGGATTGAAAAAAAAAGGCCATCACAAGCTAGGCCAGGGCGGCTACTTGAAATTAGCCGCAAGAATTGCAATTAAGTAGCTAAACATCTTATAATTAATTGTATCGCCTTCCAATGTTTTTGTAATCCTATCAAATATGATTAAAAATACACAATCATATGTAATTTAGGGTGATGACTTCGGAACAAAAACTACAGAGGAAGATAAAAATATCGCTTTCCATTTCGGCTATCAAGCCGTAGTTGAACGTCGCATAAGCTTGGGGCAGGTCCCAAGATCCAAAATGCCTGATAAGGTAAAACATTAACCTTTCAATATGTTTGTTTTCATCCATAAATTTAATGTCTAACAAATTTGTTTAAATCAGGGGAGCAACACTACCGACGACGCAAATAACCCAGTTTTAGAGCCAAATGTAGATGATCCTCACGTGCAACCCGATCATTGTAGTAGGGACCAGGCCGACAATGCTACTATCAGTGAGGGCCGTGATGGTAATTAATTTACACTTATAATCTTTTCTAATTATACCTTGATGGTTGTCCTTATAACGTTTTTTGTTTAAATGACAGTGAATGTTTCCCTTCAGGATCTTACCACCAGAGAGGAAGACAGGGCAACAGTCCCAACGGTGACAACTGGTGCACCAGGTAAATAATCTCATTGCAATTTTTTTATTAAAATTACCAAAATAGTTCAATGATATTTAAAAACTGACAATTAAAATTTAATATTATATGTTTTTGTAGGCGATGCCCCGTCACTGGATGAGACTAGACATCGTGACTACGCAACTAGGTCAGCGGCGACAACTGGTGCACCAGGTAAATAATCTCATTGCAATTTTTTTTTTATTAATATTACCGAACTAGTTCAATGATATTTAAAAACTGACAATTAAAATTTAATATTATCTGTTTTTGTAGGCGATGCCCCGTCACTGGATGAGACGAGACATCGTGACTACGCAACTAGGTCAGCGCCGACAACTGGTGCACCAGGTAAATAATCTCATTGCAATTTTTTTTATTAATATTACCGAACTAGTTCAATGATATTTAAAAACTGACAATTAAAATTTAATATTATCTGTTTTTGTAGGCGATGCCCCGTCACTAGATGAGACCGGACATCGTGACTACGCAACTAGGTCAGCGGCGACAACTGGTGCACCAGGTAAATAATCTCATTGCAATTTTTTTTATTAATATTACTGAACTAGTTCAATGATATTTAAAAAATGACAATTAAAATTTAATATTATCTGTTTTTGTAGGCGATGCCCCGTCACTGGATGAGACCAAACATCGTGACTACGCAACTAGGTCAGCAGTGCGGGTCGAAAGGCACGAAACAGGAGCAGAGCATGATGATATTGATGATGTAATTAGGAGCTTTAAAAATAGGAAGAATAAAAAGAAAATTCGATAATGTAAAATATTGTATTATTATAAGACAAACGTTACCATACTTGGAACGTTTTTGTGTTATATAAAAAACTCATTTATCATACTATTTTTATGTCAAGCATTAATTGCAATGTTTCCTTGCGTACTTTTTGTTGAATTGTTTTTTTATTAGTTATTGAATATATTTTTTTTATGCTCATGAAAGTAAAAAATGAAATATAGATTGGGTATTGGGGAATTGAGAGTGATGTGAGGGGGGGAGGGGAGGGGCCATAAGAGCTTCCACCTTCATGTGGTTGGCCCTGTTTAGTAGAGAATAATTTATTGGAGCGATTTAATCTTGGAGCAAACCTCCCTCGATCCAGTGTAGCAACAAAAAAGTCACTGTTGACTTAGTTGCTACTCTTTCAGATCGTGGGAGGTTTGTTCCAAGTTCATGCGACTCCAATAAATTGTTCTTGAAACGAAGAGGAGCTTATTCAGGTATGTTTTGAAATTTTCAACATATGTTCTAACATTATCATAAGAATGCATCTTAGAGTAACAAATACTACATCAATTAATTGTATTTATTGTATAGATAATGATGGATTTTGATTGACTTGGCAGTGCAGGTACAAATCCTCTTGCATCATGAGCAATACAACTTGTCAACCAGGGTCATGTCCAAGATATTTTTGCTTGTGCGCTTGACCAGGTTCGTAATGTCACATTTTGTAAGTTCCTTTACACATAATTCAATATTAAAGTAATGCATAAAGCTTTTCACAACAATAAAAGGAAAGGGTTATGGCTGAGTCAAATTTTATTTTTATTGACATTGTAATGAAATGTATCTCAATGCGATGGTTTTGGCTTTTTTATTGGTTGAATTAGAGGACCCAGTTGAAAATATTGGGGCCAAGTAGGCTAGTTTTCCTTTTTGCTGATGGTTTGGTGTATCTAATTGAATTAGTTGCCTAAGGTATTTTTGGTTGCAAACTCCTTTTCATTTTTCATACAGCATTGGCCTTGTGGAATACATTTGATTGTGTGGTCTTGTTAGATCTACAACATTTGTAGTTGTTCAGTCTTATGGCCGAGGTGCACTTTTATTATGGAAATAGTTGATGCAATATTGTCATTTAATCCTTACTGCAGGGTAGCATGTTGAGAAGTTTCTTGTGAAACATTTGGCATTCAAAATGACACTTGATCCTATACAGCATCATGCACTTGACTTCAAAATTCATATTCAAAGTGTGCCAGACAATTCTTGCAAAATTTCAAATATTTATGTTGTTTTAAACCATTATCTTTTTCATGTATTGGATGCTAAAAATGTGAAAAATACTTTGGTATGAAACCAACTGGTGAATAATTTCCAACAAAACAACCACTTCCAAGACATGATTTAGAAGTAGAACATATGTACTTATGAAGCATAGAAAGATATCCTTGATGCATTGTCAATATTTGGCTAGGGTTATTTTTGGAGAAAATAACTCCTTATTCCTAGAATAGTGATCTTCAATACAAGTAAATGCCGAAGAAAAGAGATCATCGTGTGACACAACAAAACTGAAATTGGACCCCTAAGGAGAGCTGGTGTGTCTACAATCGCTCTGTCAGCATTTTCCCTTGGTTTACCCCGTTCTTTTCCTCCAGCCTGAGTCTTAATTGACTTCTTCTTTCTTCGGGTTTATTTATCAAATTCATAGAATTTGATAAATAAATACCATCCACAATGGTTGGAATTTAATTTATATTCCCGACTTTATATTATCTCCAAGCCTTATAACCAATGTTTAACTTTCAACACTTTGTATTTATACTCCACATTTCTTTTTAAATAAATAACTTGTAATGAACTTTCGGCTCTATATTTCACCACCCAGCCTTACAACAATCACGCTCCAGACTTATGTTAATTATCCGCCAATCGTTTAATTAAACAATTTCATTATACTCCGGCCCCACCTATATATATCAATAACCAATCAAACACTCGTATCGTACCTGGATATCCTCCGCACACCTTAGTTAACCTCCGGGCAAGTTCAACGTGCGACCACCGTCCGATGGCCCTTCTCCAAATCAACGACTCTTGGCAATTTCGCTCGGCTTCCAACGTCGGGCTTTAACGTGCGATGGCGCGGGTTAAACGGTGGTTTTTCGGGGGTCACTTCACCACATGTCGCATTCCCTATGGAATCGCTCGCGAATAGGAAATACCGCCTACTCCGCAAAAGCGGTGCGATATGGGCAACCCGCTTTTGTGATTCCGCTCGTGGTTTTGGTACAGGGCTTGACCATGGGTGCAAGTCTGGTTCCGCTATCCTTTTGTTTTTTAACTCATGTCCAATCCTCGGGTCAGGTTCTGAAAGCACAACAATCTTGTCTCTTTATTAAGCAGGATTTTTATATTTGAACAGTGTTCACGACCCCGGTTCTCTACACAAACCTCGCCTTTGGGTGGGGTGAGTTCATAGGGTTATCCAACAATTTACGGGAATTCAAAGACAGAAGAATGGAATTATCAGTACCCAATCGCCTCACAGTTCAACAATTCTTCACAATTAGCAGTTCGAGATAATTCAATGGAAACTAAGCTTGGAAATCATTTAACTGGAAACAATTGTTCACACACACAGGTTTATTGCAAAAATCCCCTCTCTACTCTCCTCTTCCCTCTCTACTTTTATTCATCCGAGGAATTAAAATTTATATACATAACATATGGCTCTTCGGTTCCTCTGAGAGGATCGTTCTAGAAATCAAAAGGTCTAATTATAATAATTCAACTAACTGAAACTGTTCGACTCCTACAACTCTAACTAGTCTAAGTAATACAGTCAGTTGAGGTATTGACACCTAGTTGTTACAACTCAAATGTTTTCGAACCCTCCTAGCCACAACATGTGGACAAAACCTCCTACATTGCTGGCTAGTGCCTAATGCCCCTGCATCATCGTGTGACATAAACCTATTAACAAAAGTGAATAGGGAATGATTATTAATTATGGCATACTAAATTGTCAATGATTTTGACTATTTGTCTTTAACATGTAAAAATGTTAAATTCCAAACTTACATCATCATCGTTTGGCATCATGAGATTGACTAATTGTCCACCATGCTCATAATTTCATTGTTGTATTCATATCTATAAACAATGTTTCAAATAATAATAAAAAAGTTCTATAAGAAAAATCTAGACCTCCATGTTGCTGCTCCTTGTGAGACAAAGTCAAAATTGCATTACACAATATGACACATAAGAATCTCCTATATCCCGGTGGTATGTATCCAAACTCTTATAATAGTGTCTTCAAGACTTATGTTGACATTGCCAATGAGATATTTAAGCAATGAAAGATGGAGCCTTCTTCATTGTTGTATATGTAACAGTCCTTTATTAATATAAAGATTGATGGTTTTGTCTTTCTGAAAATGAAATGTAAAAATAATTTATTGTGGTCAATTGAAAAGTTTTTTTTTTAAAGCTTTTCATTATGGAAGGGTGACATAGATATATGCCCTTCTAATTGAAATTCGGACCTGCCCTTCAAATTTGATCACTATGTGGGACCTTAACAAACAATAAAACTATTCCGCCGCGCGTTATATAAAACATATAACAAAACCTTTGTCAAAACTTCAAACGAACCCTTTAGTCATGGGTATTTCATCACGAATTGATCATTTTACCATGTACCTTCTTCTAGAGGAATATTCTTCCACTTGATTAGGTACTTCATAATGGTTATATGTCAAAGAGATAAAGAATGTTTATCTATAACTTTTTGTGGTTCAAGAATCAACTTTCATTCTTCATCTAATTTTGGAAGTTCTATTTACATTGGCATATTTTTTCCCAAAACCTTTTTTAGGCAAGATACATGAAAACCTTATGAATGCAAGAAGAAGGAAAATATAACTTCTATACCACTTGTGCAATCCTATGAATAATTATTTAGGGCCATAACAGTTTTGCAGTGTGGAAAAAGTTGGCAAAAAGTCCCGACTTTTTGAAAAAATCCCGAATTTTTCCCGGAGCCGACTTTATTGGCCGACTTTTTGCCGACTTTTTCATCCCTGAAAAAGTCGCGATTTTATCCTCAAAGTCCCGAATTTTTGCCGACTTTTTCGAAAAAATCTTGAGTGAGGTAGATTCTTTAATAATTTTTTAATTTTTTTTGAAAAAATCAGGATTTTTTCCAAAAATGAATATTTTTGTATTTTTTTAGTTTTGCCAACTTTTTCAAAAAACTCCCGACTTTATCGAGTATTTCAACTTTTGGACCCTTGCCGATTTAATCCCGACTTCGAATTTTTCCACATTGCATTTTTGAGCTAATTCTTTATTCTTATTTTCCTTGAATGAAGATTGTTTATAATGCTATAATCTAAAAAATACCCAATTACCCTCCTCAAATTATCTTTCACTTCAATGTTGTTCCCCTTGTTGTTTTATCATGTTTCATGTCATTTGAAGGTTTTCCATAATAATTTTCAAAGTTTCTTTAGTATTTTCCATATGTGACTCTGCTTCCTATACTTTGGACTTATCTTGCAAAAAGTATGAGATACTAGGAGTTGGATATCCATAAAGGGCCTTAAATGGGGAAATTTTAGTAGATGCGTGATAGGTAGTATGATAGTATCATATTACCATTCTTCCTTGAGGAACCCACTTCGTCCATTAAGATTGCTTTTCTAAAGAGTAACATTGTAGATAACCTTAAAAACATTTGTTAACTATTTTTGTTTGACCATTTGATTGTGTTTGATATGTAGAACTCATGGCAGCTAGTGTTTCTCCACTCATATTAAATAATTATTTCAAAAAGTTTCTTGTTACTATTACTTTAGGAAAACCATGAAGACTATGAATTTCTTTCACTGACACTTCTGCCACTTGGCTTGTTGTTTATGTACTTTGAGCTCTACAAAAAAAATCTACAAAATTTGTCTATATAAATGACCACAAAAATGTAATACTTACCTTTATATTTCAGTAACCCCGTAATAAAGTCTATTGATATATCTTCTAGTATTTGAATATGTATGTGGAATGGTTGAAGTAACCCTAGAGATTTTACTATCTCTCTTTTATTTATTATGCAAACCTGACCTTCTCTTACAAAATTTTGAATATCTTTCTTCATTCCTTCCAAAAATATATTTTTTGATCCTTTGAGATGTTTTAAGGAACCCCGCGTCCTACCATCAGAGAGACATGGGACTCCCTTAATATTTGTTTATTCAAATATGCTTGCGTGCATAAAAATATTCTACATTTGCACCAAAGTATATCTCTTTCACTCCCAATGCTCCATAGAGTTCATCCCATCCTTTATAAATTTTAGTTTTTGTTTAGTACTATTGTCATTTTTCCATTATGGCAAGCTTCTTCTAGCCACCTAAGAATAGAAAATGTAATTGGATATAAATTTGAGGCCTCTTCTATTTTAGAAAGAGCATCATGTACTAAATTTTCCTTACCCTTTTTGCAGATTATCTCAAAATTAAAACTTTGCATTTTTTCTCCTCATTTTTGTTAATCTTCCAATGAAATCCATAGCTTCAAAAAACAATTTATGCTATCATGGTATATCTTGACTTTAAAGTACCTCCCAGTGATATACTATCCCCATTTTTTATTGCATGTAATATTGCTTCCATTTATTTTTCATACGTGGATTTCACCAAATATTTTCTTTGAATTCCTTGCTTTTAAAAGCCAATGATATCCCTTATTGTGTTAATGTTATGTAAATTCCTTGCCCTAGTGCCTCACACTCTACTATGAATGTTTTACCAAAAGTAGGTGCAACCGATGTTGGTGTAGAAGACATGGCATCCATTGAAAGAGAGAATGCCAAAGTAGCCTCATCATTCCATATAAATGATATTTTCTTCAAGAGATATGAGTGGACTTGAAATGCATGCATAATTCTTAACAAATGATCAATAATATCATGTAAGTCTAAAAAATCTTCTAAGTACCTTGATTTTCTTAGGAATAGGTCATTTTGTAATAGCTTGCATCTTTTGAGGCTCCAACTTCACTCCTTCCTTTAAAACAATATGAACCAAATACTCTAATTCTTATTTCCCAAAAGCACATTTGGATATTTTTACATAAAAATGATTGTTCTCAATAATTTATATAACTTTTCCACATGTTTACTAGTGTGGTATTCTCATGATTTATTATAAATATGTGTATTATCAAAGAAAACCAACACAAATTTTATAAGATGGGATCAAACAAAATTGTTCTTAAGTCGAGCTCGCCGGACTTCAAACGGCGATAAACCATAATTCAAACCAAATTCGCGTTCCAAAATAGCCTGCTGACGTCGGCCAATTTTGTGACGCGAAAACCAAATGAATTCAGCCCTAATCTTTTTCGGGTCCGAAGTTGGCTGGCGTACGGAGGGAGAGTTGTGACGCAAATTTCTTATCAAATTCGCCCTAATCTTTTTCGGGTCCGGATTTCCAATGCGCGAGCGGCCCAACCAAATATCCACTCCTATCCCGGTGTGACGAAACCATCGTACATGCTGACGTCATCAATCAAAACCCGCCACCCTTTTGACTTTGTAAATAAAACAAATTGCGTCTGCGTCATTTTCATTGTTCCATGCGCTAGCCAGTCTTCCATGCAACAAAATTCAAAAACCAACTGTTAACGCTTGCTGACCATTACCTTGCTGAAGAGAATTGAAGCCGAGTATTTCAGGGTTCTTCTGTCATAACCAGCGCCTGTTTAAACACGTTTCATTTCCCGTAAATAGGTATTTATTCCAATTCCCCGCTAAACTCTATAAAAAATCCTGGTTTTAGTTTTAATTCTGCACTAAGGTCTGAAAAGAAGTTTAGTTTGGTCTTTTTCATTCCCAGAACTGCAATTATATTCCCAAAACTGGTAATTGTGCCCCTTTTCCACAAAAACCCCGAAATTCCATTTCTAAATCCACAAGAACCAGAAATGGAAGTTCATATAGCTCTGAATGTCATGCCCATCAATGCCCTCACAAGGACTTGGATTATTTGCCTTTAGCCGATATGGATTTTCAAGTTAAGGACTTGCTTCTCAGTGAGAATCCTCTTCGAATATTTTGCCGCTGCAGAGACAATTATTTGAATGGTTCTGACATATTTGACCTCAATCACATATTCTATGGTGCACCTTCCCCCTCACCATATTTTTCCGTTAACCCATTATTGCTACGCAAATTATGATCCCAACCAACGAGCAGCTTTATCCCCAAAAATGTCCTTCTCTAATAACTTCTCGGATTTTTAAATGAAATGCTACAATTCCAGGAAGTCAAGCTCACCCTCGTCCATGGCTGAATTACTTGAGAAATCTACTAAGTTATCCCATGAAGAGTTAAACCGCCTATGCCAAACCTTAATGTTACCAGAGCATCAGCCTAAAAACCCTCCCCCTTATGGTTATAATTTATTTACTGATGAGGGTAGACTTATTTTAAACATGATATATTCCATAATGGGCTTCAATACTAGTGAGTATGTTGATCATTTAACCCTAGTATTGTTATCCATTTTTACCCCTGTACAGCCTCTTGCTGTCAAGTACGATTTTGCATCTTATATTGCTGACAAAATCCATGATCAGTTCATGAGATTTGAGAATGAGAGAGTATTTAAGTATTCTTCTATCATATATCATCTCATGATTTACTTTCAGTCAGAAAATTTCCCTTTTTATGTTAAGAAACTTGATGCCAAAGGGAATCCTAGGTTAATCATCTTTTGGTCTGCCATTACTCACAATTCCTCTGATTCTCCTTATTCCTATAATGAGTTTGTAAACCTTTTTGTTCATCCTACAACTACCTTGTTGACATGAGTCTCTCCTCCTAGAATTAACAATGAAATCAAGAAAATCCTTCAGCTCTCAAAGCATTACAAGATAGGTGACTGGTACCTATATCAAAACTACACAGAGATCAGGATATATGGATGTGAATTATGCCCATTGAAACTGCCCAAGTATGTCCCAATGAGACTCTTTTCATTAGAATATTTTAGGCAGATGAATAATTCAGATATAATTCATTTTTGCAATGCAAAGAAAAAGGCTCAACTCAGGATCAAGAGCCAATTAGGTCCCTTCATTTGTAACTCTAGGGAAGCTAGAAAGGAAGCCGAAATGATTTTAGAAGACTATCTCAGTCTACAAAAGAGTTTCTACTGGGTGACTTATGATCCAAACAACTTTATCTGTGATAGAAGAATGAAAAATAAACTGTCACCATACATCCATCAAAGAATCCCAGAAATAGAAAAATGTGCTAATATGGATGAATGGACAGAAGGGACATTGGTTGAAAAATATAGTGAGCAGGTCAATGTTGAAAATGTAATGAAATATCTTTAAAAGATACTTGACCTAGAATATTTTGGATAGGTGCAGGGATCTTCTTCAGCCAGGACTTTACAACAAAATTTGCAGGAGATTAGTACAGTAGCAGTAGAATCTAAAGGAAAAGAAAAGGAGCTTGATATAAAAATAATTTAAAAATTCATAATGACAGAGCAACCAGAGACTTCTAAAGAACAAGTTCAAGGACAAATTCCTCCTACTCAGATCAGTGAGCCAGAAATTTCTATTTTACAAACTCCTTTGAATATAGAAAAGGGAAAAAAGAGAGAGGCTGAAACAACTACTTCTATTAGTGGCTCTTCTGAACAACAAGATGTTAAAAGGCAGAAATTAACTCCCCTTCCAGAAGATGAATCATTTCAGGAAATCCCTGACAGCCAGGGAAGAGAAGACAGTTAGAAAACAGGTACAGGTAGTGGGACCTCCACTAATTTTCAAAAACAGGGAATACAGAGGAAACAAAGTGCAGAAATATCTTCTTTCAAACCTCCAGTAAAAATTGCCTGGGACATCAAAAGAACATTCATCGATATAAAGGCCAGGAACGATCCACTTAGACTTCAAGTGTACAACCAATTTTTGAAGATGGCTCCGAAAAATCAAGAAAGATTGATGTCAGCTTATGACATCCAACAGGGTAAGATGTTAATGAGCCATTTGAATCCCAAGGTGCAGCAGCCTCAGACAGCTGCAGATTATGTTAGGACTAATTTTGAAGTCTTAGCAAAGGATATCCATCCTTTAGATCAAATTGAGCTACACAAGAAAACAGGTGAGATGATTTATTCTACTCTAACGGATAAATCAATGATGACCCATAAGTTGCAGGATTCTTTGGATAATACTAATACACATTTGTAGCTTGAAAAAGCCTCCTCCCAGGCTAAGGATAATAGAATCAAAACTTTAGAGGAAATAATCATTGGTTTGGGTCATAATCCTAAAGATGTGAAAGGTATTGAAGCTTTGATCAAGAGAAAAGATGATGATATTGCAGCTCTGAGAAAACAATTAAAGTTACCGGCCTCAAGACATCAACAGACTGCAGAAATCATCAAACAAAATTCTGAGGAAGAACTAATGGATTTTCTCTTAAAATTGAATGAGAAACTTACTGCAACTGAAAAAGAGCTTGAGAATGCATTAAAAGATAAGCAGGAAAATATTCTAGTATCTACAGCAGGAGTAGTGACAGGTACAGCAACAACAGGTCAGCCAGTAGAATTGTCACAGAGCAACACTGCAAATTTGAACACTGATGAATTAACAAAGTCAATGGAAGATATGAACATTCAGGCCATAGAGCTTCACAAAACAAAGGAACAATTGGCCACTCTAGAACATAAATATGATCTTTCAAAAATGAGTGTTGCTGATAAAAAAAGAGAAGTGAACAAATTAGAAAAAACAGTCAAAGCATTGGAAAAGGATCTCACATTGGAGAAACCTTTAAAAGAAATAAATGAAATTATTTGGGATAATATCATTCAATCAATAAAGGATGTTTGGTCCTCAATTAAAATAATGGATGAACAGAATAACTTAGTTAAATTGGCTCTGGATGAGATTGAGAGATCAAGACAAGAGTTGGGAAATATGCCAGAAGAGGCCAATAGACTTATACATTTTTTGAATACTCAGACTAAGAATCAACTTGTAGAAATTGGTATTCAAGACAGGACTGGAACAATTCTGGAAATAAAGAGAGTTTTTGCTAAAAGAACTCTGGTACAGAATTTAGAACAAAGGTGCTCAGATATGCAAGAAGAAATCATTGCCTTCAGAGAAAGATTGAATATTTTGTTAAATAGAGGATTGCCCAGTCCTATAGTTGCAGAAGATAAGCTAATGGACCTTGATAGTTATGTTGAAAAATTGGACAAATATGCCGATAATCAAGCTAGTTCTTCAACCAGTTCATCAACAGCAGCATTGCCTACAAGGAAAAACCTTCATGACAGATTGGAGAATTTATTTTATCTTGAGCATGAAGTAAATCATTTGTTCCCAACCGGCCTCTAATTTCTTCTGGGGAGGAGACTCGAGGTCAGATGAAACACGGTAAAAGTTGCAAACCTTCGTAGTGCCGGGTTCAATGGTGGGGAAGATATGATGGAAATTCTGTAAAAAATTATCCTTACATAAATTTTTGGTTTATTTACCACAAGAGACATCCGTTGTTTTACTATTCTACATACTCGTGGTTTCACTTTCTTATAGATGCCTCAGGCATATTTGGATGCTTTCTCAGATTGTCGATAATCTCCATGTAGACCGTTACTAGGTTTTATATCAAGTCCCTGTATGTGACATGGGTATTTTTCTATCACTGTCTGGGGTGGGACTTCCAATTTTCTGGATGGATATTTGGGTTCCAATCTTCAGATGTGAAAATGTAATGACTTCATGGACTGTTTTACTTCATATAATATATTCAAAACAACGTTTTTTTCTCTTGTGAAAAAAAAATGATTAATGTTTATCACTCTGCCTTCAAAACTAGCGATGTTGGTCTATGTTGCTGGTTTATTGATATGGTCTCATGGTATTTTTATATTTGGGACATATCACACTCCTCACATGATTAGCGTTTTTCTCTGTTCAAGGATTTTGGGTACTTTAATTTGTATTTGGAACAATGGACGTCGATACTCTATCTGTTGCTTTACTATTCTACATACCGCTATTTCACTTTCTTATAGATGCCTCGAGCATATTTGGATGCTTTCTCAGATTGTCGATAATCTCCATGTGGACCGTTACTGGGTTTTATATCAAGTCCCTGTATGTGACATGGGGTATTTTTCTATCATTGTCTGGGGTGGGACTTCCACTTTTCTGGATGGATATTTGGGTTCCAATATTCATATGTGAAAATGTAATGACTTCATGGACTATTTTACTTCATATAATATATTCAAAACAACATTTTTCCTCTTTTAAAGTTTCATTTTTTTTTTTTTTAAATTGAACCTGTCGTCACTATACCGACGCCTTGTAAGCGTCGGAATTGCGACAGATTAGAAACGTCGGAAGAGCGACAGTATAAACACATCGGAAGAGCGACGTTAAAAACGTCAGACCACATTTCGTTGTAATTGTGACAGTTTACAGACGTCGGAAGAGCGACGTTCAAAACGTCGGACCACATTTCGTCGAAACTGCGACAGCTTACAAAGGTTGGAAGTGCAATGGATTGGGAAACGTCGGAAGAGTGACTCTTTTTTGGAAGCGACGGAAAAAGTGTCAATAGTGCGACACTTTTTAATTGTGTCGGAACTGTGACGGTATGGTAAACCACGTTTTTCCCGCCCTCGAACTGTCGCTCTTGCGACGACTATGTGTCGGAATAGCGACGAATTGGCCGTCGTAATTTCCGCCAAATTTTCTAGTGAACTACCCATCGAGAGATTGCCAAGTGATTGAGACAGGGCATCATCACAATAAAAAACCAAGTACAAATTGTAGTAATCCTAGAATCAAGCTTTACATAAGGTAAAATTGGGGAACTCATGACTTGTACTATCGATAAAAAACATTTACCCTTACCAAAAAATATATGATAAAAATTGACAAACTACATAAGCTTAAGCTTAAGGGGATATAATCCTTCTTGCCTTCCATATAGATAATAAAAATGATTGTTCCAAGTCTCATGTTGCTTCTCATGTTATTTTATAAACCTTGATTGGAAAGAAAAATAGGAGGGCAGAAATGTAAGAAATATAAAACATAATGAAACACAACGTAAGAAATAGAGAACATAATGAAACACACACATACATATCTCTAGACAATCAACACAATTAATTTCCTAGGAAATCCTTATATGGAAGACAAGCAACCCTAAAAATTAATGATGCTCTAGACTCCTTTTTCCCTAGGAAATCCTTATGGTCTTTCCCATACCAAAGTATGTTCTTTTAAAACATGTTTTCTTGGTGATATGGGTGATTTAGAAATGATTGGGAGAGAGAAATTCCTCATTTAATATGTACAATATGTTTGGTTCATGCCACTAAGACAAGAATTTTAAATTCAACTGACTTTTAATATAACCAACTAAATCCTGCAAAAAAAGAATAAAACAATTTATGTTAGGGTTGTGGATTCAGGCATTGAAACAACACACCATGATATTTCAAATTTAAAAATAATGGTTTGAGTCCTAGGTAGCTCAGAATCCTATTTTTTTTCAAAATAAGGATTCACTCCCATTTGATTCTCATGATTAGGTTGTAATCATGAGGCTCTCGCTCAAGAGTGGACCTTCCCAAAATCTTGTGACGTCTTGCCACAAACAAAACCATCAAACTGAAAACACATCATGCAAGAAACATAGCTCGCTGACATATATCATTTTTCTCCTTCAAAGAAAAAAAATTCACATCATGTGAATATCTCCATGTAATCTTACATATTGGTGTACAAAACCTTCAACCAAAAACAAGTTCACAACATGCCTCTTCAAACAACTGACTCTCAAGTCAAATAATAGAGCTCATGTACAAATTTCCATATTTGTTGCATTTAAGTGTGTCAACGTAACTCTACTTTCAACGTCTTGCTTCATGCAACATGCACCATACTTTGAATTTGTAAAGAAATTCATGAAACATCAAAATACATGCAAGGCCTTAATTGGATAAGAAATCTAACCATATGTTAGCAAACCATTTCAATGGCGCTTCTTTTAGCTTCACTTCATCATGTG